>CM056599.1:41498072-42098072 GCA_029721355.1 Tegillarca granosa | reverse complement strand
GGCAGACATAAAGATTTGTTGTTTTGAACAATTTTCGAACGTCGAGTATTTGACTGACAATGAGATCTTTTCATATTGAATATTTATGTCTTGCCATGATAAAGTTGAAGAATCATAAATGTCTGTCAAAGGAGCACAAAATTCTTCAAAACTTAAAAAACCACAAAAAGCTATAGAGAAGGCTGCCCAGAGAACAATTTTGTCTTCTTCTGAATAATTTAAACTTTTCTTTAATGTCTTTTTCATGGTTTTCATTATTTCTACTGTCAACGGTAAACATGGTTTACTAATAAGCGAAGCGGTGCATTTTATCCCTCTGGAAATCAAACGAAAAATTGAACTTTCAGCAGTAGGGTCTGGATAAGAGCGCATCACGTGCAGTTGTAGAGCAGACGACAGATATGCTCGGATTGTATGGCATGGTAAACCGGTTGCTGCTAGATCGCTTATAAAGAAGCATAACGTTTTGTCACTAGCCGGTACGGCCTTGTAGCTACGTTGATGACAAAACTCCAAATATTGTCTGTGACCGATTGTACTTGGGCTTTTTGGCCTTGTGTCAAATGCAATGTAAACCAGTCTTTGAGGCGCGAGTTTAGCGCTTTTACTCATGTCTCTAACACTATAACGTTAATTTCTTGGTTTTTGCCTTTAACCTGGAAATAACAAACGGATTCATTTTAAATTGATGAATTTTAGATTTTCAAAAAGTGAGCGAAAATAAAACTTTTGGATTTTACTATCATTATCAAAAATTCAACCACTTATAAATGTTAATTTTTGTGGTTGTTAAGGTACTTTTTTTCAACTTTTATGGCATCGAGGGCCTAAAATTTTGTTACTTAAGCAATCATATCCAGGTTAAAGGCAAAATAAAACATTTTTGCGTTTCAATGAATAAAGGGTGTTCAAATGTCCGATTTTTAAAACTTATTGTTTAAATAATAATTAATAATTACACACCTTAACCGTCATATTTTATTTCGTGTGTTTGGTATAATTTGTCACAAATTTAAATGCTAGCATGTTTCTTTCTACTTTTGAGACCCAAGTTGACATCTGTATTCATTATTTCAACGGAAAATTTTTCAACGCTTAAAAATCATTTTACATTATTCGAATTTCAAAATTATGTTATATTTTCACTTACCTTTCACTACAAAATTCATTATATTTTTAGTTTTGTGTCCCGAACGATAGAAATACAATCATTTGATCTGTTACATTAGATTTATAATTGAGGTTTAACTGTTGTTTAAAAGATTAAAGGCCTTAAAGAAAAAAAAGCACTTGTTGTACAAAAGAGGTTAGAGCTCTTCAATTCTCGGATTATCTGTCTTACGCCATGGATTATCCGATTAAAATGGTATTAAATTAAATGCAATAAGTGTTTTTAATTTTTTTTATTTACTTCAAAATTTAAACATTTAAATATCTAACACATTTAGGAATTAAGAAATTGATAACAAGAAAACTATATCGCGATTTGCATATTTAATGAATGCAAGCTACTTTTGAATATCAAATTTCGGGGCTGTCAATGAACAAAACAAACAAGACAATGATATTAATTCGACAAGTAGAACATTGTTTGATTATATAATTTTAGTAACAAATATAATTCTGATTCATTAATAAGCTTTCTAGTAACTTAGGTTTATATTTTTGAAATAGCGTGTTATGTGACTGCCGGCTGATAGTGTAAAACGAGTAAGCTGCCCAAGTAACATTAAAACTCTGCAGTCTTTTTTTCTCGTTTTTGTAACACTACGGTAGCTCAGTTGGTAGAGTGTTCGCTTCTTATGTGGGAGCTCGGGTCTGACTTGAAAATAGATAGTGACTGTTCCTTCGTCAAGCATTCGGCATTTAGATATGACAGTCACGGGGTCCTTCGTCGGAGACCTTAAAACCCGATGTCCCGTGTTGCGGCAGGCGTGGCACGCTAAATAATACTCCCTACTCATTGCCCTAAGCGCACTGCGAAGGTCAAAATTTCTGCCACTTCACTAAAAGCTGGTGACGTCTCGAAATTAAAGAAATATTCTTGACTGGGACGTAAAACCCCATTAAATCAAATCAAATTAAATAGTTGTTGTTGTAATTTATTTTTTCGGTTAATTTGCCCAGTATATTTCTATAATCTGGTGGCAGTGTATAACAGCGAGTTTTACTTATTATCACGATTTTAACATAAGTGCGAGAAGTGTGATAATTAACAAATGACGATATGGCTCTATAAATCGTTTTTAAAAACGTACTCCGCTTATAAACATTCCTGATTGAGCTTTACTCGTGACTTAAGTACAGATCTCTACTTACCCAGTGGATCAGAGGGCGAGTGTTTAACAGTTTTTTCCGGGTCGCATTGTAACTGTTAATTCTTTCTCAGTAAAGAATTTCCAGTCAATGCTATCCGTTTGAGTCTTTACACAAGCATTTTTTATCCGCTGGAATAATTTTTTTGGAGAGAATTGCATAAGGAAAAGAATTCAATGTTAAATCTGCAATCGGACATATACTAGTGTGAAATTGTCTGTTCGATTGCTAAAGATAGCGGTCTCGGCCAACATACCAGATCTGACCGCCTCATTATACTGCTAAGTAAAATAATTTTAATTGGGCGCGTAAAACATTATTGCTTCAGTCCAAAAAAGATTATTTACAGGCTGTTCCTAAATAAAATTACCCTAAAATATATCATGAACATAATTTTATTAATGGTTTAATGTGTTGTTGCATAAATTCCTGTAAAACTAATATAATCTATAATGCTAAAACAGTAAGGAATGATGAATAATGAATAACATAATAAACAGGACAGAATAGGCCAAATTAAAAAAAATAAAATAAAAAGAAACAATACACAAGATAAACATACATTTAGACAAGTGATATTTAAATGCATACCGGACTTATAAAATAATATATGATGACCAGGTCAAGTAGTTGTAAAGGGCCCTAAAGACTCTAAATAGCGTGAAAATAAGCAAGACAACGTTGAAATACTGAAAATACTTATTTGTGAGAACGTTAATCTCTGGACTATATAAAACGCTCTATCATGTTGCACACAGTGGTTTTTATACATTTAATATGATGGGGTTATTGAACTGATATTGTGAAATATTGTCTCTCGTTGACTTGAGGGACAATAATCCAAAATATCAGTTCAATAACCCTTTAATTTTACAGCAAAACATATATCATTTGCTTCACATTTGTATTTGATCTAGAAATACAATTTTTGTCTTAAAATACACAAATATTGCATTAGTTCTTATATATCGATATAAGAACTAGTTCAATATCATTTTTGGAAAAATGTCTATTTCTGCCATGATTCAGATGACAGTGTCACGTGATAAAATGTGCACCATGGAAAAATAGATTCGGGAGACCTCAGACCGTAACAAAATTTGCGTGTAAATATCGATATATATTGCACGATAACACCTCGGAATTTATCGTTTTACTTCCATACCATATGAAACATATATTACTGTACAATAATATAACATATACTAGTATCTGTTATATCTGAAATAAGTGTACATGTATTGAACTATGGCCAATGAAATCAAGAACACAAATCAACATAGAAATGAAATAAGAATGCTTGAATTGAGATGCCTAATATTCATATAAGGTAAAATGGCATTGCAATCACACTTTGTTGGTTGAATCAATTTAAAATTGAAAAAAATAGAGTGATTGACAAGTAAAGAATGTTGTTAATGAGTAGCTTTCAGTTGGCAATAGCCAAAACGACCAAGGGAAAATCCCCAATAAAACAAAAAACAAAACGGTTGAAAAAGTTTTAATGTATGAATTACTGCATAAAATTATATTCTCCGTAGTGAATGTAAAATTTATTCGTCAATTACTAGTACTACATTTAATATTAAGAAAAAAGTTCACAACAAACACCCTGACAAAAAATAAAATTAAGAAAAGCACAACAAAATCTTTTCATGCAAGTCTGACCAATCATACTAGTCACATTTTTACAACTTGCACCACACAGAAAAGTCACTAAGGTTATTCAACACTTAATCATTTAATCATTTTGGGTATTTTGTTATACTTGAAGTCTTTCGTCGTTTTGGTGGTGGAGCGTAGTTTCCACCGCTAGTAGTTGGGGAGAATACTCTTGTTTCTATTGACTGTAATGAATGGTAATTTTCCATGTACGGTTTCGCCTTTTTCCATACCTGTAATTGAACATAAACTGTAACGTAGATTTATACTTATACATTAGAAAGAGTAGACAAAATAACATTTAAACAACAACATTTATTGACACGCAAATATTAAACATCATTGCAGAAGGATAAAGTGCGTTGTTGTCAGGTTCATAAATTACTGTGCAACTATTGACTGCATTTTATGATTTTTTTTCCGAATTTGCTATCTAAACGTATACTCGAGACGAGACAATTTTTTAACCTGAGGACCAATTTCAAGGCACTGACATGAGAAAAGAAATATACTTTTGATTATATAAGCAGAATTTGAGCTTGTCCAGTATGCATTACAGATATTTCCCGAATTTTAATCTACATAAAATTACAAGAACCATACAATAAATAGTATATATTGTTATAAACAATATTTTTATACCATGGTATTGTTCAGGTTGAACAAATTCCTACACAACAATAGGATACAAGTGTAAAATATAAAGAATTTACGACTTTACAAAATTTTATTATTTCATAATATTCAAATCTGGAATTATTTATTGGCTAAAATTTACCCCTTTCTTACGACCCTTATTTCGCAAATGATTTATTTTGAATCTTTATTTTTTTGTTTCATAGCAAACATCAGCATCGATATGTAGATACTAGTCAAATTAATCTACTGTGAATTGTTTCCATTAAAACAATTTTAAGTGAAGTTTTATGTTCATTATTATTATACGTATTTGATATTTTGTACAGAAGTCATGATAATCTTAGCCATTCCGTTTACCTGATCTTCCTGAAGCAATTTAGTTACAGCTTCTATATCTGGTGACATAAATCTGTCTTTCTTCCATGGACTGAAATTTTAGATATGCATAACCGATTAATTAATCTTAACATTTGAATAAAACAATCTATTAAGACAAACTGTGTGAATCATATTCAGACAACTGATACTGTAAAATCCTCTAGCTTCGATTGACACAGTGTAAATAAATAAATACACATGTATCTATTTGCGCGATTCTAATACTTTTAAGGGTCCTTATTATTCAATAGTTATAATAATAATTTATCATTTAAGCCGAATGAAAAATTAAAAACACTTGTCACAAAGGTCTATCTGAAAATAAAACAATAGGAAGGCAAGAGGCAAAACGGCTTCCTTGCAAAAAAGGAATAAAAAGGAAAATTAGTTGCTCGCTGCTTCAGTAAATAAGTAATTAAGTAAAGAAACGAGTACAAGCTAAACAGTTAAGTAACCATCTTATCCTTTTATATCCACTTTTACTTTTATACAAATATATGATGCACACTTACGCAGCAACAGTTCTAACAAGTCTGTATACTTCCTCTAACGGAGGTGTCGTCTTTAATGGACGTAGAAATTCTATAGCTTGACAAGCAGCTAGTAACTCGATAGCTAACACTGAATGAATTAAGTGAAAATATTATTCAAGAAAGAAAATGTTAGTAATGAGAATGAACATAAAATGACAACGAAAGTAAGTAAAATAAACCGCTATATATAAACACAAGTCAGTGCAGGTTATTTAAATTAACAATTACAAAATAAATACAAAAATCCATCACTATATTTAATTAGGCGACGGAACGACAGTAAAGTCAAGGATTTACACTCACCTTACAAGAAATATATTACTTTTGATATCATTTTGTTTACAAGGTAAATTTGTGCTTTTACTTTGCTAAAATCGTTATTCTTCTATAAAAACATTAATAATTAAGGTAATTAACTGCGCGTTCAACAATAGTCATTTTATCAATTGGACTGCTCAAGAAGTCAATCCTTACTTTTTATTTTACTTAAATTTAATACGGCCAAAATCACGAAATAACAAATAAACGGAATGATCAAACACTAATAAACATAAATGTAGCCATAGATTATAAAAAAAAAAAATAAACCTAATTTTAAGATAAAAATTATGGTTAATAAGAATAAATAAAATGTGGATAAATTGAGTTAAATGTTAAGAAGAATAATACTTCAAAAGAGAATAAATCAATAGAAGTACAAGTTCTTTTAAAGTAAAAATTATCTAAAAATTGATGAAATGTAAAATTAAATTAAAATGTCTTAAATAATATTAAATTAATGAAAAGTAAAATCCAGATTAAATTAAAATGTCTTTAATATGTAAAATTGCTGAAATGATGATTTTTTCAAGTAAAATATCACAATGTGTCCAACTGTCGCGAGTTTTCCTCATTTCAAACCTTTAGGAAGAAACATTTTCACTGCTTTAAAAACCTGTTATGGTAATAAAATACATCAAAAAGAGAAAAAACAAACAAAAAATGTTGGTTAAAAAAATCAAGAATTCATAATTTATAATTTTTTTAATATGGCACATTAAAATTTAACAGGTATTTGTGTTATATATTAACTTATTTTAGAATTACTGATTTTTAATGCACCTTTTTCACCTTATAGCGAATTTAGAGTCTCACATACATCACACATATAAAACGTTCGTTTGTGAAAACCGATGTTACGTCTATATCTCTTAATATTTTGTTACCTTGTTCAACATGTTCAACAACTCTTAAACATTTACGAGCTGAAAACCCTCCCATCGATACATGATCTTCTGTTCCTGCACTAGTAGTCAATGAATCTACAGACGCTGGATGGCACAAAACTTTGTTTTCCGAGACTGAAATGTTAAAACATGGCCGTGTTGATACTTATTAAGATAAAAGGGCCAGTTTTACTGAGAAGTAATTTGAAAATTAATCTTACTCTGAAAACATTTTTAACACTTTATATTCAATTCATGGGCAACGACAAGAATGCCGTTGATTGTTTTCAGTTGAAAGTTACAAATAATTCAATGTACATATTTCTCTGAAAATAATAAACATTTTAACATTTATATTTCGTCTCTAGTTTTCAAATAAATCTTTTTACACGAGACAAGTATGCTCAAAGGTTAATATTCATCTTTAGAAGGCTCGGCTTATTTTTACTGTTCTAAACTCATAAGTATGTTTTTATTTTATTCATTTAAAGAAAATATGTCACAAAACTATTGATAAAACGCCTATAATCAGCGATTTGATGAAATATGTTCATAATTGAATGCTTAATATTATAATATGGCTTTCACCAAACCACTCGACTATATATGTTACTGTATCACTGTACCCGGAATAACAATTACCGTTAAGTTTATAATACCAACGTGTTCAAGAAAGAATCGATTACAGTCTTGCTTATCATGTAAGTTTTTGATTGTCTTTTCTGCTTACCATGAAGTAGAATGGCAGAGTAGATACGAATATAAAACGTGAGTTGGTTTTGATATCACAAGATTATGGTAATTGCAAATGAAACTTTTTTTTTTAAATCAATATCCGCAATTTAAACATATGCTCTTTTTTATTTAATCGAATGTTTAGGGTTTAAAATCTTGCTGAAGCAACAACCTGATAATAATATTACCTAATGAAGCAGCCGTACAATGTGCCATCATAAAACCAGAGTTTAGACCTCCATCAGGCGTCAAGAAAGCGGGAAGCTCGCTTAAAGCTGTAATAAATAAACACATTTAAATTTATAACAGATTCAGAACTTGCTTTTAAATAAGAAATATGTTTTTATCAATTTCACATACAAGAACCTAGTATTAAAAAAATTCACAACATACTGTGTTTATTTCTGTGAATACATTTTTCTTGAAATTACTTCGCATCTTGTAACTAGTTACAAAATAAATCAATAGGCCCGTTTCGCAAAAATATACACATAGCTCATACATTTTACATTTTAGGGGGTATATTTATTTTACATAATCTATATATCAATCAGACCTACCAGGATTTACAAGTCTCTCTATTCTTCTTTCACTCATATTTGCCAATTCATGGACAGCAATAGCCAAATAATCAAGTGCCTAATAAACAGAAAAAATGAAATGAAAAGGAAAAGAAACATCAACAAAATTTCCAATTGCTTTAGAAGTTTTTAAATTAGAGGATTGATATATAAATTTCTCCTACTTGATTTTAGATATCATTAGCACGGGTGCTCACTTGAATTCATTTCAAAGAAAGAAATGAGACAAAACATTGTGCATGCTAAGCAGTATTAGTGCAAAAACATGACCTTTAAATTACATCATTATTTTAACCAACTTTTAACCTTTGATGCAATTACATTAATATGCCGTTTCTTAAATAAGGGGTTGTAAAATCACTTTGAAATTGAAAACCAGTAAGTAATATATATGCGTCTCTAGAGCAGATTGATTTTTTTTAAAATTTACTTGTATTATGAGAAGAGCTATACATGCAGTCGGCATTAAATCGGACTGCTTAATACAATTTTTTCTCTTCAAAGTCTATTGTTGTTGAAGTCACATTTTTGTTTATCTCATAAATACTTATCATGATACTGATCATAAAATTCACATTTCTTTTTGGCAATATTAAAACATACCTTGGCAGGATATTCTCCATGAAAATTACCACCGGACAGTATTTCATTAATCTCGCTGAAAATCATCTGAATGTTGTTAAGGTGAACAATAATAACTTTAAAAATATTTACAATAAATGTTATTGTTAATGTAATGGTCTGTTATGTACATTTGGATTTTAAAAATCTTCTCGTATAACAGTAAAACATACATATCTAATTTGTGGGTTTATTTTTTTAGAATGAAGGCTTTTATTCTTAAATGTGCGTATTTCGTTATCATTGGTTGAAAAGTAAAGTGTGTATATTCTCTAACTAAGCTTTAACCGAAGCACATCTATTGTTGAAAATTATTTTTCCCATTTCGTTTGTTTGTTGTTTTGTGTTTCTGATTAAATTCAATGTTATCGATTTGCTTTTCAATCACAAATCAACCATG
Source organism: Tegillarca granosa (assembly GCA_029721355.1). Taxonomy (NCBI): domain Eukaryota; kingdom Metazoa; phylum Mollusca; class Bivalvia; order Arcoida; family Arcidae; genus Tegillarca; species Tegillarca granosa. The sequence goes on along the minus strand of CM056599.1, from coordinate 42,089,002 downwards.
ACATTTTTTTATCACGATGCAAATATATAACACAAATACCTGCTAAATTTTGATGTGTCATATGTGCACATTTCGGAAAATCATTCCTTTATGCAAGTAAGTTTTTACGGTGTTAAAAGGATACAGGATTATCTGTTGCACTGTTGATTTCAGTCGTTAAAATACCTCTCACGAAATCTATTGTGTCAGTCACAATACCATGTACCTAGAATAAAGAATAAAAGCTATCAGAAGAGGAGATTAAATAAACTGATGTATTAACTGTGGAATCAAAAGTACAAAAGCAATTTCCCATTTTATTAAACATTGTGACATTATAAAGAATTTATAAAAACGCTATTTTTTTTTTAATTTATGCTGCATCTTTTACAAACTGAACAGAATCTTTTGCACATGAATGTAGTTTTATTGTAACATCGGTGCTGGTGTTAGTCTGGAATCACGATTGGCCTTTGTCTAATTTCCGAAATGTGCACATCTGGCACATCTAAATTCAACTGGTATTTGTGTTATATATATCTAACATATTTAGATCCGATATAAAACGAGGATCAATGATTTTGCTTTAAAAATTTAATACATTCAGTTATTACAACGTTAGAAAACGCATAGATTTCGAGCTGACTTAATTTTACATAAAAAGCTTTTTTTTCTATTTGTCGTTGCGTTGGTTCATGGTTTGATATTTAAGAATCATATCTAATTTAAGACGTTTATACTTATGCACTATATCCTGCAAACCAAGTTGAACGGCAAGGACTTATCAGTAGTATGCAACCACATTCATGAACAATAACGGAAGTGGAAGTAATAAGTCGGATTTTTTGTAATTAGTCACTGGTCCTTATAAATGTTTGTCTCGTCAAAATCATGGTCTTTAACCGATTGTTGATGCTTTCGTCAGAAAAGTCTATTATCCTGGTTATATTCCTACCTGTGGACAGCATCTTAGTGTGTAAGCATCTTGAACACGATCGCAAAATCGATGACTCTCTTAAAAATAAAATTTAGCAAACATATTTAATATCTGACGAAAAATGTGTATTACATTCAAAACCAAACGTTAAACGTAAAAAGTATAATCTAACAAAATCGTTTTTTTTTTCTCCAACAAGTTACGAGATTTCTACTTTTAAAGAAGAAGAACACAACCATTTATTTCAAACAATGTGTGAATTTGGACTTCCTGATTAAGATAAATGATTACCGCACTGAAATTATTTTTGTGCAAGTTTATAACATTATGATTGGTGGTCCCAATATTCTTGTCATAAATCATTTTGTTTATATCAGTAACCTTTTATAAAAAATTAAACAAGAGCCTCCTTACTACGTCATATGTTTTATATACACATAATTCTATAGAATAATCATTTATATACCTGCTATTTCAGAAGGATGTGTGTCCGAATGTAATAATGACCGCAAACTTCTGGCTACCTTTATCTGACCTCTATGAGGTCTAACGTTATGTATATCTGAAATTGACGAAATTTGTTTTATCGAGATGTGGACTCGGTTCAACAATTATTCCTTAACTAAGATTTTTCCTCACAGCAAATAATTTTCACAGTACTACAATTTTATATGTTTGGCAAAATAAAATACGTAAACATTTAGAAATGGCATGCAACTGAAGCTACCAATTTTGAAACCTTTTACTATCGTTAATTTTTTCTTATTATCTATAATTCCTATCTTTAAGTTTTTGTCCTGTTCTCTAAAATCTGCACATTTCATTCTTCCTCACCTAAATAAAATTTCCACAGGTCCAAGAAGAGCGCAAACATAATGAAGAAAAATACTAATGAAAACAACTAGACGGTACAAGGATTATGTCTCTTGAATTTTTTATGTCAGATTTCTTTAGTACAGCAGTTGAAATCTAGGAAAATGCCAAGTTTCGAATCCGTTTTTGATCGCGAATATGATTAAATTGCAAAAAAGGTTATATATCGGTCTGTTAAAAAAGCGATGATGTATAACAACAATGTATAAATGTCAAATTGAAAGTTAAGGACATTATGAATAGAAAGGTTAATAAACAGTTATATAGAAGATAAGAATATTGTTGTATTTAATTGACAAAGAAACATAGATCTACTTTAAATTAATTATTGATACAATACATAATTTTACATTATCCATGGTCAAGTATTGCAATTGATGTTTTTAGTTCATCTATTGTAATGCCAAGTGATATCTGAGCAACTCAATTTTTTTGTAATACGTTGTATTCTTAAGGAAACAAAAAAATCTTACTACTATCAAAAGCTCTCGTTGTTCCTTTCAGTACATCCAGAGTAAATGCGGCTATGATATCTGCCTGTCTTGAAATACAGTCTGCTCTCTCTACAGCTATTTCATTTAAAATAAAATTACTTATCTATACTTATTTATAATATAAACATCAAAATATCTGTTCAAATTCAGTTCATGTTGACAAATTCGTATCATACTGTATATTTCAATTGATTCTAGTGTACGAAAAAAGAAATGTTAATATAAGCTTTATTTATAATTATGTACAGAATTCAAGATGTGATCTTCAAGCATTATTTTTTTTTACGTTTTATATACAATGTATTTATTTTTTTGCAAATGAGCTTTCAAACAATGTTTGTCATCTTTATATATTTGTTGAAGTGACTAACATTAGAGTAATTGCGATTTTACAATTCGGAACAAAAAATTGACAACCAAACTAAGGATGAAAAATATAGACTATTCAATTGCTACAAGAATTTTTGTTATTCTCCGGAATTTGACTAAAACACAGTTACCAGTGAAACAATATTTTGTTCATTTTTTCTTGCTCCTGTTCAACTATTGGGTGTAAATATTTAACAAAAATACATGTAAAACTATCACATTTGCAAGGTGCAATTATACACATAATTTGGTCCCGAGTATTGACAACCTTTAATGTGTACATTTAAGTGTACAACTTATTTGCTGTCGGTTAAATATTTTAGAATCTATCTTTGTTACTTCCTATTAGGCTGGGAACGTTTAAAAATGCAATAACTAGCAAACAATACCTTCGGCTCCTAATGCTGAGATAAGCTGTGTTCCATTGATTAAAGCTATACCCTAAAACAACAGTTAAGGAAGCTTATATTTTCTATTGAAGTAAAAATTTGCAAATATAATAGTTGCCACGTTATAATGTTTGCAATTCATTATAAAGTTCCAACCAAACTGTAAAGTATGTTGTGAAGATATAAATGATATCAGAGGACAATTAGCAACGTGTGTGTGTGTGTGTGTGTGTGTGTGTGTGTGTGTGTGTAAATACCTGTCGCTTTATAAGTGCTTAGCATAAATGAGAAAATACATTGGCACAAAATAAATATTAAAACTAGTTTATTTAAAACAGAAAACGAATATTAACACACTACAAAAATGATAATTGAATGTGAGAAAAACCAGAGTTTTGAAAGCAATCATGTTTGTTTACCTTAGCTTAGCTACAAAGATTTTTTGTTTTATTTGAAGCTTATCTCCAAACATATTGACAAGAGTAAAGAAAATTAAAGACCAAAAAGTAACGTTCTGTATAAAATACTAACAAGGATAAATATTTACCTCTTTTATTCCCAATTTTATAGGTTCTAAACTATTAAATTCCAAAACCTAAAACAAAAAAAAATCTTAAATTAAAAAAAGAAATCACTCTAAACCTCAAAGATAGTGTAAATTATATATATTCTGTTATATCCTAATACTAGATCCTATTACTCAAAGTTAAACACGCAGTTTGTTACACAGGTCAGAATAATTTATACTAACAAATTGTAATGGAAAATAAAAAAATATGATATAAAATATAAGAGATGCATTCATTTATAATCAAAGAAATGAAACTTACATATTTTGCATCAGCCCAGCCACTTTTTGGACTCCACATTTTGCCTTCACCCATCATACCCAAGGCCAAGTGTGCCAAGGGTGCCAAATCACCGGAAGCCCCTACAGTTCCTTTTTCTGGAACCCATGGTAAACAAGAGGCTGTCATAAAAGGCAAAACAAACAACATATAATTAGTTTTGGTTATAATATTCAGAATTAGAAAATACAATATAATATCATGATGAATTTAATGAGAAAAGATCTTTTCTGATCCCGTAAAATAATAAAAAAAAAAATACATGAATAAATAATATATTTTTTGTTATTTTCGCGGTTTCTCCTCGACGATTTATTTCCGACGCGTTGAAATCCCATTTCTTCTCGTCATACTCTGTAGTTTGGGAAATAATTTATATAATTTATGTCAAATTTTAATAAATGTCGAGAGAAAAAATTACCGTGCACAAAAATTTAAAATACCAAAAGATGTTATATTTAAAAAGTCTATCACGATGGTAAGTAAAAACTTAATTAAGATATTTGATGGTTGTCAGAAAAAAATCAACTTAAAAGTTAAGAATTACCGTTAAATGCTGCAATGTATTGCTTCAATGTTGCTAAGGATATTCCGCTGTATCCCTTTGCTAAAATATTTATGCGACATGCAAGCAACATCCGAGTCCTTTCTGGTGACAATGGAGGTCCAACACCTTAAAGTATAATAATGCCACTTATTATGATTTGTTTCCGCCTCTCTAATCATTATTCTGACTCCCCCCCCCCCACCGATTGTTTTTTTTGTTTTTTTGGTTTTTTTTTTTAAATTATCAGTGATTTTACCACTGTTTAAAATAATCGCCCCATCTCACACTTATATGCTCATATCTTGTATTTTCTTGTTTATTTTTACCCTTTTATCTGATTCCGGTATTATTCACGCTTTTTAGAATTGTTTTGTCCTGTCAGTGATAGATACATTAGGTTTACGAAGAACATCTTCGTTGAACAATACAACTGATCTAATCTGAGGACGGACTCTGGTAAATCATTATAGCATACATACCCACTGAATGTGAACGAATTAAATTTTCTTGAAGTTCACTGTAAAATATTAAAGTAAGATCATTATTATAATTTTTATGGAAAACTAAGACATACTAGTTGTAAGAAATACTAGTTGTTAAATAAGAAAAAACTTCTTAGACTTTTAAATGCGCCGTTAAAACCATGCCACTAAAACATCAATGCCTTTGCCCATAAAAAATCGGGAGTATTATTGTACTATCATGGTTAGCATTTCCTTGTATGTATAATGTTTTCATTTATGTATATGTATCAAAGCTGCAGTGTTTTACTCTATATACACATGCAGTTAATGCATTTCTAAAGGTATCCTATTTTAAAACTTATTTTATTGCTCAAAATTATTGCTTGTTTTTTTTTCTATAGCTTAAGTTTTAAGATTATCGTTGGATACTTGTACATCTGAAACATTCGAGTGAAAGATTAAAATAAAATGCATTCAATAAATAATATAAGTAATTTTTACATTAGTTTGTTTTTCTCTATGGTTGTTCTGGCAAATTTTCCAAATCCCGTGGTAATTCCATATACAACTGAAAAAATTACAAAAATATATAACAGTACACGTATTATGATTATAATAATTATGCACAATGGTGATATAGTTTGAAGGTATTGTTAGATTTGTATTTTTTCTATATCGTTAATAATAAGTAGAACATTATTTATTATATTTATTATAACATTACGAACTCTTAGTCGAAGTCGGTAATTATGTTAAATTTACCTTTATTACTGTCAACTATCTCCTCTAACATTTTTCTAGCTTTCTGGACCTTTTGCTCCGATTCTACAGTAAGCTGAAATCGCAACAAGTAAAAAATTCAGATATTGCAAGCCTAAGCTTGCTAAAGCCCTGAAACAGTTTATGGTCGTCATCACAATATTGTTGACAATTATGATATTGTTGTATCCAAAATTATCCTGGATATATTTTAAGTCCCATAGTTCCATGTTCTATTCATTTTTAATTTTGATTTTACATGTCGTGGGTCAACCTAGCTAGACATGAGGTGTTTATCCTTTTGGAGCACCCAACCTAAATAATAAGGTGCAAGTTCCCGTGTATAATTTAATTTGCCAGTTTTTAAGTTTGGAATTGTGATTTAAATGTGGACTGGTATGTTTATGTTTGATTGGAGAGAATCTTGTAACTAAAAAGAATTCTGAACACGGTGATAACCAATGCAAACAGCAAAATCACGACATAAGACAAGTTTATGGTTTAAACGATACGAGACGAGTAATGGTGTTTCACGCCCCAGTAAAGAATCTTTCACTTATTTCGAGGCGGTCAGTTCTGGGATGGTGAAGCAAACAAGCAAACTGACAAACTTTCTAACATTAGGGTCCGTCTCGAGTGTGATTCGAACCTAGTCGGTTAGAGGCAGGCGCTGTGATCCGTAAGCGCTCGCTTTAGATCAATCGGCCACCGAGGTCCCGTAAACGATTTAAAGATAAACACATGATTGACCCGAATAAATCTACAGATTTAAAACTCCGACTTTTTATAACTATCAGGAATTATTTCAAAATGAACACTCTGTAAAGTTGTTCAAAATTGATGAAAAAAATTGCTTTTGCAACAACAATTATTACAATCTACTTTCAGAAAACCTTCTAAATGAGAGCCAGTGCGCAAGGTTAGTATAAGTTGTTTATTTATTTCTCACAGTTGCGAAAATTTGTTCAACCAGAATATGAATAAATGAGTCGACTCAGGAATTCAATATTTGGTAATAGAGTTACTAGTACGTGAAGCAACACATAATGTACATTATCGGATTATTGTTTCAGAACCATTGCTTTCGAAATAATTTGGGTGGTTAAAAAAACATGCAACAACAACAACAGCAGCATTTGGACTACATAAATGTCGTTATATCTTATGTCTGTTGCAATATCTGTCAGGCTTTATTTTCTAAATTTTTCACTTCGTTTCCGAATATTTTTGGCTTTTCTTGCTGTTGTCAAATACATGTTACATGTTCTCTTCTACATTTTATTATTTTTATATTCTCTTTTCATATTGCTTGCGAAACATCGACCAAAAAGTAAAATCATCCGATATTAAATCGCATCTAAATGTATACTGAAGATTTTTTCTTATGTTAATTAGAGCAGTTCAATATTATTCTTCGCATATTTTTAAAAACATGTCTAGGATGCATCTTACAATGTAAAATCTAGTTTAATATTACGTTAAACCTACTTTCTTTTTGTGATTAAGATAAATATATTCTTACCTTTATGAGAAAATGTCCTTTGCCAAGTTGGCCGAGGTCATCTGTTGATAAACTATTTCCATCCAAGGACAAATACTGTTAAAAACAAAACTATATGACGTAGAATCGTACTGACTTACAATTTGGAAAGAGGTTATTTAAATCGCTCCACCATTTAGTGTTAGGTAACTTTTTTGAATTTTGAATTGAAAAGCTTATGATTAACCCTAACCCTGCCGCAGTCTCCTTTATTAAGGTTTTTTTGAGATATTAACAAACTGCCGTCCTGCTGAAGAACGTTATAAAGAAGCTTGTGATATGCATTCTATTTTATCAAAAACTTTTTTACGTAACAATAAAGGATTGCCAAAATGTGCAGAAATTCAGTTCAGGCAGGAAGTGGGTTTACAAAATATCTTGAGTGAATCTTGTGTAAAACATAAAAGTGGAAGGATTAATCATTCTTAGCCAATTAATTTTAATTTACTTATCTATTTATATTAACAGTTTTTACCAATGTCTTTATCTTACCTCTTTTGCCACTTCAACTGTTGATCTGTCACTGTTCATATTGTTAAGGTTCACATTTTAACTTTTTAAATGTCTTTTGCGTTGTAGTGCACTTTATAATTAGTGACTCTTGCTAAAGTCACTGTGTAGTTCTAAAGACTAAAAAGGGAATTACAAGCGAAGGCGAAAACGGTCTTCATTCAATTGTCTAAAATATGATTCGTTGATCGGTAAAATAGCTGATACCAAAATTATTTCATTTTTTATTTCAAAAGTATGATGATGCAGAAACAAAACGTATATTGAATTATTTATCTATTATAGCGTTTATAGAAAGCTTTTCTGTGGAATATTCCATAAGTATGTTCTAGCTTCACACTTTTAAGCTAGATCGCGTTTTTATTAGCTCAACTGGCTACACCAAATTTGGTGTGGAAGGTCCCTAGGTGGAGTAGATTACAGTTTATGATTTTAAGCCCGATCCTAAATCCAAGATGGCCTCTGTAACTGTAAATAGAAAAAACAGGAAACTGGCCATAACATATTTATTTGTTGATCAATTTGGTATATCGAATGTAGAACTCAAGCCATTTAATATATTTAATGAGGTTTCCGTAACTTTTTTCGTTGGCATGTTATTGGCGCAATATGCAAATTAGCAGCTAAATATAGTCAATTCTGTAAAAATCTTCTTCTCTGAAACCACATGACCAAATGAAACCAGATTTGATTTGAAAGGTTCCTAGGTAGAGTAGATTAAAGTTTGTGATTTTAAGCCCGATCCTAAATCCAAGATGGCCGCTGTTACTATGAATAGAAAAAAAAAGGAAACTGGCCATAACATATTTATTTGTTGATCAATTTGGTTCAAATTTAGTATATGGAATGTAGAACTCTAGCCATTTAATATATTTAACGGGTTTTTTCGTAACTTTTTCAATTGCCTTGTCACCGTATTGGCAAATGAAACCAATTGTGAGCTATGTGAGCTACATTAACACGGTAAATACCGTATATGGCAACAACTCACGCAACCAAAATCACAAAACTATACTAATAAAAGGATAAAAGAATCAGCTCATTATGACAAAAAATATGAACGCTTACTTCTATTTTTTCTGAAAAAAAAAAAACATATGCAATACTTTTTCTTTTAAAAAAGGATACATTTTCTCTTCTACATAGACTGGTTCCGCAGGTCCAGTGACCGGACTTGACATATCACTAGCCAGAACTGCAAAATGATACAAAACATCAGTAAAAGTAGCAAGTAAAAACGCCTTATTCGATTTAGTTTGACTTGCAAAAACGCCTTATTCAATTTAGTTTGACTAGCAAAAACGCCTTATCTGGTAATAGTAGTAAGCAAAAACGCTTATTATAATTTAGCATAAGTAGCATGAAAAAACGTCCAATACATTTTTAAATGTCTTTTAATTATTACACTGTATGTTCTATATGGTTGTATAACAATTTGCATGCAACAAGCATGTAGTTGTTTTCATGTATGCACAAAGATCATATCTAACATTTTGTGTATTTTGTGTCGCAGAAAATGTGCGGGACAAAAAATTATTATACCTCACGGAAAATTCTTAAACTATTATTGGTCACTTTCTAATCACGTGGTATGAAACAATTCATAATGTTTGAAGCAGCGGTCAACATTGTCATGGGATATTGCTATGTTCACCGCTAGAAACGTAAACTTACGACTGCCCATCACGGAAACTACCGAGTGATCCTACTGCTATAGACCAGTAACTTCGACAGTTCTTTACGCATTTTAAACAGGCTTTGTCGGAATAAAGGTTTAAAGAAATCGTCTTTTGATCGGAATAATAAAGTAAATAGTGCCCTTGGTTGAGGGAAATATGTAGGATTGTCTCCCTGAGGGAACTTTATCTCTTTTAATGTTCCCCCTCCATATTCCCTTCAACCAAGGGCACTATTTATATAGTACCCTTTGAGTGCCGGCCGTTTTGAAAAAAAAAAAAAACTGTTACGTTATAATGTGACTCGACATTATCAAATCTTTCTTAATTTCTGCACATCTGGCACTGGTATTTGTGTTTTATATTTACTACCCCTGAGCGGGTACCGCTGCTGGTGGAGTTAAACTCCCCGAGGGTATCCATAACTCAGTAGGCAGTACTTTGTGCTGTCAGAAAATGTACCATTTAACAAAATTTTCAGCTGCCTTAAATTCTAAAATTAGTTTAAAACTAAGGTTTGTTCCCTCATGCAAAGCATTCCCTAGCCGGATTTGGATTTATTAAATTTTGAAACTTTAGATTCATTAATTTTCAACTGTTTGGCTCATGTTTTTCATTATCAAACTTTTCGGTCTAAGTGTCACTGATGAGGAATGAATTTCCGAAATGTGCACATCTGGCACATCTAAATTCAACTGGTATTTGTGTTTTATATTTACCACTGATTTTAACATTCTGTTTGAAAACACTATTCTGAGATTGATATTTGAAAGATTTAGATGAAATTGACACTGTTGATTGTACAATTTATCGAGCTTTTTCCTGTTGTCAATTTTATTTTTATGGAATATATAAACAAAATGAAAGCTTTTCTTGGTAAATACGTATGTCATTGTTTTATAAACCATCGACCATATCGGTCTATCGGCACTCTTAAAACATTTGTAATCGGCCTGAATCTGCCCTATGGCACTCTTAGACTCATGCCATCAGTCAAGATCGGTCCAACGTAGTTGTTTGCTTGCGATGCATAGAGATCGTATCTAAAATTTTGTACTTTTTGTGTCACAAAAAATGAGGGACAAAAACATATTTGTGGAAAGTAGCATCAAGTTGACAGTTGTACACTGATTTTATCAACTGAACTATTTGGCGAATAGAAAAAGGTAAAGCTTTTCACAAATTCAACTATTAACAATACTGTTCTATGTTTATATATGTATATAATTGTTTTGTGGTCACAGATTCAGTTGACCTAATAAATAAAAATAAATGTATATATCTAATCACAGTTCCTATACACGGCATTGTGGGTTTGTACATGTGTTTCTGATCTGTTTTTGTAAACGACTACGACAAATTACATAATAAAGGAACCTTTTTTTTTATTCTAGCCTACGCTTATTTTTTTTAATTTATTTTTTTTTTATTACTATTATTATTTGTTGTGTCATTTATCAGTCAGGTCAAGTGATTATTACTACATAAGACCACTTCTACTTCTTCGGTCTACTTTTGTTTTATTGTCAATCCTCACATCTATATAACCTCAAGATAACATTAAAAGTTCTTAACTTGATAAAAATCCAAAAGGTTTTTTATATACGTAACCAATTCCATTGCTTTTAGAGTACAAATAGAATATGTGATGCTAACAAACATTGTTAATGCATATATTTAAGTATTTAATAAATATTGTCTAGTTATACTTCAAAAATGTTTTCTAGAACGTGCTTATTTTGATTTTCTAAATCAGATATCAGGTCTGATAGTTCATATAAGGTCAAGTGATAATCACTACACACGGCCATTTCTATTTCGGTCAGTGTACTTTTATCACTTGGTTCGTTGTGTTGAAAATGCTTTCTATGTACAAGCGTTCGCTTTCTGACCTCAACTTTAAAAAAATACAGTGCTTATTTATGTTTTTGAATAAAACTCGATGACGTCACATCACTAAGTGACCCAGTTCTTACGTCTTGTGTCACAAAAAATTATTTTGAATGACCTACTGTCTGATTAGGTCTGATGTGGCACTAGTTTTTCCAAAGTTTAGATCGAATATCAATAAAGTTTGTATCATGTCCATATATCGTTCTGGCTTATAAATGCATTCTATATCGTAATTAATGAACACCAAAATAGATGCTATTTTAGTTAGAGTATAAAATGAAAAGCATTTTAAAATCCTTACGGATATGTATTATGGTAACTCCCAGTCATACAATCCGGAAGTAATCTGAAATAACTAAGATGGTTAAGAAAGTCGAATTGCGCATGAACCGACGGTTCCCATTTCGCTCGTTTGGTAGAATCGTTCATTTGCGTTACAACATAAGGGAGCTATTGAAATAAACTGTGGTTCTGAAAACAATGACCTATACATATTGCATAAGGAGACCATAATACGAATAGGCGATAATGCAGTGAAGTATAAAACGTATGAGTGGTGTTGCGATAACGCTTATGCGAAGTTAATACTGCTTTGTCGCATGTGTATTTTCGCTTTTTTACAATCTCGTTTTCGCTTATCTATATTATCGGGTTTATACCCTTTCGGGCTAATGCCGATTTATTGAAGAGCGATAAAGATAATGTGACCACACCAAGCTGGTAACAAATCAAAACAAAAAGCCACAATATTGTATTTGGAAGCCAAAATACGAAGTGGCTAAAACGCGATGGGTAAAAACGAATGAATCGAAAGCGAATTTTATTCCGTCGCTTTTGCGTTTTCGCTATCTATATTATCACACTTTTCTTTCTTTTCCAGTTTTGGTCGATTCATGAATAAGCGGTATGTTTTAATTGAAATGGTGGTTACATGAAACTTTATGATCAGAGAACTTGCGAAAAATTATCTTTTATTTTACAGGGTTAGAGTCCATAACTTACGAATCATGTTACAATTACCTCCCGAGATAAAACATTAAAATTCCTTAAGCACATTTAAAACAAGCTACCAACAAGTTCTATGAATCACTACAGAATATTATGGATTTTTTTAAATTTCAAAATCATTATTCTTTTTGCTTAATTAATTATCGTTTTTATTATGTTTAATGCCCATTAGACGTTTGAGAAGATCAAAAGGCAACATTTCTAAAAATACAAAGCTCAAGTGATTATTATTATCAATTGCCATTAAATATATTACTAACCCACTGTGACAAAATCGCTATCGTCCAGCACATCTCTGATCGGATCATCCACATCAAGAATGGCTCCACCTTTGGCTTTTCTTACTTCATAGACCTTTTCATTTTGACCAGCGCCACCTTTTGTCTTGAAATGTCTCCTCAAGGATTCATCGCCAAGCCAGCTTATTTTTTCTGTCCCCTTACATGGAACAGCAAACCAATCGCCCCTAATTCGTACAGACAGTTTCATTTTACCTTTGCTTAACTGATTTACACAGTTGTTGACAAATGTTGTCCAATTGTGAGGTAAAAGGACGAGATTTAATCGTCCAATCAATGTTCAGAGATAAGACACACCTTCGCAGATGTCTGTTTCTTTTACTTGAAAGTTCATATGAACAACTAAATTGAAATCTTAGGCGACGTAGTAAACAAAGTATAGGAGCCACTGGTTGTTAGAATAAGGTGTCGGTGAAATCAATAGTCGGTTTCAGATTGAAAAATTAATTCTCCTGTTTTTCTTATATTCAAAAAAAAAAAAAAAAAAAAAAAAAAAAAAAAAAAGATGTTGATTGCATGAAACGACAAGAATAACTTACAAAAACAGAGATTTGATTTCTAAGATTCATATAATTTTAGAACTTTAGAGGCATTATTTTCAACTGTTTGGCTTATGTTTTTAATCTATCTTTTCGGCCCCTAGTGTCACTAATGAAGAATGATTTTCCGAAATGTACACATGTGGCACATCAAACTTTAATAAGTATTTTTGTTACATATTGAAATATTTAAAATACAAAACTGAAATCCTTATGAAAAACTTCTGGAAAATTCAATATGTTGAACATTCAACATTGTTCAATTTCCTGGATATATCAGTACGTGCAATTTGCAAGTCATACGAAAAGTTTTGTTTTGACCAAAAAATATACTCTTTCAACTATAATGTTGAAAAATTATTGACATGTTTCAAAAGTTTTAAATTATGTTGGAAAAGTTTTTATAAAAAAGAAATCATATTGGAAAATTACATACATACCCGGTAATGTTCGGAGTTTGAAAAGGATTTACATAATGTTTGAAAATAAGTAAGGCCTTGCGAACAAATGCATTTCATAAAAAACAAAGTATTAGCTGGTTTTAGCTCCAGTAAAAAGGACTCTTTGAAGGAAGACTCGAACATAAAGTAGAATTTGGTTATTGTTTTTCTAGTGTCTTTAGAGATTTTGGCTTAAATTAACATCTTCATTACATATTCTACTTATTCCGAGCTAAGAATGAAAGTGGTGAATAATGTTTTGGTCTTCTTCTGGTCTAACAAGACCTATTGACAAACTCTAGATTTTGTGAGGAGGATCATTCTGAACAAGTTTGAGAAAATTAGCTGACCTCTTGATCTCTATATGATGTAAAGGACGTTCTATTATTTGACTTTTAACCTATGACCTACATGTATATGAATATTATTTAACTTTTGCCCCCGGGATAATTCTGATCTACCTTAAAGAATAATAAATTTTACTTAAAGTGTGTTTTTTTTTAATTTCTTAACTAGACTTTTCTATCATTTGACCTACTTATTGGCCAAACATAACCCATACAGGATTCATTTACGAATTTGGCCTAGCTTTTATGAAGGGGATCATGAGGGCGCACTGAGCAAGTTTGAAGATAAGCAAAAACGTGGTTTCGAGTTTATTAACAAGTTTTTTTTTTTTTTTTTTTTTTTTTTCCCTTTTAGATGACCATGTGACCTACTTAAGAACTCAAAAGGCAATTTTATCAGTTGACACACGAACTTGATCTTATCTAATTTTGTCAAGAGAATCGTGTATTGTTTACACTATTTGTATCGTTTACAGAGAAAATGTAATCAATATAACTTAAAACAAACATTCGATTCGGTCGATCAGCACATTAAAGTGACGAAAATCCGTATTCTTCCCATGTCCGTATACGTATCCGTTTTTCTGTAGATATTTATCATACTGACGCATGGTTCCGTTTGAAAGGCAGAGATGGCAGCAAAACCTATCGAGTTTGTAAAATTTTGTTGGAATGACCCATTCATGCGGTAAAATAGATATATCAATATATGAGCATAATGAATAAGTTCATTCTTTCAGTTTATTGTGTACTTCAATTATATACGAATTGTAAACATTAGCAACAAACACCCATGGTCCAACCAGTAAAATAAAGGGGCACATCCTATTTCGGTTTCATCCGAATTAGTAGCTCTCCTAATCCCATTTGAGTTGATTGGGGAAGGGGTGTTAAATTTGGTAAATAAGAAATCTTTTACCGAAACAAGTGTTTTGTTAGTTGTTCGTGCTGATGCAATGACTGTTTTTACAATAGTCTTTTACAGTTATGAAACAACGTATTTAAGTTAAAATACATAAACACCGCATTGTAAAAAAAAAAAAAAAAAAAAAAAAAAAATCATGTAAAATATTTGCCTAACTATTTTATTGATCGATACATTCCTGTTTGCTTTTGATTTCCCTCATGATCATTTGTCAATAATCTCAATTTGTAATTTTATTAGATTTTGGTGCTAAAATTTGAACAAATGAAAGCCTAACTTATTCCATAATGCGTTTTGTGATTATGAATGCTTTTTTAACTACAGACAATTGATAAAGAGCTGGGGATTCTTCATTGGTGCTGTTGTCTTTGCAAGACAGTTAGCAGAAGCAAGTGATGCTGCTGCAGCAGAATTTGCCAACACTGTTCCAGCTTGAAAGTAAGATTTAGGTATAAGACAATAAATGAATCCAATTATCATCTGTAAACTTCCAAGAAGAGAAGTGAAATATACCGGTAAATATAAAAAAAAATTTGCCTGAATACCAGTACTTAAATTTGACTTGCTGTTATTACAGTTTTGAACATGGAACATTAACATGATGGCTTTAAAAAATATCAAAAATTGAACATGTTTTATATACAGGATGTAGTAACTTAAGTAAGGTTACAAAATTTAATATGACAGACTGATAAGTATTTTTTTCTTTAATTTTTCAAGGTATATACAATTTTAGTTAACATGAGCATTTAATTGAACCTATATTGGAATTTGGATTGGTTATTTCTATATTTATATGACATTTCAAGTGTTGTTGGTGCATATTTTAATTTTACTTCTTTAGAACTTTTCAAGGTCATTGCTCTTACATCTTCTTTTTTGACCTGAAAGATTTTATTAAGTGAAACCTGGCATGATTGCAATCAATGTATGTATGACTTGATCCTGTAGGTAAGGTTATTCTCTTTAGAGAATAGCATACTATTCAGGCAATTACTTGGTTAAATTTTCCTTTTTCCTCCGTTTTTAACACACAAACACCCCCCCCCTTTTTTTTTTAACTCTTAAATCAATGTTTGATAGTTGTTTTTTTTTAATTTCAGGAATGTTGTGTGAAACAGAAGAATATGTGTGGATTGATGCTCTGTGTTTTAAATTAAAAACATTGAATGTTAGTTATTATACAAATGAGTGGGTGTGATATATAGTACTGTATCATTTATGGAAGGTTTTATTTGATGTGATTATATACCATATGTATATGTAATATGTATATAAATAATATACTGCATATAAAATAAAGTGTATTAAACTTTCATGTATGTTGACCTTTTTGTAACACTTTTACTATTAGGTAAGCATTTGCTGTATCATTTCTCAAGTAAAAAACAGAAATCTGTTATGGATTTGTCCCCTTACAATCTAGTGATCAACATTACAGTATTTTTCAAATAGGCTCGATTGACCTTATTGCATCATAATCATGAAAAATTAAATAAACTTTGCCATGCATTGGATTTGATTACGAAATTTAAATTATTAAGTAATAATTTTTAATCTGGAAATTATCAACAAATCAGATAGAAGTATGCTCATTAATTACTGAAATGTTGAATTTTGTTTCACATTAGAATTCAAAGTAAATAAACTATTTGAACAAGTTTGTAAGATCTAATCAAAATTAGGGGAAAAGAAAGGGGAGTAAAGGTACTTTATGCCCCAGTCACGATTCTATCCTTTGTATAAGGCAGTAATTTCAAGGATGGTGCAGGAGACTGAATTGCCTCGAGAAAACTTGTCATTATTATGCAAACATTTTTTTTACCATTTGAACCTATGACCAATAATTTCAAGTATTTCTGGTAATTAACAATTTTAGTGTTTTGATGTGAATATGACCTCGATCTCTGAACCCATGATCTTGAACCTTGTATCAAAATGATCACACTGTCAATACCAACACAAATTCAGCAATTTTCCTACCAAGTGCCTTGCTATTTCTCTATTTTGAGCTCACTTAAGCTGAAAGCTAAATAAAACAGCAATAATTGATCAGGAGTGTATGACCTGGGTGGCCTAAAAATTGTCTTTAAGCAAAAACGCTGAAAAATTGCTGATGTGACTAAAAACATTAAAACAACCTGAATACACTTTGATCAGATTTAAATTACATGTATATATATATACACAGTGTTTTTATAAAACCAGAAGAAATGCACAGTATAGTAAACATAAATCCAATGGTGTGACATAATACCAACTACTGGTTGCAATTTCTACACTACTTTAAGCAATTATGGTCTAAAAGAATGTTAATATATTTTTTAAAACATAGTGACTAGAATAGTTGAACATCAACAACCAGAGACAGTTAGCATCTTACATAAGTAACTAGTTGTATGGTTATGGTTCTGTTCTATCCAAATGCCACCAAAATAACTTTTTTAAAATAACATTATACATTAAAAAAATATATGAAAAGTAAATTTTCCAAGGAGACATATCTCAATGTTTCTCTTAACTAAGAACACTTGTTTTCATATCTATTTAGAACACGATTTTCAACATTATGTTCATTAACCAATACACCCATACTTGTCTGCTCCACATATCATCCAATGTGTAAGGCTCATAGACCATGTTATATGTAATGACTATGGAATAGCTGCGACATAAAAATAATACATTTCTGTATTAAATTTTGAACAAAGCAATGTAACAATGCAATGATGACCAACTTTTTAGAAAATGCAAATTATCATGACAAATAAGAACTGACAATTTTAGCATAAGAAATTTATATAAATCTGTATGTAGTATAATAATACTTGATAACTTGACCCCTTTTTAAAAGTGTCAGAGCAGTCCATCAACCAGGTTTGATATTCAATGACATCCATTAGCAATTTCTTGTGCTTTTATCATGTATATTATTAAAAAATAACAAGGACAGAGTTGGTATAAATGTGTGGTCTTTTAATGACTTTTTAATGCAGATGACAATGTTTTACATAATAACATGTTGAGTGTTTAAAACACACTCCTCGCTCTCTATCCCCATCTCTCTCACACACACACACACACACACACACACACACACACACACACACACACATTTCTTAATAAAACCCTAATCAATCAGTTATTATTCACTAAATCACTCCTCTGTGTAAGAGCTTGGAACTGTCTGTTCATAAAAAACAATAAAAGGTCCTCTTGCTGAAGTTTTTGAACAAAGACAAGTACAAATGTATCTCTTACAACAATATCAAAATACAATGTCCAGATATTAAAACAAAAACAGATCATCAATCCTTCATTTCTCCTTCTTCATCTTCCTCTTCTACTCCTCGAATGTATAAAACATTGTTACATCTGAAAAAGATAAAAAATATAAATGACAAGTATTCCCCGGAATAAATGTCCGTCTGGTTAGTTTTTGACAGAGTAGAAAATACATTACTTTAACATCAACTTTCACATTTTGACACATCGCCATTGCCACCACCTATGGCACAGGAAAAGTAACACCTAAGTCTCGCCTTATGGTGATGCCAGACTCAACAAAAAGTATTAAATGTCAATAAGTCAAGTGAAATTAAAAAGCATGCACAAAGTCAACAAGTAAATTGTATGTTAATTGCACATAAAGCCAGTAGGTTTTTTGATGGAATTTTTTGTCACTTCAGCAATTTTTCAACTATTCATGACAGGCCAACTTTTATTGATCTTAAAAACTAAATTCTTATACAGGTTCACATGGTGCATAAGTGTGCAAGTGTTTCTGATCTGCAATATACTAGCACACATTTATGATCTTAAAAGAATTTGTACACTTGCCCACAACATTACAGCCTATGTAGTCTATTATACCAGTATTGAGTCACACTGGGTATAAACCAACAGCAGTGAGAAACCTTCAATTATGAGACTTATACCTTAACCACTTGACCATGGTTAGCCACAAGTGTAAGAAACTGAATTGCTAGAAAGACTTGTAATGTCGCAATAAATTTATCATGAAATGAAAATAATTTTTTTCACAAGCATTTTACTTTCATTTATTCTCTATGTAAAATAATTCAGAAATAAAATGTTTTTCATGAGTTCTTGTCACTTTTTATACAAATTCAAACATTTTTCTAACCTAATTAGAACTTCTCCAAGGTTACCAGTCAATGCTCCATCTATAAATTCTTCTGTATTTGCAAGCTGAAAAATAAATGTATATTATTTCATCTTTAAAGTATTTGTATATTAAATAAACTCCTTTAAATTTAAGCAGGATAATTTGTATCTTGTATCAATATTTTTTAATATTTTAAGAAAGTAAATTTCAGTATAAACACAAGAAAAATAAATCTGTTCAATTTCTGATACAAAGTTATGTAATGTCTGTTAAAAACACTAGTCAGTGAGAGTTTATACAGGATGTGTCCATCAAAAGAGTTAAATTAAACACTGGATGCAGATTCTAATTATAGGTATGCATAAAAGCTCTTGACTGTACTTTAAAAATGAAACATATTTACCTGCATATTCATGTATCCATCAACAGAGACCAAATAACCTTTGTATTCCATACCCCATTTTAGTTTAACCATTACTGGTTTTCCTGTCAAACCATTTAAAAATGGTTTTGGGTTCATAGGTAAAGTCTGGAAAAACAAAAAAGGAGAGATATTTAAGAACCTGTAATTTATCAGAAGTGGCAAACCACACTCAATGAATGGCCTAGAAGATGGTAGAAATTTTGTTGGTCACTCTTGTATGAAATAAGGACTGTTTACAAACTCTGGTAAGATCAGTCAGTGGTCGGCAAAGGGTATTTTTGGAAAAGAATTCATTATTAATTATATACAGTTCCAACAACTACAACATACCATAATTTAATCGAATAAACCAAAACAGTTAAAACATTGGTGCTTTATATAGCTTTATATAATTTACCGGTTACCCCAATCGCTATTATACACTAAATAGGTAAAGTCATCACCAGACAGAACTTACAGACCTGTCTCTCTGTTATCTAGTTTATGTAAATTGTTTGAATTGTTAATTGTAAATAGAATATATTCTTTAGATTTGTGTGAACATTTCCCATGTAAACATCAACAAGGGTTTCAAAAAAGTCTGTCGTGCCTAACTGCATCATTTGCCCTGCAGGAGTTCGTGTGTCACATGTTAGAACTGAACAGCAAGATGTTTTGTGCCTTTTTAGTATGGTTTGGCACAAGGGACTCCTTGTAAAATTAAAACAGATAGGCATTTAAGGAAAGCTATGGAAAATCATAAATGATTTTTATACAAATGCTGTAAGTGCAGTTATTGTAAATAATGTACAGTCGGATTTGTTTGAAATGAAACAAGGCGTGAGACATGGGGACGTGACTGTATTTGCTTTACATTAATGATTTATTGTGTAACTTGGAGAATAACAAGTTTGCCCTACAGATTTCTGACATCAAGTATGGCAATCCAGGATATGCAGACGATATTGTTTGTCTAAGTTTAACACCTAGCGGACTACAGGAAATGCTTAAAATTGCATATGATTATTTGTGCAATTGGTGGTTTAATTTTAACTCCAGTAAATCTAGTGTTTTAGAGCTCTGGTATTTAAAAAAAGTGAAAAATGGGTAAAAACGTATTACCAATTAGAGACTTGCACAACAATCTAGGTATTATACAATTTATTATTATTATACAATCTTCCAACCCCAGATCAAGGATCAAACCTAGGATTCATTTCAGATATTTACAATGTTATGGAAAAGTATTCTCTGGTGAACTATTTCAATACTTATGCTTACAATAGCTTTTATTTAGAGGCCTCCCAGTGGAATCAGTTAATAAAATCTACAATACATACAAAACAAACATAGTCAAGGTTACAACACATAGTCGCTGATCAAGACTTTTGTCATTTCTGTGTGACAGACATAACTTAATATTGCATGATATATTGCAAAATTATCAGTAGTTCCCAGGCAAGATGCTGACAATACTTGCGAATTCTGTGGATGTCACTATCATGACCTCCCGTCTCATGTACTGTTCTAAAACAAACCAACTGAGAAACATAATGTTTAACATATTGATTAATCAGTTTGATATCATTTGTCTATAGAAATAGCTGCTGGATATGACGAGGAAACACTCACCCAGTGTCTTCTCAGGAGAGAAACTGAATTAATGTTTAATAATACAGTTGATAAGAAACTATTCCAAACTATCTGCTTTACCTATGTAAAGGCAGCAGCTAGTATCTTCATGAAATGATATAACATTTATTCTACTATTATATCACATTGTAAATTGTATATATGTATATATATATATATTCTGTCATTGTTTATGCAAATAAGTTATGATTTGGATTAATTACTAACTATTAGTAATTTTAACTCTTAGTTAATACTATCTCTGTAATGGAGGAAATAAAGTTTGAATTGAACTGCGAACATGTCATACATTTGTGATGGATGTTAACAAGAAACACAACCCCTAACCACCAAAATATAATCAACGCAATTTTCTCTTATTTAACATTTTCTTTATACCTCATGCTTTTGAACCAAACCTTTGGTCTCAATGTGTTCTGATTATCTCAAATTGCTATACAGGCTTATTGTAACTAAATCACATTAGTTCTGTCCCCCCCCCCCCCCTTTCCCTTCATTTTGACATCGGCAAAAATATTATGAAACCTGCAAGAATGAGCATGCTACATTTATACTTGGTTATTTAATCTGATTTTCCCCAATGATCAAAAGATGTAATTTCGTGTTACTTACAGCCATAATTTAAGGTTTTGTGGTACTAAAACAACAGGAAAACGTTCTCAAAGCGTGGCCTTCTCGTCGGACATGCGTATTTACGATTTTCAAAAACACAGATTCCAGTTTGTTTTTAATGCAAGACGACACAAAAACAGCGAGGCATATTTTGATTAAATTTTATTTATAACAGCAAACATATTTTTGTTTCTTTTTATTCAAAACAAAATTATTTTAAATTGATTTTATTTCTTCAATATATTTTAAAGAATTATAAAACGCATTGTTTTCGCTTTGATATTTTCAAAATCTTCAATTTACACACATATATATTAGATGTTGCCGGCAAAACAAGCAAGAGTAATTTACCAAGAAAGAATAATCATTTTGTGAAATGTTTTAAGCATTGTGTGATGGGTGTTGTCTGGTAAACATTACATAAACCAAACAATAGATGTTGATGTTTAAAATTATTTTTCTTTCTTTGTTTCTGCGATTTTGACGTAGCTCACCTGCTAAAAGGCCCATGGTTCCCCTTCAATTCCAAATAGGAATCATCCCCATTAAGTTTAGAATGATCTTCTAAACAACCCATGATGGTGTATCCTTGATAACCATGAAAGATAAATTTCAAGAATAATCGTGAAACGGGATTAATTTAATCAGCATCAATAAAATAAATGTGATATGCAACTCTTGCCTTGATAAAAATATTATCTTTTTAGCATAAATGAAAAGCTCTTCAAAAGATTAATAAGCTAGCTGCATCTCACACTGCCACTTAGTCATTCCTACATAAAAGTGAAATACTCTTTGACAAATTGTTAACAATGTTGATCAGATGTCATGCATTCACCATCACCATGTTCCTTTAGAATTGAAAAAAATTTAAAAGATAACTTTAAACATGTCATACTTCCTTAATCCTGCTTATGTTAAAGTAACATATTCTTGGACAGATTAATATCATGCTTCTTCTGTCACATGATGGTATAATTAAAATATTCTTGAGTGGCCAAAAATCTACTATCTTGATATTCATACTTGTAAAATATATAATTTAACTTGACTGAAGTACTGTACTTTAGCTTGTTTTACAGCTTTAAAAATCTTTGACAATTAATACTTTTAAACAAAGTTGATATAATTTTGTTTCTTGTTTCATGTAGTGTCTATGCCTACCCAGTCCCAGAGGGTAAGAGTGGACAACAGGTAGTTGACACAATACAGAAACAGTTGGAACAACTTGGTGCCATCAAGTCAGGGAACTTTTGCGTGGACTGTGAAACATATCAATCTAATGTACAGACTGGTAAGATGTTCATTGGTTTTTTTTCTAACTCTATCAAGTTTGTTTTTCATTTAAAGTATTATACTAAAATAATCTGGCAAAATTTCAGAAACTGGTAAACAAGATTAAGATAAAATAAAAATGTTGAGAACAATGATTATTAAAAAACTGTCAGCTTAAAATGCATGAGCTCGTGTATAACCAAATTATTATCATAATTCATTTTTAGTAAAAATCTTGAGACTTTTAGTTAGTGCTGTAATTCTAATTTATTGACAGTGCAGTTTATTGCAAAAAATATGAAGATTCTTTGTTGCTATTTGTTGAAAGTTTATGGTTGCTGTTTAGGCAAAATTAAGTTATCACATCAATAAGGTGAAAGGTAATGCATGCCATATTTGAGAACTTAATCATGACTGACTAAAAAAACATAAGTAAATAGCATTGAGATAAATAAGGTGATAATTTAGTGACATTTTTGGTGGCACTTCTGTTAAGCTCATTTTTAGAGCATTTTATTTCTGTTTCATTTTAAAATAACTTTTTATACTTTGCCTTGTTTCAGCTCCACAGAGGATCATTCACATACTTCACAACAGTGAACAGCCAGCGACATGTTTTGCTGTATTAGACACAGGGACAGTTTTAGTTTCTGATTTATTATTTGAACTTTTGATGGCAAAATTAACCTCCACAAAAGCAGGCAGGGATGCATTTTATCAACAGAGAAAAGGGTTTAAAATAGAAAGCAGGGGACAGAGATATGAATTAGGAGATTTTATTATTAAAATTGGATCAGTTTCCCTAGTTTCAAACTTCAAGGGGATTTTGGTGGAGGTAAGAGTTAAGTTAAAATCTGTACAATGCCTATAAGACCACCAGACCAGTGCTTATCCCTGTTTCAATATAAAATGGAATGAAGCAATTAAGTGAAAAAAAACCCTAATTGGGAGTAGTCTGTTTCAAAGTTCATACCAATTAATTATGCATTTACCAATTCATCATTACCCACTAGGACTGGTCAAAATGTCTTGCTTAGGGACATGCCAAAATAGTCAAGCTTTGCCTTAAATCACATGTTCAAAGCCTTTAACCACTCAGCCAAGCAAACTTTATTTATGGTATATGAGATAGGAATGTTCTTGTCTTCACGAGTCTTTTTATGCTTGGCTCTAAACCAGTATAATGGATAGAGTTGTTTGTAGTGAAACAGTGTTTACTATGTATGAGTTAAAGTGCCAACTAGTAAGAAACAAATCATTTACACTCACTTGTTTGCTGGTAGATGTAATGCTTGATAGATTAAAGAAATATTTTCATTTAATATAGCATCCCATTATTACACATTTAGGTTTAAATAATTGTAAAATGAAGATAAGTCATCTTCTCGATACATTCTTATGGTAAGGTCATCCACATGAAAAATGGGAGATAAATGTTTGATTAAATGCTTCTTAGTTTCATGTTAACTTCTTTAATATGCCAATCATTGCTTACAACTGCCTTTCATTTTATCTTTCAGGTGGAATATTGTCCATGTGTTGTACCAAATGATTGTTGGAATCTAATGAAAGAAATGTTGCAAAGCATTGTGGGAAATGTGGCAGAGAATCCACCTCCTTATATCAAGAACAAACTTGACACTTTGTATACACCAGCAGACACTATCAATCAATATTTGGAACATTTTAATAATTTTAGAAAATCAGTGACAGTTGCTCAACAAAACAGATAGGAATAAAATTTACCTGAAAAGAATTTTGTAAATGATGTATGGCAGGTGGTGCAAAAAGCATAAAAAAAATTTTTGGATCATGTAATAAAAAATCCAGTTTGTACATGTAACTTGCCATCTATGGACACATTACATTTGTCTGAAGCTAAAAGAGTTTCTTGATTCCCAGATGTAATGAATTGTGAATAAAGCTCCCATTTAAAATTTTCTTTTTGACATCAACTTTGATTTATCTGTATAAATTGAACGTGAACAATATGGAGCAAAATAATCACTTTCATTTATTCGGAGGTATGTAATTGCTAGCACAAGTACTTAAGTTTACTTTTTGAAAACTTAATAGGACTTTGCAATTTCATTATAACGTAGCTCATTCTAGAAAAGTAATATATCACCATACTTTTATTCTCCACACAAGTTCAGTTTTATAATGGTGATTTAGAGCTATTGTTTACAAGTCTGAGCTATAATATTAAGTTTAATTGTTGATATATTACCAAATAATGCAATAAACTATAAATAACAAGCAGTTAATTTTTGTTTTATTTAAAAATATACACTAGACATATTCAAATGTACAATCAAATTATAAGAACATATACTCTAATTCTGCATCGTAATGTATGTATTTCAGAGAAGGCAATAATTTATCAGTTTTCCTGATTAAAGTTGAAGAAATTATATTTCTCTGGCAAAGGAATTACAAGCTTCGACATTTCTTTGGATGTCATTTTATATTTTGTTAGAAAATAAAATTTCCATTTACACATTTCAATTCTTTAAAGCTTTATCCAATATGGACTCATCTTCCACGTGGTTTGGTAAAGTTATTTTGAGTTTCGGATTTGCATTCATTGTACGGCAGATAGTTTCTTCTGCTTTGTTATTACCAGACCAACAACGACGAGCAACCTTCAAAGTAAAATAGAATGCACATACGTAAATTTTGTAATTTTGTTTCATTATGCTGACTATCAGCACATATTATTTATTGTGTGGAGTACTTTGTGTTTACATGTTCAGTATTGTTTGTTCCCAAAACATCTTCACATATCTAATGTACAATTACTACAGTATAATGTCTCTTCTGAGGTCTTGTTAAAAATACCTCACCTTGGTTCTTGCTCCTTTCTATAGAAAGCATATATATATATACTAGTATAATAGAAGTTTGTGTGCGTGTGTGCACACGTGTGTATGTGTGTGTGTAGATATGTATGTTTGTATGTATTGGTAGAATTGTGAATATGGGCGATTCTAAACTATATTTGTAAATGGGTTATAAAAATGGCTTACAACCATGTGTAATCCTATGTATACATTTACAACTTCACACATATTTTATGTCACAACCACCCTAAAATCAAAATAGACTTGGTGTAAACGTTGCCATCAGTTTATGAACAATCAAAACATAAGGGACTGCAAAATGAACAAATTTTGAAATGATAAATTGTCTGCCATTTTAACTGTTTTTATTTCTAGCCTATCAACATTTTTCAGACTTCTTCATTTAATACAGTAATGGCTGCCATATTGTCCACTTTTATATTATGATAACCTGTCCATTAACAATATATAGCAATGTATGAGACCTACCCCATTTGATACATCCCATGCTAACATTCTTTCAGCCCTCTCGCTTGCATCCTGCATAGGTAAAAATTGTTTTAAGATACACCCTGGTTACATTTAAAGTGTAAATTTCATGTTATTCATCTCACAGTCTTATCAAATCTTAAACAGTCTAAAATGCATTTATACACAGAATTTTCCCAAAATGCAGATATTTGAAGTTTTTTCTTTTCATAAAATATCATTAAAACAGAATGAATGATATGAAAAATGGATTTAAAAGTACAATAAAGCATATTCCTATCATATCAGAGTCTTCAATGAATCGCTTTCACCTTAGGATTTAAGTTTCTACTTAGCCAAAAGATATTGACACAACTTAAGAAAACTTATAGAGACAATCAGTATTCGTAAATTGCTACATTCATTTCAATTATTTCAATGTTTAACTGATTTCATTAATTTTGGAAAACGTTTTACAAAACACTAGTAATCAAATTTTTAAAGAATCATCTTTCTTAACGAATGGATTACCTGTGACCCATCTAAGACCAAACCAAAGCCACCATTAATTACTTCTCCCCTGCAAAAAAACAGAGCAACATAGCAATTTGATTAAAATGTTTAAGATTACAAATACTACAAATGGAGTTCAGACACTTGTTTCACTTATTTACAATGATGCTAAAGTGCTTAACATTTTTCTGCTATATTACTATTGCATTCCAGCTTGTAATGTAGTAAAGTGTGATATAATGTTGTAAAGGTATGCTTTCTTGGAAAGTGTTCAGCTTTATACTTTCAAAACATAACAAATCCAAGCTGCAGTTAACTGTACGTGACAAACGTAAAGTTTTGTTTTGGAGTTTTATGCCTAAGCTTATCACCACCAAAATGTTTTAAATCTGCCCAATAAAATAAAGCCTTTTAATGTGAATATGAATACTTACCATCCAACACCCCCACCATTATGTAATGCTACCCATGTAGCCCCTCGGAATGCATCCCCAATAACATTATGGACAGCCATGTCTGTAATCAAATTTATCATTTAACTGTGATCATATAATAATAAGCCATATTTCAGAAGTATATAAACCTCAAAATTTCGTGTTTCTTTTCGTTTAAACATTCTAAAGTCATGAGTATAATAACTGGTTCCAATTTACATTTATTTACCATAATCTTTTTTAACTTTTATGGCTTCAATAAAGGCTTTACCAAGGAAGAAAAAGGGGTATTGCATGTACTAAAATCAGTCGATGTTTCATGAAAACAGTAATTGAACACCTATTCTTTCTGACCATTCAATGACTTTATTTGTGGTCGTTAATGCTTTATACTATATTCGGAACAAAAATATCATTTTATAGAAATGAATTACATGTATGTTCCTAACGAAGGAACAGTAGTCCGCAGTTACTAAAAATCATTGATCCAAACATTTTTCTGTAAGTCTTGACAGTGTAACAAGTGTTTTAGCTAAAATTATTGTTAAAGTAAGGGAAATAATATCTGTTGCATGCTTTTGAGGAAGATATGTAACAACGTTTTGATGTTTTTTAATAAAAAATGAAGCAAAAATATCAATCTTTTAACTTGAACTCACCAGCACAGAATGCTGATCCATCATATATATTTGAAGTTTCTCTAAACGGACTGTCTGTACCACTTACATCATGGTGATCCCTGCTAATTACAACCGGACCCTGTAAAAAGTTAGATCAACTGATTTCTTATTTAAGCATTATAAAGGCATGTGAATAGTCCCATGTTTTTATAAACCCAATATTAAATAATGTACTGAATACTAAATACTGAATTTGAAACTTGATTCTAAGTAACATAAACCGGTTCCTAGTGTATATATTTTCCCCTAAAAATATACCAGACTAGTAGTTCTGTTTTGGAGAAATAAGGTTTTAATATAAACGAGCATATTCATGGATCACCGATTATAACTCAAATATGATGATTTTGGACCCAACGAAACAATCAATGTATATAATGTTATGACGTTTGTTGCCAGTCCAAAGTCAGGGGTTTCGGGATATTTGCAAGTTGTATTAATTATATTTCCATATGAAAAATACTTTTCTTAGGCCTAAAATAAAATTAACTTTGTTTGCCGTTGACCGCCCGACCCACTTAAAATGCCCCTACCCAAAAATTTTTATTACCATCAATTCCATTTTTTTTTTAAATTTTCTTACAACATAAGAAACAGTTTTAAAGGACAATAACCCTTGCAAGCAAGATGACCTATGAGCAGCTTTTTAGGGTGGTAAGGAAATTCCGCTGTGTTTCTACATGGGAGAAAACACAAGGAGGAACAAAGAAGACTGTAGTAAAATGTATTTTTAAAAGAGACATATGAAACTTTTCAAAAATGTAATAGATTAAGTTTTCAAAAAAAAAAAAAAATGTTTTCCTACCTACCTACCCACATGTGAACAGCATGGGTCGGAAAACAGCAAACAAAGAATTTTTTAAGTTAGGCCTTAGACAGGGTTTGAAAAGGTAGAGAAAGGATCTTTGTTATAATTATTTTCCGAGAGAAATGTAGAAATTATTTATCACCTTTAATTTTCCGTCAGCAACAGCGCTGTTAAAAGCTTTAGCAATTTCAATTCTTCCCATTTGATCAGAGTATAATATTCTGGCTTGTGAACCAACTACCTTAAATGAAATCAAAATATATCAGTGATTTGCGTTTGGATAAAATTAGTAAAACTGTTAAAAGTACTGGTTTCTTAAAGCAAACTTTTTCAAGCACCAATGAATTAAAATAGACAAGAATAACTGTATATTTCGCATAAAAATCCTAGCATTTGTAAAAATGTTTAATAATTGTGTTCTCAGTACGAATATAGTTGAACATTGTTTAATTACAGAAAAAATAAAATCATAATTAAAATAGACACAGGAAATGAACCATGTGTATTTTATACCAGTCACAAACAATTGTATACATGTACTGTCTTGTACCTTGTTGCTTATTTGTATACGTTGTATCAAAAATGAAATAATAATAAGAATAATAATAAAACATAACGGAAGTACCAAAAATGTAAAAACGCTTGTTCAGTGGTTATAATTTTTTGTGTTTCAATTCATTTTTGCACCTTTGTTTTGGTACTTCCTTGTTGATTACCTTATTGAGTTGCTACATTTAAATTTTAATTAAAACTTAACATACCAGTTTATTTTCATTTGCTTCCTTTATCCAATGAATGTTATCCTGATATTGTTGTTTTATTCCTTCCGGTACTAATATTGTAAAAGAAAAATAAAGTTACACAGAAAATATAATCAGGCATTAAAATTATACTGATGATAGCTTACGTGCGTCATATATGTACACGTTTTATTCAAAAATCAGTTGCACATGTGCTACAGTAAATTGCGTATTGCTTAATTACTATTTTAGTAAAAAATAGTTTTGATTGCAAATTTCACTAAATCACTAGCTTATTATCAAAGCCAACAAATATTTAATTTACCTAATAAAAAAATAATGTATTTTTTCAGAATTTAACGAGGAATTTTGTCATATATGTGCTGAATATAAGGACGCGGAACCATTTAAATTTGTTGAACTGGAGTTCAAACATCTATACGACAATTACTCGCTGCTAATACACAGACTTCATACAGTAAAAGTACATGTACTAGTGCTACTAATAATAATCTTCAATTATTTTTTTCATTACGCCATAGTCTCGCTACAGGTTTAAAAGTAATTTACAAATGGGTTCGAATCTCCAAAATCATGCCCTTGCTTTGGTTATTTGCAACTTAAATGGAGAATAACAACACAACGAAAAGGAAAGAAGTTTGTAGAAGAAGAAAAACATGTTAATGATATAGCCAACATAGCCAAGATCAAGACACAATTAAAAGGGAAATATAAGAGACAAAATCAAACACTGAAGTCATGACTATTGAACTCAAGATTTTGGATGGGCATTGTATATAACTGATAAGAAATGATGTCCGTTTATTTGGTTCAAGCACTTAAAGGACCAACATTATCCCACTTATTCAACAACCATTGGTCCCCATTTACACACAAATTTATCAAGTATTACCTCCTTTGTTGATGATATCCTTCAGAACACACAAAGCTATTTCGTCAGTTGTATCCAAATCATTAGGATTACCAGATGTACACACCCACCTATATAAAGTTGAAACAGTTGATAAAGTAAGCAATTGTGTTTGTGTATGTTCCAGTATCTCTTGATAATTGTTTTTTTTAATAAGTTATGTTCGGTTTTTCATTTGTATACAGCGCCTGGTAATTTTATTAAATGTGGTAGTGTGGGTAATGTTTTACCCCAAATGTAAGAGTTGGAGGGTCAATGTCGAAAAAGTCGATGTATATAAAAAAAAAAAAAAAAAAAAAAAAAAAAAAAAAGTCTTTTGGAATGAATGTATAAGTAAAGAATAAATCTTTTGCCATTTTCTTTTATAAAATAGAAGTTCAATTTGGTATTTACCGATCTGATTTATTCTATACGGTAAGCTATTTTAAGGTATTAAAGGCCATAAATCATCCAAAACATTCAAGGTAACATTGCCTTACCTGAATGGTCCAAATCCTAAAGAGAAAATATCCCCCATAATATCTTGAACGTATGATGGGTATCTAAAAGTGGTTCCAGTTAGTCCTTCACTACGTCCAACATCGGCACCTAATTTACATAAAGGCAATAACCAATAAGGTTGCAAAATGACAAGATTCAATTATCATGTACTTGAGATTAGAAAGATTAGAAGAAGCAACGGAGAACCCACCAAAACAAAACAAAATAAGAATGGTTCGAGTACTTTTGTAGGTACCGAATCATTACGTGTGGGTTTTTGGGCTCAAGCACTTTTTTATGTATCTAACCATTCCATATAAGTATTTTGTATGCACGAGTTTCAAAATTTTCACTTATCTGTTATGTGGACCCGTCTCTTGATATTGACGATATGTCAGTCTTAACACCACCAACTGATTTACCTGATCTACTGGCTTCCAACAGAAAAGCGTTACCGTAGTCAAAAAAGTACATTCCTTTGTTAGCAAGACGGTTTATTGCTGTTACCTGGCGACACAAACTGAAACAAACGACACCAAAAAATGTTAAAATTATCTCTTTGGCACAAACCCAAATTCTACTTAGCTTTACTAGTTTGAATAAAATACCTTGAAAGGTTCCATTTATGAATAAATGGGAGAATGCAATATACTAATGATAGAGAGCTACTTATATCCATATACCTACAGTTTAGCCCTTTAAGTCTTTATATGTGCATATTAAACACTTTTGAATACATTTTTTCTATACCGACACAGTATTCTTTTAGCAATTATGACCTTACCTTTCCTTCACAAGATTTTTGAACTGGGTTGGATTTTCATGCATCATAATACGAGACTCTTCGTAAGACAGCTGCAAAATAGATAATTCGCAATTTTATAACGGATTAATCATCTCCCATAGCAACAGATACTACAACAAATCTACAAAAACATGTTAAACCATCAGTGATTACAATGTATCAGTGTGAGAAATAGGATACTTTAAGCCCAATTGTATTTCACAAGAATCTTTGCTAAGAGCAAATCAAAGTCACGGCAAACATTTTTTTTATTTAGCAAAAAAAAAAAAAAAAAAACGTTTAGAATTTAATTATTATACCTGTACAGGGTAGTAGCCGCCTAGAAAGGGATTATGACAAGATGTTTGATCAGAACCTATATCTACCAATAAATCACCGGTGGTGTCCGACTCATGTACTAGCCTTTCCCTGGAAAGTAAAGGAAAAGATTCTAACAACTTTGTATCCAAATAAAGGTACTGTCAGAAATAATTATACAAGACGGTTTTCACAAATGTTCAATGAACAAGATCCAAATCTAATAATAAACATTTAACAGTTAACTATATCCGGATTAATTAGGAAATGGCCATCTGGTCGGTCATTCCGTAATCTACATATCCATGATGAACGCTTCCGTTTTCTTTGCAACTACTGCACTCCCAATGCAGCTGCTAAAAAGTTACAATTTTTTCAAAATACGCAGAGAATTTTAAAAGACCAACAGTCATGAAATACAAAAAATTCCCAGTTTTGGACAGACACAAGACATTATAATAAATTGATGGTAGTTGAATATGTTTTGCTATCTGTGCGCCTGCGAGAACCGTGTCATCTTCATCAATTTGACTAGAGACCCTGAAAGAGGAATTTTAAGTAGCATTAAAAACGTATGTTTGATGATAAAATAACACTACATGTGCTCTAAATATACGTATGCGTGTATCAATACTATCTTTCCTTGTTTCTTATTGTTTTGTTCCTGTAATTAATACTGGCAAATTTTACCCACTTGTATATACTTTCCTATGCACAATTAGTAAGATTATTTTCGAATACATTGTATCTCATCAACTGTGTCGACTATGAAATCTAAAACGAAACCATATTTAAACGTACCATAGATCAACGACATTTCCATGGTAACCTAAACTTAATATTAGTTTGTTTCTCCTAGCTTTGCGAATAATGCTGATAATTTCGTCCAAATTGTCCGATATTTGCATCAACCATCCTTGGTTATAACGCTTTTCAAGGGCTTCTCGACTCACCTAAAATACATGTATACAAATAAGCACAGTGTCACATAGTCACACATTGAAGAAACGTTTTTTTATTATACATAACTATTTGGTCAATCTACGAAATATGTGGTGATCTGAGAAAAATATCGAATAAAGAGAAGATGAGATTAAAGGTATCGAAATTCCTAGGAACAATGAATCTAGCATCGATTCCATGTAAGTGGATTACCGACATATGTAGAGGGATTTTAAATAGTGCCACTTTACAACATTTTTTGCCATGCCACTGCTAGTCAGAGGTCGGTGTTTACAAAACTTGTTAAATTGTCTTCAATGTTGTATACTATAAACAGTAATAACAAAAAAAAAAAAAATAATGCAGCGGTCAAAACAAGACTCAAAACCGGGACTTTTCAAAAACTAGCTGTGCGCTCTACCAACTGACCTACCCGGCCATATGTCAAGCCTAGTCCGCCACATAGATAAAACGGATTCAACGGTCTTTATTGGTATTTACTTTACCACATACCTCGGCAATAACTCCGACACATCTACATATTGTTGCCGCTTTAGGTTGAGCACCACTCATACCGCCTAATCCAGAGGTTACAAATACCTGATAGAAAGATCAAACATTATCAATATAGTACATTTTGGATATCTGAAACGGACATCATAACATTACTCTTGACAAAAGAAAGATTTGCATAAGG
The DNA here is from genome assembly GCA_029721355.1 of Tegillarca granosa. Lineage (NCBI taxonomy): Eukaryota > Metazoa > Mollusca > Bivalvia > Arcoida > Arcidae > Tegillarca > Tegillarca granosa. The sequence goes on along the minus strand of CM056599.1, from coordinate 42,055,456 downwards.
GGAATCGTTTGCTTCTACTTTTAAAGGTAGGTCTTTTTCTGTGTAATCTACATTGTTCATTATAACTTATGTTGCAGGCTTCATTGGCTGTTGCAACAAATCCAATTTAAGAGATCTGAATACCATCCAGTAAGAAGCAAATGGTACAATGAAAGTTTCTACCACAATACATGTAAAAATTTAGACTCAGGCAGAAAATATTGATAAATCTTCTGCTTAACTTGTCATTTATTAACATATTATTAATGACCTTTGCAATAAGGCTTTTTGAGGCCAAAAATGTTATATTATCTTAGTGTGTTTGTCTATAGAGCATGGATAGTCTTCATAAAGATACAAATACGAAAAACCTCAAATTGTATCCGCAGAGTCCGAACATCAATACATCTACTATTATCACGTTTTCTTTATTATTTAAATTGAATACCCTTAATTACCTTTCCAGACATATCCGACGTTCCCAACTGTTTTCTGGCAGCATTTAGAATAGTCAACTGAAACATACAAGTAACAATAATGTTTCATCTTGTTCAAAACCATAAACAAATAAATTTTACACACACACACACACACACACACACACACACACACACACACACACATATATGAAATAATTAGAGGAGAGCATTTTCAGACTAAAGCAATTGCTCTTTGGTTAATTTTATAAAAAAAAAACTTGACATTTGGTAACGGATTGTGTTTTACTACATGATGAGCATACATTTTATCCTTGTTCTAATTTTCTAGTGTAAATTTTGTAAATACCTGTCAAATTCTCAAAAGGTAAACAATACATTTTGATATAAAGATAATTAACTATATAGTGTTGCAAAGCGACAAGATGTGCTCTATCGAACATGGTAATGTTCTGAAAAAAGACGTGGTAAAAGATTCATTTTAGTACAAAACAATACAGATATTATTGTCAAGAGGGTACTGTTAGCAATCACTTACTGCACACAATGACAAGAGTTCAGATCTAAGCACCGTAATCTAGTCCATACTGTGTATTTCAGATCGGTAAAGTTAGCGACTAGTAACTGGCTACTAGTAGAAAAAAAGTTAGCTACTAGTAAGTAGCCAGTTACTTGTGGGGGAAAAGTTAGCTACTAGCAACCAGTTACTTAAACGATTAAAGATAAATATTAGCAATTATTTCTAGTTAGCTTTTATTTACATTTGGTAACGGATTGTGTTTTACTACATGATGAGCATGCATTTTATCTTTGTTCTTATTTTTTAGTGACCATCTTGAATTATGGACACATCTATTTTAATTCGCCTGTTAATGATGCCATTCTGTAAATACCTGTCAAATTCTCAAAAGGTGAACAATACATTTTGATATAAAGATAATTAACTATATAGTGTTGCAAAGCGACAACATGTGCTCTATTGAACATGGTAATGTTCTGAAAAAAGACGTGGTAAAAGATTCATTTCGGTATTCATTCATTTAATGGATCAATCTTACCGTTGTCCCGTGCACAATTCCCTGCGGTCCAATATAACAGTAACTACCAGCGGTCATCTGACCATACCTAACAAAGTCCAAAATTTAAATAAGGGATTTAACAATCTAAAAACAACAGTTTTTGTACAATTAAGACTGCATGATTCAAATTGACACCGTTATCTGGACACGTATAACCCCGTTACGTCAACTACCCACCTAAAATCTTAACGAGTTTCAAAATCAGTTGTCTTCAAATTACGACTGTTAGTTGTGTTCCTGGTTTCATTGATTTTTGCCAAGTTTATGATTTTAGTTACCATTCTTTAGAACGAACTCCAATTTCGTTTGATAAATAGTAAACAGAGTAACAAAAATGCCAAAAAACAATCAATCGCTTGTTTGTAAAAACAAAACGGTTATCGGTAAGAATAAACCATAAATAAAAATGGCGTATGTCACTTTAGGGGGAGTTCAATGAGACAAAGAATTTACGTGCTCCTTTTCTGTTTGTTTTACCAAGAATGTTTTATTTAAAATTTTCAAGTGCATTTTTACAACATTTCTTACTTTAAAATACCCGGAACTATTAAAACATGTATTTAATATGTTTACGAATTTCATCATCAGAATTGAAAGCAATAAGATTAGTTGTAAAATGATTATATGCAAAGCATATAGGTTCTTTTTTGGAAAGTCTAGCAAAATGTATTTTGCCCTTATTTGAAATAAAACAAAAGTTTAAGATTTTAAGTACTCACATTGTTACTCCGAGTGCAAATAATTTTTCATACATATCTCTAGATGAATAGTTAGGTATGACCTACAGTGCAATGTTGAAAAATAATCATTGTTAGTCCAATAAAAGTAGAAGAAACTTAACATGTACGTTGCAATCGCCTATAGAGCCAAGAACACGATACAAAAAAGTATATAAAAGAAAATTATAGAGAGAATACAAACAAATATTATATAACCACTGATTACTCCGATTTTGGGTCCACGTGTCCAGTGATGTGGTTATAGTACTATTAGAATGTGCCCGCAAACACTGGTTCATAAACATACACATTCAAACATTAAAAATTAAAAGCGTTTATAAAAAATGAACCGACAATTCACCCCTGTTAGTATATGTTGCTCATAAGTTTTAAATGAATGTTTATTGACTGAATACATTTAATAATGGTTTATTTGTTTCTATGGTGAATAGAAATAAAGTTTTTTGGACAAATATTAAATTGATAAATGAAGATGAAGGTGTATCTCAACAAATAATAAATATTTTAATTATCATTCAACAAATATTCAACTTTCTCGAAACAATGGCACTAATCTATCTATCAAAAGTAACTAGAAAAGAATTTTACTTTCTCCCTCGTAATTAGCTTCTGGTATATGGTAAAATTCTTACCATTCCATTGGTTATGACCAGTCTTGGAGCGGAAGTTGAACTAGGAAATAGTCCTACAGGATGTCCGGAATACATAACTAACGTTTGATCATCTGACATATCACACAGGTATTTTATCACCAACCAAAACTAAATTCAAAATGCGACAAATAAGTGACTTATATTGAAATCAAATCACTAGTAAATGCTACAAGAAATATTAACAAAGTTTTATTTGAATGTTTAATTGGAGATGTTCAAGCATCGCACTAAAATGCAGTTCTTTTTAAATGTTACAATAAATACCGGCAAGCTATACCTACTTTTGATTTGCATGTTATAACAAAGTTGTTTTCATGATGATTGCAAGTTAACGGGCTACATTTCATAACTTCAATGATAGTACTGGAAAAGTATTTTGTGTTTTATCTCGCGCTCTCGTCAGGTGACAGGTGAAAAGAAATACATTGATGGTACTTTTTCCACATAAGATTCAAATCTTCCTTATTTTGTTAGTTTTAAATTCAGTGACAACTGTGGCAGTATTTTCACAGGATGAGTTTTACCATGTTTTTAAAGAGTCGAGTGTTTTCGCTGATCGCGTGTATCTTCTTTCCCGTTACAAACCTGTGCCCAGTTAGAGAACACTTGTCCATTTCCACCATACGTTACCAGTTCCTGTGGAAACTGGGCAACATGTGGATCTAGATTGTTTAATATCATATGAATAATGGCGGCCGCTTGGCGAGTACGGGCTGGGATTTCATCAATGGGAAAAGCTCTAAAAAATAAATATTGAAAGCTTTCAAAAATCTCACATTAGGTCTAAAATTTTTGAAAACAACAAAAAACAACAGTGCATTAGCGTCATATAAATACCAAACACTGTTCATAATGTAAACATAAATTAGATAACTTGGAATCAATTTAGTCTCTTCTTTTCGTAAAACAGATAAGTGTGTGCTGCAATTTTTCTGGATTTTGCTGCGTACGGCATCCGTCATGAATGAGATACAATGGTGTGAAAACACTGCAGTGACATTGACAAATGAATATATATATAGTTTGTTTTAACTACAGACGGATGCAAAAATCTCTTAATGCTATACACCCGAGGTTTTGAGAATAGACGACTTCGAGAAAGACGCTGTTACCCGTTTACAGAAATCAGCCTTCGAAACACATAAAGAAAAGTAAAATAAAATCGACGTCAGATCTCTCGGACTAAAAGCAATTAAGAATGGCAATTATAAAATAAAATATGTGACAGTTAACAGACATAATGAATCTAGTAATACCGCTCAAGTTCTTAGACAGAAACATAACTATCTAAACAATATTCTATAACCAGTAACTTCGATCATTAGGCCTAAAAGTTTAAATATATATCAAGAACTTTTGTAACATCGCATTAAAGAATTCGCAAACTCTCTTTAAATCGTAGTTTGTCTTACCTCATTTCAAGCTGTGGTAAGAATCTATACATGTAAATATGTCCATAGTTCCGCAATTCTTCAGCAAATTCTTCAGCCAAGGTCCCATGTAGTGATGAGGGGAAATAACGTAGAGCATTCTGTAGAGCAAGCTTCGTAATAAAGAAGATATAAAGCTAAGTACTTTGCAACGACAAATAAAAGTTTGCAAAACACACTCTTAAAGCACTTGCTAGTAAAAAACAATACAGATATTATTGTTAAGAGGGTACTGTTAGCAATCACTTACTGCACACAATGACAAGAGGCCAGAGTTCTGATCTAACCACCGTAATCTAGTCCATACTGTATTTCATACAAGGTTTTATTGCAAAGCTTAGAATATGTGGCAAATGTAGCTACCTAGAGAGTTTATTTTAAGCGTTCTTTCCATTGATGGCACATACAATAAAATGTTTTCTATTTAAAGGTAAATTGTGTATTTGAGTCTAACCAATGATCAGAAAATGATGTGGTGAACTTTATCCGGCGATATTCACTTGTAATTTGGTGTTGTCGACAGTAATTATAAGCGTGATTGACATTTTAAGCAATAGTATTTCGTTATTTGCAAACATTGTCCTACAGTGATGACTGGAAAAGAAAATAAATTGTGTGTGTGTGTGTGTGAGAGAGAGAGAGAGAGAGAGAGAGAGAGAGAGAGAGAGAGTTTCATTACCCGTTCCTCTTCAACTGAGAGATTTGGGGTCCTAACTGGTGCATGGGGTACAGTTTCGTCCCTTGCACGTCTAGGTGGAAGGGGGTCTAAAGGAAGACCCTCACAAATTTCTTTGAGGGAAGACATTGCCGAATACAATTGTAAGTGTATTAATAAACAAATAAACAAGGTAAATTTAATTGTTATCTGTCCATGAACTGTGTTACACTTATCTAGTCAACAGGTGTTGATTTTCTATGTAAAGTTACATCTTAAGACATTTAAGGACAAATAACTGTTTAAGAAATAATACGTATGGTTGGCAATAATTGTCAGAAATATTTCCTTGTCATGCTTCTTTCCCAATACACTTCCTGTCAAACTAGACACTATTAAAGCCGGATTTTGGGATTTTAGCTGCGTTTAAGTTCATTTAACTGTATTTAATGATACGGTTGAACATCTATTGCATAAAGGAGCTACGATGGCAAAGTGGATAAGGCGTAAGCCTTCAAACCTTACGTGTTTCATCGCTGTGGACTCGATCCTTATCAACCTAAAATAAGCGTGATCCTTGCCGTGAGCATTTACTGTCCGGCTCGGTACCAACATAATAGTATGGTCATTGGTCACTGGTGTTTATATGTCACACTATGGCGTCTTGCATTTTTCAAACCGATGTTTACTAGTACAGAAGGATAAGAAATATATTTGCACTCGATGAAAACCATGTGCTTGAGATTAAAAAACCAACAGTTAACGATTTCCTGCTGTGACGTAAAACACCAATCACAACCAACGGTTTGGATTTGTTGGTCTAAGGATTCTAATGCTTGTTCAAATAACTCTGAATATTTTCAAAATTACCAGCTGCAGTCTATAACTTCACCATATTATGAAAAATGGATCAGCCATAAAATGCAGATCACCAATATACAATACATACATACATTATATATATATATATATATATATATATATATATATATATATATATATATATATATATATATATATATGCATCTTAACAAAAAGTTGTCCCTAAGTGTACTTGTACAAGGCTTATCATCACATATTCACACATCTCATGCATGCATGAACTTATTCTTGTGTTAATCCTTAAAGATGAATAAAGTTGCTCTTATTAAAAGCTGAAAAATTGTTGATGCACACAATGTACCAACTAATCTCACCAAATTTTAAGTCAAGAACTTGCACAGGTCTAAACAAATGGTCCTTTGGATGCCATCTAAATGACCAACATTTTACATTTGTGTCAACAACCATTTCACTTGAACCAAAAATATCCTTCATTACCATCAAAAGTAATTCCTACACATCCTCTTAAATTATATCACAATAAATTTACTAAATCAAGTGAAAACCTTAAGCTTTAAATGTCTGTTGGAACAGAATATTTTGCTTTAATATGCCAAGTTATTACTCTGTATCAGCAAAGGTGGGTATCAGCATGGCTGAAATAAAATGATAATCATGTTAAATAATACTCCAAAGTCAACTGGCAGATACATTTGGTTCAAATAGAAAAAAATAAGTGTTATTGGTTCAAATCCCATTGCTCTGATTGGCATATATAATTATCTTTAAACAAAAAGAATCTTTTGATTTGAATGGGTGTGGTACAATAATGAACATTCAAATCCCATTGTTCTGATTGGCGAAAATAATCATCTTCAAACACAAAGAATCTCTTGATTGGAACGGTTGTGGTACAATAATGAATATTCTTACAATTACCAGTACTTACCATCAGACACACCCAGCCCCAGTCTCACATTTATTGACTCAATTGAACCATCGTGGTAGCTCAGTTAGTAGTGCTCACTCCGTAAGTTGGAGGTCATGGGTTCGAACCCCCACCGGGTCTGACCCAAGACTTGAAAGTGGGTAGTGACTGTTCTTTTGCCAAGCACTTGCCATTACAAAATGAAAGTCATGGTTCTTTCATATGGGAACTTAAAATAAATGAGGTCATATGTCATGACAGACATGGCTCGATAAAGAACCCTGCTGTATTATGCCATCAGGTCAACACACAGGCAAAATTTTCTGCACTTTTGCCTAAAGCTGGCGACGTCTCGATATAAGTGTAATATTCTTGACTGGGAAGTTAAAACACCATTACTCAACTCAACTCATTCACTCAATTTTATGTACACATAACTCAAATTTGTGAATATTTCAAAGTCAAATTTAAAGACATTACACAAATACACAATTAGAATAACTCAAGTTATGTTTAAATAGTTTTATGTAGGTTTGTTGAACAAAACAAAACAATGTCTCATAAAACCTAAATTTTTTAACATTTTGATGAGAGAAAATGGGGAATATATGAGTTGAGAGAAAATGGGGAATACTAGTATACGAGCTGAGTGTACACTTAATTGAGTGAATGATTGTGAAACTGGGGCTAAGTCATTAAAACAATAACAAAAGTCATTTCTTTTGAACTGCCCATTTATTAAGTTTATTCTACCCTGTGTCATTTCAAATCACAAGAATTACTTCATTGTTGCATTTAATTGATAATGAAATCAAATTTATCAAAAAGAAGAAAAAAAATTATTCATACATTAATCAAAGTTCATATAAATTACAGAAATCTAGCTTATTTCTAATAAGTCCAAAAACCTTAAAACTATATATTATAGAACTAAAAACATTTCAAAAAAAAAAAAAAAAAAAAAAAAAAAAAAAAAAAAAATTACAGTATATAAAGTATCAGTTAATCATAAAAGCCTATCTTCCCCAAAAAAGCTGTGCTGATGACAGCCAAGTAAAAATAATGTCTCCAACATTCCTCTAACAGTAATTCTTAATGAAATTAAATAAGTCTAATTTAAAGTACCATTTAAAGTTTGAAAAAAGATATTTTTGAAAAATTATTTCATGATTCATAAAATTTTCAATACAAGACATTCAAACAATTTAAGCTAAAATTAAACATGGTCAGGCAGAAGTATTTAGCTTCTAAATTTCGAATTGTGAATGTGACCCATTATATTAGTACATAATTTAAAACAAACTAATAAGTTACATTGTGAAATTCCAACAGTTAATAAAAACATTTGCATTTTCTATCAAAATGTTGTGATATTGATTTGTAAAATAATAGGGTTCTTAATTTCTTAAGAGTTGATAAAAATTTGTAAAATATGGATATTTTATGAACCACCAAATAAATATAACAGTACATTTATTGATTATTTTATTGTTTTGATTTTTTTTCACCATATGAGAAAAAAACATCCATTGGTTTGTGTAACTGTGAAATACAACATGTAAAAATTAAAAATTAGGGTGGAAATTAAATGCAATTTACATGTTCAAATAATTGTTCATTACTCAAAAATTTACAATAAACTTTGGATATAAATATAAAATGCATAAAGATTGTCATAATCAAAAAAAATTCTAACATATCGCCATGACCTTAATTCTAATTTTTCAAAGCAATTCAAGTGTTGCAATAAAAATAGGAAAAATAAACAGAATGAGACATTTTTGCTTTATCATGTGCAATATCAATAGAAAGCAAAAATATTATAAATAAAGATTTGACCAACTACTATAATAATTAACTTAATTTTTATCATTTATATACATGTATTAATGAATATTCACACACACACACACACACACACACACACACACACACACCAATAAAAATTTCCCACAGACAACAAAGACCTTCATCCATGTAAACATACCAAGTTAATAGTTTTTATAAGGTGTATGTGGAATCGTTGTTTCTACTGGATATAGAAACAATTCCTCACAAATCACCATAACAGCATAATATTTATGGACAACATAAAATTAGGTTGGTTCATTGTCTGGGAAACCAATTCCCCAAATTTGCTGTTGTATGATGCATGGTCGATGAAACAGGTGACATATAAAACACATACACACAGTGTGATTAAATACCATTTTTTAAATCAATAAATTAAAAAAATATAATTTTTAAAATTAACAACACTATATGTTTACTTATCGTAATTAATATTGTATATTTAATATTGTATATGTAAAATTTTCCCAAATGTAATTCAAAAGATCACAATTAAAATGTTACATATTTCTACAAAAAACAAAATAATAAATAAAACACATCTACATTGTATATTAAATATAATTAAGCAAGAAGCAACTTCCCAAGCTAAGCAAAGATCTCTATTCAAGCAATAAATCTTTATGTCCTTCAGGTCACTCAGAAATAAAGCAAACAGATGTTGTGCATACTGTGTAATCCATGAATACAAAAGCATGCTAAAAGTGACCATTCAATTTGATTAAGAATATAAATTTCAATGCTTATAACTGAATACCTAACAAGGGATGGAATATTTTACATAAATTTGAGGACTAATTTTATTATTTTTTAAAATGCTAAATAAAAAAATAATGTGTATTGAAACATTTATAGTGCCACCTGCCATAGCATAAACCAGTAGGATTAAATTCTTCTTGACAACATCACAAATAAATTGATGTTATTCATCAAGTGAGTTGGCATGACTTTTTAACAAAAAATCTTTGGATTTCACCTTTCAATCAATGAAAAATTATCAAATTCATCAAATTTAATTATTAAAAAATGGATAAAATGGAAGCATCAACCAAAAGATCACAGCTAGAATGATAAAGTTGGAAAGGGGAGATTGAAAGAAAATGTGGAGATTTTAACTGATTAAAAAACATTGAAAAACAGCAAAGAAGCTAAATTGAATCACCTAGTTGCAAAGAAATTAAAAAAATGTTTCAAATATACAGAAAAATTGTTTAGGTAGGTAACTGATAAAAAATGCAAATGATGTTTTTTTTTCACAATTTGTTGACACAAAGTTATTTTTACAAGTTTCTACATATACCGGTAGATGGTATAAATATACTTACAGGGTTCAAAATCTAGAGTTTCTTTGGGAAAATAATTGAATTTTAAGAAAAATGTGGAACTTTTAACATTGACAAACTGACTGAAATTGTCTAAATTTCTGAAATTTTATTGGTATTTAAAACATAAAACAAATCAACTCCAAAACAATTTTTTAATTATGGATGTTTATACTGTAGATTAGAGGTGGATATTAACACTGGATCATTTTTGCAATTAAGTAAAAATAATTCTTATTAAATGTAATATAGATATACTGTAAATCACTTAATTCTATCAAAAACTTTTCAACAGTATGATGGTACATGTACTTTTATTCTGACTAGAAGGTTTAATTTTTACAATTTTTTTAACTTTCCTTAAGCAAATTCTGTCAGATAAATGTTTCACTGTACATTTATATATCTAATATTATTTTACATACTAGTATATGATTTATAATAAATGCTTATAATCTTGCCTGCATACCCCTTTAAAAAAGCAAAACAAAAACAAACAAGCAAAATGACAAAAAGGAAAAAAAAGAAAAAATCTGTAAGGAGGAGGTATACAAAAATAAGTACTCTTTCACCTAAGTAGAAAAAGCCAAATGCATTGTTAATGAAAAATCTCGGGCAGTGTATATTTATTCTAAAAAATATGAACTTATTTTTATTACAGAAGAATCAGTCATAGAAACATGAAAACTGTCTCTGAAGTTATGCCTAAAGTCAGCCGTGAATGCAAGACTAGTACATGTGTTTCAGATTGAATATGTATGGCCTTGCACAACTGATATTGTTTATGGAGTTTTGTTTATGGAGTTTTGTTTACAAAACGTAAAGATACTTTTTACAAGACTGAAATACTGAAAGCTAGATATACTAGATAAAATAATACTGTTACATCAATAACATATAAAATATATGCAATACACTTAAGTGCACACAAAATAAATTTGAAGCACTCATTTACAAGACCTATACATTTGTACTACATGATTCAAAATTAAAAATTTAAACAATGATATGGATTAATTGTTTATAATTGTCAATTCACAAATGGATTTCTTTATATATTCTTGATGATAATTCAATGAGAACTTGCAACACTACCAAAATGTTTTTGCCATTTAGAAAAAATAACACAAAAGGTCAGCTCAACATAGACAGCTCAACAGCTTGGGACATGCTCTGCTATACTTAAGTTTGCTATCATGGCAAAATATCATTCTCTTATATCTTTAATATTTTAAAACAAGGCTTTTAATTTTAAGGCTTAAAATAGAATAAGATGTGATACCAATTATTTCCTTTGCCACCTTGCTTACAGTTTTTTTAATCCAAAATTTCAATTCTGTTACATTTTTTGGTTGCTTTTAATAAATTGTCAAATTCCTAAAGGCCAAAACTTGACTTGAGTGAGCAAAGCTCACAAATACTGGTAGTAGAAGAATAAATAGATTTCACAGTGGATAAAAATATCTTAATAATGCATACTTTACGTGACACTATACTAAAGTATCAATAAGTACTGAGATTACAAAATAAGGTGTTATGGTATGTATATCAGTTTTAGTTTCATATAGTCCTGCCAGGTTTGGCTAGATCTGCAGGTTGTATGGCTATAAACCTACTATACATATATACTGATAACATGACAAGACATGCACCTATTGTGAACTGTAATGATAACTGAAAATCGAAGAAATACATGGATGCTACACATGATAAAACTATAGAGGCTGAAGTAGCAAAACCTTTTAAAATATTATCTGCATACTTCACCACAACAGCTACAACAAGTCCACCAAAAGACTGAAGAAAAATTACAACAAAAACTAAATAATCGTAACCGAAAAAGAAACCTTTCTCAGATACTTTTGTCCCATCTTTGATTTCCATGGTGATAACACCAATTACCATACCTAAAATACTCAACTGTACATTTCGTAACCAAACAGACTGAGGGGTGCCCTTTAGGATTTTTTCAAAATAAACCCAGCAAATCCTGACATCATACAGGAAATAATTACAGCTAAAAGACCCAGCATTGGGCTCTGTTCTGTTGCTACTGTTTTCTTTGGAGTTGCAGTGTCTGGCTGCATTTGAACAATAGAGACACCAACAAACAAAATTACCAAGGCAACCCACTGTAGGCGACTCAGGACCTTCCTAAGCATTATCACAGAAAATATGGCTGTTGTAAGTATCTTCAGTTGATATGTAACCTGAAATTAGAAATGAAATGATACACATTATTAAATATTTTTTAATGCAGCTCTAATCATTTACTATATACAGTACATAATTAATCATCCAATACATTTTATTTGGTTAGTTTTCGAACCAAAAACTTTTAAAACATGCTGGTTTAATAGTAAAAAATAAAAATTTACTTGATCTTCAGTTCTCTATGTTGATATTAAATTTTTAAGGTTTGGCAAAATGCAGGTATTTGTGATCTGCTAAGACAGTGTGAATACACACACATTTAAGATGTTTGAGCTGGTTAAATGATTAATATGTTAATTGTCAATATTGGTTTACAAATCTAAAATTTTCACATACAAGAACTTTTTAATGTACTGCAATAATTTTTCTCATATTTTGTTTCTGCACTTATATAAGTTTTCTAATGTGAAAAACTAAAACACTTTTAACATGTATAAATACATACATATATATAAAAATAATTTGTAAAACTTGTTAAAGTATTATATTTTACTTCTTGGTTCTTTGGCTACTAAGACACTTAAAGTAAAAGCACACAGTGAACAAAAAAGAACACATTGTCAGTTGTATTTCGTATTTTTTACTTACCTGAAATGTAGCTGCATCTAAATTTGAAACTGCAACATATAATAGATTATTCTGAAGTACATAGATAAACGACGGAACACTGACTTTAGCACAGTCAATAGGCTGTTGTATAATGTTGCTATAGAGATGATTAATGAAGCCTTTAACATTACCCTCCTGGTATAAAATGATTCCTAGACATGTGATACATTTGAAAAATTCTGACATGATGACAGCAGTAGTTGACATAAACATATCACCTCCTCGAGTCCGAACATACCGCATAACCAATATAAGAAATGCATTTTGTAATGTTAAGGCCAACAAACTGATGTACTTTAAATAAGGTTGTGCTCCTGAAATGAGAAAATGGAAAAATTTACGTCAATATAAATGACCTACCCAAAATACAATTATTGGAAACGCTGAATAAAACCAAACAGAAGTTACATGTTTTGTTAAGTTTTATGGGTCTACAAGTACACAACTTATACAATCAAATTTAATGCTAGTATTACATTATATTGAAACCTAGGTTTCTGAGCAGAAAGTTTTTCACATCTCGATTATTACTTAAATTTTGAAAAACATTTAGTTATTTGTCACTCTGACTTTTAAGCTGTAGAAAGAGAATAAAGGCAAACTGGTTGGGGAGGTAATCAGAAAACAGGGGAGTCATTTGTCTGTTTTATTTCAATATCTGATTTTTACATTAAGGGCAACTTCTAATTAACACAGATGTCATTTGGTCTGGTTGGATTACATGCCAAAGTCCTTAATTATGTTCAGCAGTTTATGTCTGAGGATTTAATTCACCGTGATAAGTATTAACCTCATTTCATGTTTCTCTGTCTTTTATCAAATTTATGAGCAAAATGTCAATTTCAGTATCCTGGCAACAATCATTAAATTAATATTTTATGACCATACCATCTATCCACTTTCTTATTCATAATTTCTCTTTATCAGAAAATCTAAAAAATTAATAAAAATTCTCAAAATATTTATAAAAGATTTCTTTTAAAACTAGAGACTCTAGATAACCAAATCGAGAAAGATACCTTGTTTTTCCGTTCCTTTGGTTACTGAATCTGATGACATTTTTGCATCTGGATCTTCTACGTCAACAGCAACTTCACCTGAATTTTTTGTTTTCATCTCTTGTAAAAGGTCAGAGGTCATTGGAGGCTTAACTGTATATGTACGTATTTATGAACATCTTTTAAGTGAATCGATTTCCAACACGATTTGCCACGCACCCGTTAGATAGGATTCAAAGCGGAAGTATAAATTTATAAGCGGAAGTGCTTTTACGACGAAAAATTGTTCGAGTTTGCATCAGTTTATTCTACAGGTCATACGATACCTTGTTGAAGCCGCCGAGCAAATAGTTTAAAATGGACTGAAAAAATTCTTTAATACTTTGTGGATTTGGCGGAAAATGTAATTTAGAACCAGCAAGAATTATATGATGTTGTTTTTCACACATTACACAAAACATTTCAGATATAACCACAGGGGCATGACGCGATCCTGGGAATAAAGTAGGCTACTTTACTGAAATTCTATCAAGACTCAAAGAGAAACATGTACCAGTCAGTAAAGTAAATACCAGTAAAGCTAGAAACAGTCCGGTTCTCGATGATGTGGCACTACAAGCCGTGATTAACAAACGTCGTAAGTGGAAAAAGTATCAACATTGTAAAACGGAACTAAACTTTGCTAAATATAAGGAAGCAAGAAATCTCGCCACACTAGAAGTTAGAAAATCCAGCTTCAGTTTTGAAAAAAGACTTGGCAAGCAAAATCAAAAGTGATCCAAAACTATTCTGGAAACATGTTCGTAAGAAACATAAGACTAAAGACGCTGTAGGCAACTTGGAAGACAGTCAAGGCAATCTACTTACAGAAGACATCGATATTGCAGAAGAACTGAATAGTTATTTCACGAGTGTGTTTGTTAATGAAACAGAGAGTAAAATGCCACCTTTTGAACATAGAAACCATATGAGTACCTCTACTCAATAACTATCAACGAGGATCAAGTATTTAAAGCAATACAGAAGCTGAATCCTAGCAAGTCCCCAGGACCTGATAATTATCACCCACAGCTAATCAAAGAAACAGCCGAATATATAAAACAACCACTGTCTATTATATTCAACAAATCACTCAAGGAAGGAAAATACCGAGCAGTTGGAAAATGGCACCCGTAACACCAATATTCAAGAAAGGAAGTAAAAAGAAGTGTGAGAATTACAGACCCATTAGCTTAATCTCCATTATTGGTAAAATTATGCAGCGAATCATCAGGGACGAGCCAGTCAAACACATGGATAGTAACAATTTTACATCTAACCACCAGTGTGGATTTATTACAGGGAAATCCTGCACCACACAACTATTACACGTGCTAGAAGATTGGACGGAAGCCCTAGATAGAGGGACACAATAGATGTGATATATTTGGACTTCAGCAAAGCTTTTGATAAAGTACCACACAAAAGACTTATGTACAAGATCAAAAACTATGGCATAGGTGGAGATATTTACAAGTGGATCGAAGATTTTTAACTGGGCTTAAGCAATGTGTTGTAATAAATGGAGCACAATCTACAATCTCAGAAGTCAATAGTTGAGTTCCACAGGGAAGTGTTCTTGGACCGATTTATTTTTAATTTATGTTAATGATCTTCCCAAGGCTTTAAACAGCACAATAAAGTTATTTGCAGATGATACCAAAATCTACAACCCCATATCTAAAGAATCTGATGTAACATCTCTTCAGAACGATATTTTCAACGTGTGCAAATGGACAAACCTCTGGCTGATGGAACTCAATGAAAAGAAATGTAAACACCTACATATAAACCTGGGGAAAAAGGATTACTCAAAATACCACATGAACAGTAAGGATGGCAGTGTAGTAGAGGTGGAAACTGTCTAAAAAGGAAAAGGATTTAGGAGTAACCATAGATGATAACCTAAAATTCAGCCAGCATGTACAAGAGTCTGCCAACAAAGCCAATCGAAACGTAGGAATAATCTTCAGAGCTTTCATTTTTATAGACAAAGAAATGTTTACAACTCTATTCAAATCACTCGTTAGCCCATACTTAGAATATTCATCATCAGTGTGGTCACCATTCTACAAAAAAGATTCAACAACAATTGAAAACGTGCAGCGTAGGGCCACAAAACTAGCCTATTTCCAAAGGTTAAAATCCCTTGGTCTTCCAACTTTAGAGTATAGACGACTTCGCTTAGATATGGTTGAATGCTATAAAATCTTAAATCAAACAGACCTTCCAAATAATAAGCTACTTAGCCTATGTGGTGTGTCATAAACAAGGGGTAACAGTAAAAAACTGATCAAAAAAAAAAAAAAAAAAAAAAAAAAAAAAAAAAAAGGTTCAGAACTAGATTAAGGGGAAATAGTTTTTCAAATAGGGTGATAAATGTATGGAATAGTCTCCCTGATTCTGTAGTAGAAGCCCCTTAATGCCTTCAAAAGCAGACTAAATAAGCATTGGACTAACCATCCACTGAAATGGAACCCAAGTTGCTATACTAACAGCGAAAGAGAAGCACAACCGGACAGACTGCAAAAAGTTAATTTAGATAATAATGAAGATACGCCACAAGAAGTCTACTTACAACGGCGTTAACGACAGTAAGACGACAGTAAGTAATTAGATTAAATTATATTATCCTTCTTTAGAAATATATGTCCGGAAAATGGTATATAACAAAATCTGATTTCTAAAGCTTCAATATTCTATAAAATTCTGGTAACATCATAAATATTTCACCTTCCGGCAAATATTAGGTCTTTTTAAAAGCTTAAAATGTTTTCTTCACGATGAACTTATTTTTCTTTCCTTCAGATATTGCTATCACAAGAAACCAGATTTTTTTATAAAATACTGAAGCTTTAAAAATCAGAATTCGTTATACCTTCGTTATGTGCAAGTTCTGCGATGGTCGCTAAAATTGTTATTGTCCAATTTATTTTGGATTGTATCTTATGATAAGATATATAATATCTTTAGATATATCCAGTTTCTTTAAAAAGATATAAAAACGCGTCATGCGTCTTTGGATATTTTATGCTCATCACTGTCTATGATACTTTTTTGCCCTAAACATCGTGCAATCGTGAAAAATACGCCACAACGTCTTGATAAGCGTTAATCCGGAATCGGCAATGGGAAGACCTTATCACCTGGAAAAGGAGTTGTACCCATTTTCAGATTTTCAACATTTTTTTTTTTTTTTTTTTATACAAATATACATTGAATAGTAACCAAAGAAACGGAATATATTATCATTGACAAAGTCTGTCCTTTACTGTCCTATAGTGTCGCAAACTATCATAAATCTATGGATATGCTCTTACTTCACGAAAATCACAAGGGATTTAAATGAAATCACAGAAGTTACATAGTTATTACATTCAAGTAGGATCAATAACCGTTTGCAATTTACAAACTTACTGAAATTACATTTAACCTCTTTTAATTACAAAGATCTGGATGTCACGGTAATCACAAATGATATATCAACACCACGGTGTGAAATATATATAAGTAGCACAATGTGATCACCATTCACACAATATGATAATTACAAGAGTAGATGTTATCACATCCATGTCACATCATATGAAATTCGAAAGCGAAGAATGTTTCACTCACATATTACACACTGTGGTAATCACGTGGATACGATCATCAATAACATAACAAGCACGTTTTACATTAATATAGTGATTCGGTAATCACATAGCGTAGGATGTTACCATCGTTTCACACACACACACACACACACACACACACACACACACACAATATGGTACCTACATACATCACACACCGTATGGAAACCAAAAGGTTGAGACATCACCATAAGCGTTATCACACAATGTGCATATATAACAAATAAGAAAAATATGTAATCACCATTCAAATATCACATATGTAAACTTTATTGTGAACACAACTTCTCAAGAAGACTAACATCATTCGCACATCACATCCTGTGTAAAACACACAAGCAAACATCACAAACTGTATGATAATTATAAGTAGTAGGATGTAAACACCATTCATACATCACACATAGTTATAAACATCACTATGAGTGGGGTGTGACAGTCATTTATAAATCACAAATTGCAAAGCAATCAAATAGTGACGTGTAATCATTGACATCACACGCTTCATATATAGAAATCACTATTCACATATCACATACTATACTGTAAATCATATCAAAGTGTAGTGCATGATGTAATGATACATTGCATTACAGTAAGTATTGTGGAATAATTTTAGATTTCTCGTGTATATACTGTTTCGTAAACATCTATCACGGTGAATGGAAATCATCGTCTGTATCATCATCATCATTCCAACCGTTCAAATATTGTATCATAATTATCTAGTAAAGAGGTATTTTTCATTAGTGAACCTTACTTATAAGGAGGCTGGAATATTAATTCACTAGGTGATGAAGACTTGTGAAGGTTTTCAATTTCCAACATTTTCATGTATTGTATAGTTAGATCTAGACTTAAATTCTTGGTTTTGCAATAATCACAAGGAGTATGAAACACCAATCATTCCGTGACATAAAATATGATGTTCACAGTTGAAGTGGTTTCTAGCTTCCATCTTCCACGTATATGACACAATATCACTTAGAATAAAAATACCCTATGACATATATTTTTTTAAGAAAGATACAAAAATGCGTCAAGCCCGTGTGCTTGAAAGTATGGGATTTTTGTAGCACCACTCACAGTTGGTTATAGTTCCTAATTAAAAACTTGGAAGCTACCTGGCGAGATCATTTACTCATGATAGAAAGAATGTAAATTTACCTATATGTAACTTCTACTAAAATTCAAAAAAAATATTAGCACATGGCAACTGTATATACCATTACATGACATCAAACGGAAAATGTATGGAAAAATCCAGTCATATGAAAATGAATGAACATGCGTGTTTCCACATAAAAAATATTTTAGTGATTATCAATGTCAGTTAATCAAGTTCCATATAACTCGAACTGTATAGAGACTGAGTATCATCACTTTCTCCTTATAAATGTCCTGCATACCGTTCCATAGGCTGTCAATACTTACAAAATTTAAATATTGTGTCTGGCCAAATATCCATAAATTTCGAACACTTTTAAAAGCGGACTCTTAATCTCTGACAAGGAAACTTTGTATTTATCTATCCGAAGCCTGGTTACTCAGATCACAACTACTAAACATCTGATTGTTCTCTGTTAATTGTCGTGTTGTTACATAATTTATTTTACTTAATTTGTAATGCTATAGCATTACTTTTGCTTTGCAATAAAGTATTATTATTATTATTAACTAAAAAGGGGTTTTTCAATTGGTTCTCAGTGATATGACGAACCGTTTAATCAATTGTGACATAGCGTTTCGAATATCACTTTTGAGAATTTATTTAGTGATATCACGCATCAGTATAACGGTACCTCAAACATTTATTCAGTATCCCAGTGTTATCTTTACAATATCGCCTAATATCATTCTATAGCGAATAAACTGATGGAATAACGGCACCTGGTGGTTTCATGTATTTGTTTCCAATATTTTTCACATTTATTTATTTATAAGACATGTTTATTTCTCGTAGGCCGCAATTTGTTTTGACTGAACTCCCTTTGGTGACCCCAGTAATCTCAAATGATAAACTTTGTAAATATTATCCAATGAAAACGAAAGAGTCGCGCGTACTGATTACTTTCAACCAATCCGTGACGCTTCTCATCAGCACCCACCTGCAAGTACCTGCCCATTGAAGATGGCGTCGGTTGGAGTAAGTAAAACTTTTGCAACTTTACTACGGTACATTTGCCAGGTTTAAAAAGATGCATTCCTGTACAAAATGTACTTAAAAGAACCTCAATATAATGGCGATGATTTCTGAGGAAACTTTAAGTCGTGTTAACCCGATCTAAATCTATTTTCATTGATTAATTTTAATTGATAATGTGTATCTAAGAATGTAGGTCAGGTAAGGTCACAAAATCGGCTTGTGTACATAATACACAACACACGCCGGTTAATTATTGACACCGGGTCCCCAGGGCGAACCGTCTTTTTGGCAACTTGTGTTTCTTTTCAACAGTGTTTGATTTCTCTTTGACTTTGTTTAATTGGTTTACCAGCTGTGATCTCTTTATTTCGATGTTTGAAGTTGTTTACTGTCTCCATTCAAATTACTGTTCCAGTGACGGAATAAAACACAATTTCTACTTGAGATGTTTATATTGATAAATTGTACTCCTGATTTTAGATGATGAATTAGTGTTAAAGAACAGTTAAAAATTTTATTTCATATCTGATTAAGCCAAATTCAATTTTGATTTTAGGGATATATGAAAAAGTAATTTTCATCTTCTTACAAATGAAATATTTTTTTAAAAGTAAATTTAGGGATTATTTGTTTCATTTGACAGATCAACTTTTGTAATTATTGAAAAAAAGTCATGATGTGTTACTGTTAGATTAAAACTTTTTTCAATAAGCTTATTATGCATTTTTAAAAATCTGTAGATCTAGATTTTATACTACAGATTTTGGTTTTTTATTTGTGTATTTTTTCTCAATTTTTATTTCTGTGCACTATAATTTAACATATCCACTGAAAATTGCTGTCTAGCAATTTGAAAATTCCATTAATGATTTTAGTTTTCTGGTCCAAAACTTAGTAACTTTTGTAATAAGTCGATATAAGAAAACAAAATTCCACTGACCAAAGACTAATACACTGGTTTAGAAATCTATCTTATATGTAAATTGCTTTTTTGCTGTTATGAAATATTTCTATCAAAGCTTTTGCATTTCCTGGATCCCTCACTGTGATAGATGACATATGCAGGAGTCAAATTCAATCTTGAAAAATCCAAACAAAGTCTCAAGAGTTAAAGGAAAGATAATTATCATACCTGTAGAAATTGTTGAATTTTTAGCCTTATAGACTACCAATAGTTTAAATATTAATGATCTCCAGTATTTTTCTCTCAAAAATTTCTGCCAGTATTTTTTTTTAAATTCTTAGAAAATAATTATTAAGTGTTGCATTCTAAATTGGATTCACACAAAAAGGACATACTTTCAAGACATTAATCTTTGATATACATGAATATGATACACATGTACATACACATTTAATAGTTGTTGGAATTGTTTGCTTTTAAAAAGCTTTTTTTCTTTGTTTCATTGTCATTAGAAGTGGTTATCTGCCTTTGTCACTGCCTTGTTTTTACCTCTTTAGTTACTTGTAAAATTGAACTTGAAATTTTAACATGAGATGAATATTTAATGCTCATTCCCAAAAAGTAAGGATTTGACGAAAGTTACATCTACTATTTGTCACAATAATTAGGGGGTGAATGAGTAATGGTGTAAAATGTCCCAGTCAAGAATATTTCGCTTATATTGAGACGTCGCCAGCTGTAGACGAAAGTGCAGAAATTTTGCCTGTGCGTTGCGCTGATGGCATTATACAGCAGGGTTCTTTATCTTGCCACGCCGTGACATGGGACCTCGTTTATTTTAAGTTCCCATCCGAAAGAACCGTGACTTTCATTTTGTAATGCTGTGTGCTTGGCGAAAGAACAGTCGCTACCCACTTTCAAGTCTTGGGTCAGACCTGGCCGGGGTGCGAACCCACGACCTCCCACTTACAGAGCGAGTACTCTAGCAGCTGAGTGACCGCAGTGGTCCACACAATAATTAGGCATTTCAGGGTTGGGTTTATGGTCAAGGTAGGCCGGCAAATTGTCCGAAAATTAGCTTGCCGTCGATCTTGGGCTCTAATTAGTTGGAGTAGGTAGGCTATAAGACTATGCAGTTTAACATCTAGATATATATATATATATATATACATAGGTAATTTGATTAATAAAGAAGTAGAGTAGTACTGGATATTTGACTTTGATCTGGGGTTTTACTTTCTGAAAACTTTTAATTGCTCTAAAATAAAACACTGAGAGATTTCTTAATTTAAAAAAATATATTGAAAGAAACATTTTTTTTTCTTATTCCCTTGATAATTGTTAATTTTGAATATGTTTTGGTATTAAAATAATTCATCAGTTTATTTTCTTTTATTTAAATAGGAGCCAACTACTTCAAAGCGGCCCCATATGTTAACAGAGCGGATGCAGGAATTTATTAAAACACATGGAGATGTATCCCCTCAGAAGCAACAAAAATGTCCACATGATGGGTGCTCAAAGGTATTGAGCAGTGTTCCTGGTTTACGATACCACATACAGACATATCATAGCCAAGTGAAAAGAATTTGTATGTCCAAAGTGCAGTAGAACATTTAGGAGGTGAGTCTTTTTCTTATTGGTTCAGTTCATAACTCTGTTAATTCTGAGCATTACTAAATTTTTGTGCTTAAACCAGTCTGATCACACATGGCATCCTTAATGTGGGTGTACTTGCAATAATCTTCACACACTTTGGGTACTAACTTTAAGTTGCTTGCTTACTGTGATGGCTGAAAAACTTAGACAGCTATTTACCATATTCATATTAATTTCTATCTGCTTCTTCTTCAGTAGCAGTACATGTATAAGTGAAATACCAGTTATCATGTTCAAGAAATGTAACCCCAATGTGGTCATTCACACTTCATATTTTGCTAAATAAAGGCATTTAAAAAAATTAACAGTTACAAATTATGCTTGAAATAAGACATTTTCTTGTTCTGTTAGCTGGAAAAAACTTAAATAATGTTTCACTCAGGCCTCTACAAACGCTGATTTTTGGCAAAAAACGCCGATTAAAACTTAAAAAAGCCGATTGAAAATATCTGAATCGGCTTTTTTCCCCATAATAGTAAGACAAAATCTGATTAAAAATTCTCTAATGCCGGCTTGTTAACAATTAAAATTACTCAGGACATTGTCACGATTCACTGAACTTCACTATTCACAGGTAACTACATAATACCTTACCAGTTAATTGATTACTAGTGGCTTCACCTGTTCACATCGTTTCTACTAATAATATAATATCTTTATTACTTTGAATTTACATTCATCAGTATAATATTCAAATAAATAATATGTGTGAATGGGGACAAAATATAAGTATAACAATGGAGAGTGAACCAATGGCAATTATTGTACAAGTTTAGAGCGATACAAATAGGATGTTTTCAAAAATTTACCCAAGTTACACAATTCTTTAACATTTTGAACACTTAATAGTTGTAGTAATTTATAAGTACTTGGTTTCTTCCAATAATAACTTTTAATATATTTGGTTCTATAATAAGAATATAGGTCACTGTAAAATGAAATGAAATTCATCTTCAATAGTATTTCGGCATTTAAAACAAAAACGATTGCACTTCTCTACTTTTTTAAACCTACCGACTTCTATTGCTAATTGATGTGACGAGAGCTGAAATTTTGATAAATACTTTTTATACTGACTTGGTATTGGTTTACTAAGATAAGTTTGGATACAAAAATTATCTATTAAATACTTATAAACATTGCATTTACTTGAACACTGTATTTGTGACATAATTTCTTGTTTTGTAATATCAAAAATACATTGCTTAATTAAAAAATAAGTGTTTTTACAATCTAAGTTGCTTTGCATTAACCATATGTCATGCAGACCCAGTTTACATAATTCATCTTTAATAAACAATACCCTAATTATTTTTAAAAGATGGTGCCACATTACTTAAATGTAATAAAAAAGAATAAGAGTATACTAACCACATACACGTGCCTGATCGATCCAGTTTATAGATAGTTAATAACCTCCCCTGAATTCTATATACAAGAGCTGACTAGATAACGACGGTTTTTAGGGTTACCAACAACAACAACATGATCACGGCATTACATATGGTTTTTCTATCTGTTATATGTCGATCAATTTTAAGTTACCAGTGATGGGATTTTTGCAAGATATTAATAAGCGGTATTTATGAACATTTATCTATATATGCGACATTGTCACACATCGACTTAAAATTTATGATTAAAACGACAATTATACCGATGTACCAAACAGAATTCAGTTTAACTGTTTTGACAGTTTTGTTGCATTGCCAATGACTGGACAAGTTATGGAAAGATAAAAAAGCAGTACGATGACACCATATTTTCAAATAGAAATTTTAATGTTTATTTATTTCTTTACCTGTCTGATGTGTGTTTATTAAAAAAGAAACAGAAAATTGTTCAGGGGTGGGGGGTTACCCTTTGCCAATCGTTGGGAGGGGGTGGTATGATGTACCCTTTGCCTACCGCCGATTGACCTTACCACCATTTGTGGAGCCCTGGTTTCACTGTGCTATCAAGATTGTTATTACAAAAATAATTTCTGTTATGTACTTGCACATGGACATGTCAAGAGAAATTCAATGTCTACATCTTTGTTTTAGTGCTAATGGTTTGAAATACCACACTGGTAAAACAAAATGTGAAGATTGTCATACAGGTAGCAATGCTAGTAGTACAGTCTCAACCAATGAAGATAATAATACAGAAACTACATGTGGGGTCGCAGGTCAGAGGTCAGCTGATGTCAAGAACATAGGTAATTTTTTATGTTGGTGCAGTTCAGGGGCCATATAATGTAAAGAACAGTGATAAGTTTAGATGTGATTATGTGAATTTATATTTCATGATTATGTTAAGAACTTTAGTATTGATACAAGTGATACAGATTATTTCTCGTTCAGTAAGATAAGATCTATGTGATCTGTGTGTGAATGGTAACAAAAATCATCTTATAAAAACAATAATTGGATCTCCTGCTAAAATGCAAGATACAAGAGGGAATTGAAAACATGCGTATACCTACGTAAAAGTTTCAAATTTGATTTGCCAAAAAAATAAGAACATGCTACATGTAATTTATGGTAGCTGTTACTGTTTGGTTGATCTTGAAATATTGATGAAGACTGTATTGGCATTTAGGGTGTACTCTGGACTCATTTAAAGCCAACTTGCTTGAAATGCCCATACTTGCAAACAAAAACCATTATCATCCAACTTTAAATATTAATATGCAAGTCAGATTTTGTTTTCTTACAACTCTTGTTTGTTTTCTTCACTCTAGAACATGTCATTGAATCTTAATTTTATTTTTTGAATGATTTTTAATAGGTTCAAAAGTTTATGCTGAAACCCAAGGAAAAAGAGGAGTTCCTCCACCATTAATATTGACAAGTGAACCAGTTGTCTCCCCTGATAATGTTGTGACATCAACAAATAGTGCTAGTAGTAACTTTCAGGAAAATAACATGGACAAAAAAGCCAGTATAACCAGCTCTTCTATAGACGTATCCAGAAATGCTACTGGTACTATAGGAAGCCTTGAAGAATTCGCAATATTTGCAACAAGTCCACAGAGTCCTTTGATGCAGCGTGTTCCAGTAAAACCATGGGATATAAAGCCAATGTAATATCTTTTGTATGATTTCTTGAGTACATTTGAATAAATATCTGCTTCCAACTTTGAAAAATCCCTTTTTAATCTTTTTAAATTACCATAGGCCATATCATTGATGAATTTATATGAGATAATGTGACTATGATATTACAGTTGTTTACAACAACAGTCCAGCTTCAAGTTCTTTGGTATACAAGAATGTCCAAATTGCCTATATATTTGTTTATCTAAAAAGAATCACAGTGATTAAGTTCATGTCATAAATACATACTTAGTATTTGTATTTTCATGACTAATCTGTATTTTTATAACATGTTATATGTTACATTGTAAAATATGTGTATTTTCTTTTACTAATTCACAAAGCTTTGATCAGTTTCAGTGATGTCTAATTGCACCTTTTTCTCACTAGTACCATAAATATCTCCAAATTTATATATTAGAAAATATTGAAAGTTAAAAAAAAATGAAATCAATTTTCCATTTAAAAACTAATAACTATATGATTTAGGTAAAGATTATTTTAAAAATGTAGCTTTTTTGCCTCATATATTTAGGGGTACATCAACAGTTGTAAGATGCTTGAATGAATCATTTGGTATGCCATCATCAAATGATAGTCAACAGGATCATAGTTATAGCTTTTGTTATGAAAATGATGCCACACAGAACAATAACAGAATGGAAAAGAACTGGAATTCAAATGATACTGGTATCTCGCCTACCCTAGACAATAATGGGTATGTAGTAGTAATGAAATTTTAGAAAATGAATGTAACAGATTGTGATTAGAAGTTATCTATTTTTAAAAAAACATATTTTTAGAAAATCAAAAAAAAAAAAAATTCTGAAAATTGAAAAACTTAATGCAGCTTTAACACATTTTACCTGTTCACATGATAATGCATCATTTATTTCTCAAACCAATTTCCTACAAAAGTTAGTAAAAAACTAAAGTCATTACAAATCGTACTAAAACGTTTGTATACTTTTGAACACAAATTATTATGAGCCAATAATTATATCATAAGTCATTGCCATATTAGCTTTTAGTTATCTATAAAATTTTGTTTGATATCAATCAGTTTTGTATAGAGATATGTTTTGATCAAAGTAAGAAAAAAATAATTATTTTGTTGTAGAAATTACTTTAGTGATGGAAGTGATCCAAGAGTGACATCATCATCACCATTTCCAACTTCACCTAAGAATCTAAGTTCTCCCACTGACACTTGGTCACATCAATGGCCAACTGCAGTATGGCAGTGTTTTACTGAAGGCAAGTGTTAAAATTTATATCAAATATATATATACATGTACTGTCTCCCCTAACTAGTGGTAATTACGGAAAATATATGTACACTTATGCATTAATTCTACTATAGTTTGCTTATAAGGTTTATTTAGGACATTGTTTGGCTCATTAAAAATGAAAGCATGTAATAAAATTTGTAATTACACTAGTGTAAGATCCTGTCCGAAAATCCATGTAATATAATTTGTAATACACTAGTTCAAGTACATATCCCAAAATCCATGTATTAAAATTTGAATAAATGATTATACACTTGTTCAACTAATTCAGTACTAGTATTACAAGGACACACATGTAAGATCATCTATTTACTCCTGGTTTAACAATGTGACGCTGGGTTACACTGATAATAAGATTTCATATAGATAATAATAAAATGTATCAAAATATGGTATCACTCTGATTTATATTGTGCTATACCAGACTTACACTGGCTTTATTGATGTGGCAACCCATGTATCCTAACTGACCACATCAGATATCTTATTTCCAGATTTGTTTTTGATTATATTGATTATTTCTTTAGGTACAAGAATTCATTTTTTAAATGACAGTGGGAATGAGTGGAAGAAAGTAGAGGACTTGGCACAACTGGAGAGTCTTCAAGAAAGTGCTTCGTGGACTGATGGATCAAATAATTCTGAAAATAGGTACGAATTCAATACTTTATATTCCTACCACAATGTCAGTGTTTAAAGATTCATAAGCACATTGTTAACACATGGAAAGATAAGTCGACTTACCGTATTAATGAATAGAATGCTTAAACCTATACTTTAAATTTAATACTCAAATCAATTTTTTTTTCTAATTAGACTTTTATTTTTTACAAAAATGCTTCTAAAGTTTAACCACATACTATCCTCGAGGCATGTAACAAGAATTTAGAAAAAATGTTTAAAAGCCTTAAAATTAAAATTATAAAGCTTTCAAGTTATTTAGTACTGAAAGTTTATGTTTTTAAAACTTATGTACATTATATATATATACAGATATGGACATGGACTGAAGTTACTAAGAATAGATCATCATCAGAATGTGGACAATATAAAAGAATCAGTCACACAGCTTCATTTTACATCAAACATACCAAGTGAACCTGATCTTATAGCTGAGTGCAGTCTAGATCATCCATTCTTTGTCAAAGATAAGGGTAAGTCACTTTTTAGAAAATCATTTATTTTGCCCCCCCCCCCCCCCCCCCCCTCTCCTATATACTCAAAACTGTTTTTTTTTCTACTTTCTACCTCATACAGGACTTGACATATTTCGTGGTTAAGATATGGTAAGCATGGTCATCTAGAGGGTGGCAGGTTGGTGTCAATGTACCAATTATTGTGACATTGTCTTTATTTATTTAAGTATCTGAACTTCAATTATGGGTGAATAATATTAATGTTTATGTAAGAGTACATGTATTTGTTGCTTTTGCCTATTTAAAACATCCTTGTCAAAGTTTTCTGAAATAATGTCACTTTAGTGCATAAAAGATGCGGTTTCACATTTGTTACATTCATTATTTGAACATAAGCATTAAGAGGTATTATGTTTAATAAAAGTACATGTATACTGTACTTACATAAAAATGTGATCAAAATGAGCAAGTATCCAATTAATTTGCCTAAATTTACAAACATTTTGTTGTATTTTGTAGGCTGGTCATCTTATCACCCAAATTTCACAGCAGAACATTATGGTATACCATGTAATATTTTGGAAGTCAATGATGTATGTCTCCCACCGACACACCCTGATGCAGTACTAGGTGATGACATGCTGGAAAGTTTTATAAGGTAAGTTTACTAAGTAGAAAAAGACAAAGACATTTTACCCAGACTGTAGGGTAATAGTTTCTTTTACTAGTCCCTTCATATTAAGACCCTTACTGGTTTTGTACAGATAACAGAATGAAAATGACAAATGGGGAAATTTTATCTGTGTCTGGAAGTTAAGTTCAGTCAAACTTTCTTGTTTGATTTCAAAACAAAAAGTGTAATAATGATGTCATAGTTATAACATTAATGTTTTAAATATATGACTGAAATTTAGTTCAGCTTGTATATATGTATATATGATTCATTTTCACTTTTTAAAGTAGGAGCTTCATCTTAAACATATACATGTACCTGCACATTTGTTTCTAAGGTCATTGTAATTTTTATGTTAATTTCCACTTTCAGCTCTGATTTAACACCAATGGATTCTTCTGCTGTTTTTACACTTCAGAACATGGCTAAGGTAAAACTTCTAATTTTTTTAACAGGTCATGTATTTTTAATGATAAAAATGTTTATCATAATTCACAGTTTATGTTTCTGACTTTACCTTCAGTTTATACAACAGCAGTTCAGTAGGTTGGAATGCTTGATCTTTGAAAGAGTGAGAAGGCATGGGTTGGGATAAGACTTAAAAGTTGATAGCTGTTCTTTTTTGCTAAGCTTTAGAAATAAATGTTATGTATTTTGGGAAGATATTTAAATATCTCTGTCACAATAGTCCTGACATAAAAAAATCATACTGCACATGTCGTATAATGTATTTCATAAGTTTAGATTATTTCTAGAACTGCTTTTAGCTGGTTATAATATATCCTAGTAAAAGTGTAATCATGAACTCTTGTTGTTAGAAAAAATTTGTATAGGTGTATATATATTTATGTTGGTTTTTGTTTTTAGCAAAGAAGAGACTTAGAATTGAGTCCAAAATCCAACCCTGGTTCTCCAACCAAAAAGCGTCTACCTAAGACTGAACCTTCTAAAGCCAAGAGGCCAATGAATGCTTTTATGTTATTTGCTAAAGAGTTTCGTCTAGAGTACACTCAGAAATATCCAGGAAAAGACAACAGGTACAATCATAACTTCAAATTAGTTCATATACAATACATATAACATGATCTATATTTAGCATGCTTGTGTATTAAAAAAAACCCAGAAATTTACAACATTGTACAGCTATCTTCATTTCATTTTGTATCAGATCTTAAAATTCAATAACTCATGTCATGAATTTGAATCATGTCATGAATGTCCAATAGGACATATCAAGTAACTTACCCATTCTCTCCCTTTATGAACAGAAAAAAATTCATGTAATAAATTGATTCTACTGGTGTGGAAATTGATAATTAGTAGCATTAAAAGTGATTTTAGTAAAAAGTCATTTGTTGCATTTTTAGGGCTATTTCTGTGATGTTGGGTGACACATGGAAAAAAATGAATATGCAGGAGAGGAACTTGTATGCAGAGAAAGCCAGATCTCTGGCTGATGTACAGAAGAAGATGTATCCAGATTGCTGGAAAAGAAAAAAATAAAATATATCAAACAAAAAATGTTTATATGGTAAGATGCCATGTTGATCTGTTTACATGTGATATAGAACATGAAAAGACTCTATACATGATCCATTTATTGGGGCCTCGGTGACTGAGTGGTCTAAATGCATGGCTATGGATCACAGTGTTTCTCACCGCCTAGGTTTGAATCCCACTTGGGCAGATCCTAGTATGAAAAAGTTTGTCAGTTTTCTTGCTGAAGGTCAGTCGGTTTTCTCTGGGAACTTTGGTTTCCTCCACCATATAAGTTTAAGAATCTTGATTGGGGTGTTAAACACCATTAATCCAATCCAATCTAGTCTATTTGGTTTATTACCAGTATAAGTTAAAGAATCTTGACTCGGGTGTTAAACACCATTAATCCAATCCAATCTAGTCTATTTGGTTTACCATGATTCATATGTTGTTTTTTTTTTGTAAATCAGATAGGCAGTGAGAGCATCAGTGTTAAGACAACCTAGTTACCTAGGTTAAAAATCCTACTTGGACATATGACTCTATTTTATGAAAGTTTCCACGTCAATGAAGGTTATAGCACAACAAACATCATTTCAAGGTTGATCAATGGTTATACAGCCTGCTTGTATGAATTACATAAAAGCTTGCCTAATACATCCAAAGTGCACATTGTAATCAAATGATATATTTCTGACATTAGTGTCCAATAATAAATTTACACAGTTCATGTGATGGCAGTTGTTGATTACGTTGATTACATATGTTGTTTATTTATCGTCCAATAATAAATTTACACAGTTCATGTGATGTCACTTGTTGATTACTTTGATTACATATGTTGTTTATTTATCGTCCAATAATAAATTTACACAGTTCATGTGATGGCACTTGTTGATTAATCAAATGTTGTTTATTTATCAGATCTCAAGCTGTTATCACTGCCATCAAAGTTGATATCCAGTATATGATCTCAGTAAGAAGAAGAAACATCATTGGAGGATGTTACAACTAGTGTATGGCAGCTATTTTAGCAAGTATTGCTCAGTATTTTTACAACCCTATGGCTTTTACCCACAGTGATTAATTGTATTCTGAAGGTATATATATTGTCTAAGTGAATTTCTCGTTTTGTAACTCATCCGCAGTATTCAGTCAAACAAATAATGCATTTAAAGAAACATTTTGGTTTTTCATGGAGGGAGGTCTTAAAAACTTTTATCCCTAAAAACACAGTTCTATTTGGTCCTTCATACATACATACATACATACATACATACATACATACATACAATACAATAACATACAATACAATACAATACAATACAATACAATACAATACAGTACAATACAATACAATACAATACAATAATACAATACAATACAAATACAATACAATACAATACGTCTTTAGATCAGAATTAAAGTTTGGAGAACGTTTTCTTATTTCCAACAAATGATGTCCCATTTTTTCAGGATATCATTTAGATTCTAGATAAAAATTGTTTTGCTTTTCTACATGGCTCTACAGAAGATGCCTTTACATTGTAGTTTCACAAAAGAAATCATTGTGATCAAGTCAACATTTAGAATTTGTTTTATCTAGTAAAAATAACAAAATTTGCATATATCCAGTCTTTCTTCATTGTGCAAGTGCACAGCTCATTGCAAGCATCAATTCTTTGCTATTTCACCTAAATTTGATATCAGTATGAAAGTAAAATAATGTTAACCCTCTTTTTACATGAGTATGTATACATGTAGGTTGTTAAAGGTTGATCATGTTCTGATGACAATGTATATATAACAGGACTATATCATATGAGTAAATTTGTAACAAGTTAAGTGTGAGAAAGTGTGATTATATACAATCACTGTTATTACCTGTGTAGGTGGTTTAGACTCATCACCTGTGTATATAAACAACCTGTTATCAGATCATGAATGTCTTATACTGTGGTAGTCTGAATTTCCCTCTTACCCTAAAACACTTTATGCCTGACGGCTGTGTGTAGGGTCAGAACAATTTCTATGTAAAAAAAAAACCCCAGGATTTTCCAACATCAATTGGAAAATTGTTCTTACCTTATACACAGCTCTCAGGCATAATAGTGTTTTAGACCCAGAGGAAATTTCAATTACTAATACTGAACAAAATGATCTTCTATCACCAGAAAAATTTTATTATAATTAGAGTTATTCACTTTGACAATATTCTCTTCTAGTCCAGGGTTGTTATTTTTTATATGATATATATAAAACAAAATCTGCCAAAACATTCCCATTTACACGTTAAGAAATTAATATACATTGATCATTTTGAGGGAATATTTTTTATATACATTAAGTTTATATAAATAAATATAAATTATTTTTGATTAATTATATATTATATTACAGACATCCAGTGTAGATTATTGGATGTAAAAATAAGTCAAATCAATGTTGATATGTTATTATTATGATGTTTGTGGTATTTTATTGTCCATTATACTTTAAGAAAGTATTTATGTAAAGACTACTTTGTGTTTTATTTGTAATGATGATGTTTTAGTGCTAATGTATTATGCCAAGGAAAATAGAGAGGGCTTGTAGATGTTTGTAACATTTTGAAAAAAAATGACAGATTTTGACTTCAGGGAACATTTCTGATAAATCGATGAATTCTTGTTTTTAATTCACCGTAATGAAGGGGTTTATGTCATTAACTTAAAGTGTCAGCATCCATTTTTTTTTTTAAATATAATCTAAGACACGTTTATCACTTTGTTTCAATATTTTGACCAAAACCATATCAAATAAATTGAGCATAGGTTAATTTTTAGGGGATTTTCAGTATAAGAAATGATATTTCAAAGAATTATTTTTGTTAAAATTCAGTAATGGTATATAGGATCAAGATTGCTAAACTGTTCTACTTTACTGTCTGTTTTATTTAATAATGTATTATGAAAGTCATAATTTTTTATCCTGATTTTATGAGGTTGCTACTAATAATTGGGATTAAATTACAGTTTTTGTCATCCATAAATCAGATTTCCAATTTAGTAATTTTCAGGAATTTTGATTCTTTTATTTGTATGCTATTTTTATACTTGCTTACTTAAAGTTATTTCTTACTAAATTCTAAAACTAGACAATTCTGTACTGCCTTTAAAAATGAACTAAAAAATAGTAGGTATGTTTACTATTAAGAAAATTAAAAATAATATTTATGATGATGTGTGAAAATTTCAAAATGTCAAACATTTTACTTGACTCTTGTTTTTGTTTGGCTTAATTCAAATCATATTGTGTATAAATACAGCATTTTAAAATATGTTTATAATTTTTTTAATGATCAGTTGGTTGATAATGATGTAATAATTTGTTTTATTTAACATACTGCATTGACAGTTACTCAATAAGAACAAGAAATTAAATCCAGTACTAGGATGTACTAAGATTCAGTATCTAAAGTAAGTGGCCAGTAATTTTAAAATAGCAGTAAAACAGCAAAACAATTCCATTTATCCTTCAATCACAGTTTCATAGCTTTTGCCTAACTTAATGGCTGTGAGGCTTGTCTTAGATTCAGTGCCATGAATTAACATGGACCCTACTCCATTGCACATGATGTAAATTGTGAAATTAGATGTCTTAATCAAAGATTTATTGCTGAACCTGACTGTGGCTACAAGTCCTGGTCTTTGAATTACTATACATTATCTTCAGACTTAACCACAATATTTTTAGTTTTCATTGGTTTTGATAGAAAAAAATATATTAAAAAGTGCGAATCCAGCATTAGATTGTATATGTTGTGCTAAGTCTGAAACAGCTTTGATAATCCTGTTCACTGACACTGACAATTTAATCATAGTGTACAACTGGTTAGTCTAATTTTTTTTAAAAAAGAAATTTATATCTCGTAGCTAAGGTGTTTAGTTGAACAATATTGACAAGAAGTATATGAAGTGTAGTACAAAATTTGTCACAGTTTTAAGTAATCATAATCATATTTAATATTAATTTTGAGACATTTTCTAGTCTGTATGTTTAAATTGAAAGCATCTGGAGTAATTGTATTTGTTTGCTCATTTAAAACTATTTCAGAATTGTTGATTTTTTAAACCAGACGAGGTTACCAGTAAAATATTCTTAGATTAGGAGTAAAACATAATTACAACCAATCAGAAAATATGTTTTTCAACCAATCAGAAATATGTTTTACAACCAATCAGAAAATTATTTTTTACCAACCAATCAGAATATATGTTTTACAACCCATCAGAAAATATGTCTTACAAACCAATCAGAAAATATGTTTCATAAAATTAGTGATCTACAATAAATTTTTTTTATTTTCAGTAAATTGGTAATTCAATTCTTTCTATCTGAAAACAGAAATTTTTTATTGTATTTGTCCATTGGTCTGTTAAAAATTCATCTTATTAAGTAATTATTTCAAGTGAAGGTTTTTTTTATTCTGTGTTTGTTCATCAGTAATTTGATTGGGGCAGCAATACTTTTCTATCAAATTATTTTGTACCTGACCATCATTATCATTATGATTTTGAATTTGGGATGAAAGTTGTATAATTTTGTGATGTTTTATGATGTAATGGTTGAGTTGAAATTCTCAAGGCAGCAAACCAACATACAAAAATTGACCAAGTCACTCATGTGTTAGAATTGTGAGTTTATGATGCATTTTACATTATGTAAATTACTTTTCACTTAATTGTTAGAATTGTGAGTTTGTGACGTATGTTACATTATGTAAATTACTTGTCACTCATTTGTTAGAATTGTGAGTTTGTGACGCATGTTGCACTATGTAAATTACTTGTCACTCATTTTGATGGAATTGTGAATTTGTTATATATTTTACATTATGTAAATTACAATCCAGAAACATCCATGCTGTTTTACATATATCATTCATATATATGCTTCATTTTTATGGAATGCTCTTAATAATCATTGCATTATCATTACATTACAATTTTTTCAACACATTCTTGATATTATTTCTATGTTTTTTTTTAAAAAAAGCTTTATAAAACTGATACCACCTTCAAAGCAAAGCAGTTTCATGTAACAAAATCAAAACAAAATTTTTCTGCATACCATAGGATATTCCCATAATGTTTTTGTGAAACATTTATTTCTGTTGGATATGAAATCACATATTTGATATACATTTGACATGAATATGATATTATTCCAGTAAATTGTGATTAAAATGCTTTTCATATTGGTTGGCACAAACTTTATGGGATATCAAATAGTATGCTGGGATAAGACATGGGTAAGGGTCTATTGTATATTTTCTGACTGCAGTAATGGACTTTTAAAAATATTGAACAGGGTTTGTAAACTTGTATCAGGGAGAAAAGAATAATGTGGCATTATACAAAGTGTTTATTGATTTTCCAATGATTTTGATACATGTATTATTATCCCAGAAAGCACTAAGCATCTATATTAACTAGGTCTAAATATCTCAGAGCCTTCATACTAAAATAGCAGCTTATTGAATATTATATAATGTGATTTGGTCAGATTTTTTTTTTTTTAAATTCTCTCAATATTTTACATGTTGATATTTTTAGTGCCTTTTCGTCCTAGTCTGATCATACATTTTGAATGTTCCTATTATAATTATTATTGTTGTTTTAAGATTTCATATCATAATGACTGTAAAAAGCATTGTTATATACATACGTAGTGATTTTGTTATTCAAACGTTTGTTCTCATTTATTCATTTATCAATATTAATGATACATACTCCCACTATATTTAATTTTCCTTCCATGGAAGTATTTTTTAGCTCACCTGAGCTGAAAGCTCAGATGAGCTATTGCTATGGTTCACCGTCCGTCGTGCGTCATGCGTTAACTTTTTTTACATTTTAATCTTCTCCTCCAAAACCACTGGGCCAAATTTTATGAAACTTGGTAACCATCATGCCTGGGTGAAGCCCTTTTTTGATTTGCACAAATGAAGGATTTATGTCCCCTTGGGGCCCCACAAGGGGGGAAAGAGTGGAAAATTTTGAAAATCTTCTCCTCTGAATCTACAAGAGATATACCTTAGTTATTTCATTTATAACATCCTTAGGTCATCTATTTTCAGATTTGCACAAATGGTAGCCATGGGGCTCAAAATTATAAGGCACTTAGTGGGGAAATTGCTAAAAATTATATATTTGTAACTATATCTTCAAAACTATTAACTTTTAGTATAGGCATGTATATAAGAATATTGTAGGTATTGACATGATGATCATTTTGATATATGGGTCAAGATCATATGTTGAAAGGTCAAGGTCACAGCTACAAAAGAAGACTTAAATTGCTAATTACCTTAAAAACTATTAAGTTTTTGTATAGGCATGTATATTAGAATATTGTACGTATTGCGACAACGATCATTTTGATGATGGTACAAGGTCATTTGTTGAAAGGGCAAGGTCCCAGCTGCAAAAGAAGACTTAAATTGCTAATTATCTTGAAAACTATTAAGTTTTTGTATAGGCATGTATATATAGAATATTGTAGGTATTACGACAACGATCATTTTGATATTAGGTTCAAGGTTATATGTTCAAAGGTCAAGGTCATATCAACATAGGAATACACAAATTATTAATTATCTTGAAAGCTATTAATTTCATGCATAGGCATGTATATTAAAATATTATAGGTATTGACATGACAATTATATATGGTTCAAGGTCATATATGTTGAAAGGTCAAGGACATAGCTGCATTAGTATACTGAAATTGATTAATGATTTGGAAATTATTCATTGCACTACAGTTACTTCATGCATATTATATAAGCTACTTATGAATGAAATATGAGTGGATATATTTCTGATTAAGTTTTGTGGGAGTTCTTAACTTGAGAAAACTTTTAAAGTTTCTGTACGTAATATATTGTCTACTGCACTTTGCAAACAATATTAGACAAATCTTCAGGTGAGCGTTAAGGCCCATGGGCCTCTTGTTGTTATTCCAAATTTTGTATTTACCACTTTCAGACAAAATGACTTTTAATGTTTTTCAGCAAATTTTGAATTGTTTCTAAAAAAAAATTGCCATGAATCAGTTAAAGAATCTATGGTCATTTAACTTTTATATAAAAGTAATTTGATATTCAATGAGGTTTACTTCTTCAAGTTTTTGATCATGTAACATTGATAAAAAAAAGAGAAACTATTTAGGGAAGTTGCTATAGAAATATTTTTTATGATTAGTGAATAAAACATGAAATTGTTAGCAGTCACTTTTAATACTTGCTTAACCCAGAATCACCAATAACATCAATATTTGAATAAACAGTATGGTCTTTAGTTAAAAGATAAAGAAAATGTTAATTGGTTTTTTTTTTTTTTTTTGTATTCTTGGTTGCATTGGCTTAAAAAAAGTACATGCTTTTACCAGCTTTTTACCAGCTTCAAATTGCTTTCTTCTGTCTAAAAAGGAAACTGCATTTTTGACACAAATTTCAGCTTAATTCTTGAAAATGATTCATTTTAATTCCCCGATCTTAAGAATATCTTGAAATGTCACATTTTTTAAAAAAAAGTTTGCATATACATATGTATTTAGCATGAATTCTTTCAGTAGTACAGGGCATTATTTACATGTGCATATATATGCTGTAGAAATTTTAATAAAATAACCAAGTGCTAAGTTAATTATTCATACTCACATGCAAAGCATTTTAATCTCACTTGCAATGACATTCTAATATCTTCATATGAATTAGCTTTATATCTGTATGTAAAATGATTGATATTACTTCCTAATATGTTTTAATTTTTTACCCATTTTGGTTAATACATGTATTAATATTGTACAGTATTGTTGCATCGGCATATTTATTTTATTTCAGAGGATAAGCACTAGGCAAAAATATTTGTATGAGTTCAGTTGTTGTATTACAGTATGTGAAGATGTCAAGTGTTTCTTTTAGATAAGAAAAACTTAGTAATATCGATGTACATGTACTTCTGTACATCATAGTTATATTGATGTACATGTACTTCTGTACATCATAGTAATATCGATGTACATGTACTTCTGTACATCATAGTAATACCCATTTACATGTACTTGTGTACATCATAGTAATATCGATGTACATGTACTTCTGTACATCATAGTTATATCAGTGTACAATGTACTTGTGTACATCATATTAATATTGATGTACATGTACTTGTGTACATCATAGTAATATCGATGTACATGTACTTCTGTACATCATAGTAATACCCATTTACATGTACTTGTGTACATCATAGTAATATCGATGTACATGTACTTCTGTACATCATAGTTATATCAGTGTACAATGTACTTGTGTACATCATATTAATATTGATGTACATGTACTTGTGTACATCATAGTAATATAGATGTACATGTACCTCTGTACATCATGAATAATGAACTGGGATATACTTATAAAACTTTCAAATGAGTAATTTGTCAAACCAATTAAGTAAATATTTAAAATATTTCAGACAGTACCATAAAATATTCAAATCACCATGATGTGACAAATTGAATTCCCCAAAGAAACACATGGTACCTCATAGGGCTTGTGCAGGACAATTAATTCTATTGACAGTGGAATCACATAAAGTGATATTATCTCGCAATAACTTTTTTGTTATCCATTTCATTCTGCACAAACATTCAGATCATGTGGTACATTGGCGAGTTTCATTAAATCATTTTAACATTTTTATTCTCGTATTTGAAAACTTTTTATTTATAATCACATTGTTGAATTTGTTAAACCTTTACTAAATTATCTAAAAGAAATAGTAAAATTGTTTAAATCCTTAGACCTAATGTTACAACATGAACAAATATTATATTATCAAATATTTTATAAAATCAAGACATCAGAACAAATATTCACACCAAAAACAATGGATGAACAGTATTTTAAGTTTTTCTACATTGTACCTAACTGTCAGAACTCTCTACTCATTTAAATTTAAAAAAAACCCTGATATTTGATCGTTTTATAAAAACCATTATCATAAATAATTGTTTGTGTGAAGCAGCCATAATCACAAAGTCAGTATTATATCTATCATATTGTCAAAGATTTCTAATTATTGTGAAGTGAATATTCTAATAATTTTGTACAAGTCAAATTTTGCCATCCATTTCATGCATGATATTGTGTCATTTCTCAATCACTAAAAGGCAGCTTTATTTTAGCTATTTTTTACAACTTGTTTGTTGTGAGTCTTACAATCATTCTCTATAATTGTCAGTTATGTTAGAATTGTTACAATGCTGTATATTTTAATTGGCGGTTTGTGTTCATTGGTTTTGAGATCAGCCACAGAAACAATCAAAAGATTTTTTAATGTAACTGTTCACACATCCATAGTTAATTTTTAGATCTTTTTCACCATTGCTCAAATTTCATACAAGAGATTTAAGATTGTAACGGCTAACAGTAGCCGGACATTTATGCTTTGTCTTTCTAACAAGGAACTATGCATTTAAATCACTAGAGCTTTTATAGAAATATTTACTGTTTAATTAGAAATATTTGCTGCTATAATCTTTGTTGGTTTTGGTATCAAAATTATTTTTGTTAGAATTAACATTCTTGATTCAGTTGTTGATATGCAGTATAAATAAAAAAAAAGGGGGGGGGGGGCTTGGTTGAGTTATCTTAAGTTCCATTTTACAGATCTGTGTGCCTTTCAACTCTTAGATTACAAACTTACCCTTGGTTAGATATGAGTTAGAAAGTTTGTCAGTTTGCTTGCTCAGAATCTTTTATTTGCTACTGGTTTCCTTCAACATTCCAAAAGTAACTGATTTGGTATGAGTGAATTTAGATTGACTGGTTTTTCAGAAATTCCATTCCAGTATGGATAATAAATTTCACAAAGGAATCATTTTTAAAATTTATCAGCCATATATATATATAGCAAATATTTCTACTTAACAAATTTAATTCATGGTATAAACATTTATTTTTTTTTTAATTTTCACTTTTTTCCTATTACCTTAACATGCAATAGACTAATTTCAACCAGAGATGTATTTCTGGTTAATTGACAACAGAAATATAATTATTTATTCTCTTAGAATATTTCTATGTCTTAATTAGTTATGTAGTAAATAAGTTTATTTGTTATGGCCATTAATTGGTGCTTTTTGCTTTTGTCTATGCAATATTTACACAGCAAGTTAGTGCTAATATTAAATGTCTTATCCACTTTTATTTTACTTCTGTGTTTGTGCGTTATTATTACCATTGGAGGGAGAAAATCAAGCCATTTTGAACCTTTCTGTAAAAAATATTTTCTCAATAATTTTACATAGAATTTAATGGGGGTGGGTACAAAAAGGAAGTCTCACCTTACTGTTTATTTACCATATCTATATGAACATATGTCATCTTGCAGGAGTAATTTGGCAGATCCCTTATTAACATGCAAGAGTTGGAGGTTGGGGTTTGAAACATGGCCAGTTCATACATAAGACTTTAAAAAATTTGAGATAATGCTTCCTTGCTTGGCAATCAAGCATTAAAGGAACAGAGTATTGACTGGTTCACCTATTGCCAGGATAATGTGACTAGGGGAGTGATATGGTTGTTTACAGCATACTGACTTGGTAAGCTAGCACCTTAAGGAAAAGTCAGCCTCGGTGCATATAAGTACAAGGCAGACCATAATACATCCTCGCATATCTCTAACATACACGGACTTGTTCTTAAATTAATCATTAGAGATGAAAAACTTGGCTCTCTTTGCAAATAGCTGAAAAATTGTTGAAGCTATATTATACAACAGTTGCAACCAATTTGCAAACCATTTTCACATGGAACTGTCTATGTTAGGTACATACAGTGTAGAGGAGAAATGGCTAATTACTCCCAGTCAGGATTCCTTTTCAAATTTATATTTAATACTGGAGGAAACCAGAGTTCAAATAAGTACTTAACTTAGTCAAGGAGGAAACCAGAGTTCAAATAAGTACTAAACTTAGTCAATGAGGAAATCAGAGTTCCAATAAGTACTAAACTTAGTCAAGGAGGAAACCAGAGTTCAAATAAGTACTAAACTTAGTCAAGGAGGAAAACCAGAGTTCCAATACTTAACTCAGTCAAGGAGGAAATCAGAGTTCCAATAAGTACTTTAGTCAAGGAGAAAACCAGAGTTCCAATAAGTTCTAAACTTAGTCAAGGAGGAAACCAGAGTTCCAATAAGTACTAAACTTAGTCAAGGAGGAAAACCAGAGTTCCAATAAGTACTAAACTTAGTCAAGGAGGAAACCAGAGTTCCAATAGGTACTAAACTTGATCAAGGAGGAAACCAGAGTTCCAATAAGTACTAAACTTAATCAAGGAGGAAATCAGAGTTCCAATAAGTACTAAACTTAGTCAAGGAGGAAACCAGAGTTCCAATAAGTACTAAACTTAGTCGAGGAGGAAACCAGAGTTCCAATAAGTACTAAACTTAGTCGAGGAGGAAACCAGAGTTCCAATAAGTACTAAACTTAGTCAAGGAGGAACCCAGAGTTCCAATAAGTACTAAACTTAGTCAAGGAGGAAACCAGAGTTCCAATAAGCACTAAACTTAGTCAAGGAGAAATCCAGGTATAAAAGATGGGATATTTTACTTGGTGATAGATTTTTTTACAACTAATTTACTTTATAAGAAAGTAGAATCTGCCAAATGCTGTTCCTCTTGTTACAAGTTCTTTCACATAGGCAGCCCTTGTTACAAGAGCAAGACCATACATACAAATGTATCTTTTGTTGCAAGACCTTTCCATGTTGGTATTTGTGTTATTTGTTGCAAGACTTTTCATGTCTGAGACAGGTATGCACTGTTGTGAGACATTTGATTTCATAAAGCCATAGTTGCATGACACAATTTGAATACTCCCAAGATTACTGACTTTAAAATCCCGACTTTGGACAAGCACTGGATATAATGTTGTATGATAAATGTTTGTTTTATGACCCCAAACAAATTATTTTACATACAATATACAAGTGATTATCCTTTAAAAATAGATTTGAAAAATCTAAACAAGAACAGTTATCAAAAATAATTTATTATAACATTACTTTATAATAATTGTAACAAATCAAAATCATATTTCTAACTTGTGTTTTATTAACAATCTGATAAAAATTAACTAATAACTTCAAATATAAAAAATATAAACATATTCCTTAACAACTTTTGACGAATGAAAACAAAAGATTATTTGATACCAAACATTTTAATATACATGTTTAAGTTCATAGCAGATTAAATATTCAATCACACGTTTTATTCCACCAGCAAGAAATGATTCAGGAATGTAGTTTTCCTTGTCCAATAATACTATTTCAGTAGTTTTTAGATGTTTACCGTTTCTATTCAAGTCATTTACCAGGACCCAGTTCAAAACTGTAAGCTTACCAAGTATCTTGAGTATTAAATAATTTTTTTCTGTTTAAAAAGTCTTTTTTTCAAGAAAAAGCTGTATAAAGGTAAACGTTATAATTAAATTAATTTTATTCTTTTAATTTTCAACAAATTTTTATTTTTTACTCCCTATAATGAGTTTTGACCAAAACAGCCAAGTCAATATTTGTAACATAGCTTTGTTATGTTAAACAGAAAATTTTACTTTCATCACAGGTCGCAGCCATTTTAGCTAAATAATAATTAATTTTGTTTTTAAAAAAATTCAACATGGAGGCCAATGCTCATAAAAGGCTATGCCTTAAGCTCAGATGTGGTAAGTATGGACACTTCTCTTTATCTGGATAAAACTTATCTCACTCTGTGTGTGTGTGTGTCTGTGTGTGTATTAATACATCATTGTTAAATGAACTGCAGTAAAACAATAATTATATACAATATCTTTTTCTATGCACTGAAAGTATTCCACTAAAAAATCTAAATTAATAAAATCCATGCTATACAAAAACTGGTCGTTAAGGTTCATAAAAAATAGATTTAAAAAATTTTCTCCTTAAAATTAGTAAATAATGATTTTAAAAAGCAAAAGGTAAATAAAAGGGACATGGAAAAATATCACAAATGCTACTAAATTTTTAGACAAAAATAGGACAGTTTAGTCTACTTTGAAAGGAAATAACCGGTACTCCGTTAAAATTAAAATGAGCTACAGAGTTAATTGTTTAATTACCTAAATCTGCTAAAACTAATATACAACTTAAAGTGAACAAAACCTTTAACTATACAAATAACCAACATTTAATATTCCGGTATTCTTATTTACAAATACAGTATAGAAATCATCTACTGTTTCAACAAGAATTTGTCAAAATGGACCAATTAATGTTAACAAAATCCCACAGAGTTTTGAAACATTCTGCATCCATTACCTTGACCTTTAGAATATTACCTTGGTTCTCGGCATCTTGATCATGACATATCTCTGTGCCATAGAGATCAATAGTGTAAAGTTGATTAAAATGCCTATGAAGTAACAAAAACATAACATAACATATGACCCAGAAAAAAATCTACATAGACAGAAAGAAAGACATGGCAGTTCCTATATACCCCTCTTTAACTCAGTTTTGGGGATTATAAATACATTTGTAGCACCTGTTAAAATAAATTCATCTCAAACATTTTTTTAAAATTGATATTAAATATAAGTAAACAGAAATGTATGAAACACAAGACATAGGTCTATATTTTTGATATGGATTTCACATTGTAAAAAAATCAAAATGAGAGGCAATATTTAAAATGCAAATTTACCTCCAATATCAATTTTAAAACGTAAAATAAAAATCACCCTGACAACATTAAAGTCCAATATTTGACATCATTTTATCAAAAATATTGTGAAACGCTTAGATTTTTTAAACTGCCACTTACCATTATCACAATTTCATAAGAGTATAAAAACTATCCCTAAATTTTTACTTAAATAAAATCATGTACATGTAACACCTTCTGGAATAGGTGCAGAGTTTGCTAATTTTTGATGCAAGCTCTTTTCTAAAATAACTTTTTGTGGTTAAGTTCCTGATTTTATTTTACCTGGAGTGGTACTTACTAAACAATTAATGGAAGAATGTTTTACAAACAAAATAAAAATCTGTTTAAAATCTGATTTGAATGAGTTCAACATTTTGATCAAGAAAATTTCAAAGTTTTAGCAGATCACATAAGCTTACTATGGACTCTAAGATTACAATGACTTTGTGTTCTCTGTTTATTAGCTAAATTTGCTGCCAAACAAAACAAATCTTATATCAAAAATTTACACTTAAAGCATTTTAACAACTACACTAACAAAATATTTGAGACTTATTGTAAAAGCTGATTATAACTTTCATAAAAAATACTATTACAGTTATATTAGTTTAGTTAAAATCTGTTCCAAGGCATCACTATTACAGATATGTTAGTTTTGTTAAAAGTTGTTATGAGGAATCATATTTTTTTTAAAGTTTCATTGAAATTAAGCATACGATACCGACTCAACACAGCAGAAGACCTTAGTTTATTGCCCCTAACATTGCTCCTGATGTCTGTATATTTATCAATGACGGAGCAATGTGAATTAAAATGTCTTACTTTAACCTCTGACCCTTGACTTATGATTCAGCAACCTTCACCGCTTACAACATGTGTCTGACTACATGGTAAAAATGTTAGATTGATAAAAATGATGGATTTCTGAATAAAATAGTGTTAGTAGAAAACAAACATCCTGGATTTCATAAAACAAAAAAATTCAGCAGGGAAGACATATTCTGGATTTCTTGATTTAAATTTTTTTTATAAAAATAAAAAAAATAATAACAAACAGATGTGGATTTCAAAATGCATGGCACAGTAAAACCTATGTTAAGAGATATGAACACCACTTCATAAAGACCACCTGTCTATAAAGTTCATCAAAGGCTCCATGGATGGTCTTTATATAAAGGTTTTACTGTAGTAACTCTAAATATGAGACCACCTGTCTATCAAAGTTCATCAAAGAGACCACCTGTCTATAAAGTTCATCAAAGGTCCCATGGATGGTCTTTATATAC
The DNA here is from genome assembly GCA_029721355.1 of Tegillarca granosa. Taxonomy (NCBI): domain Eukaryota; kingdom Metazoa; phylum Mollusca; class Bivalvia; order Arcoida; family Arcidae; genus Tegillarca; species Tegillarca granosa. Next base: position 42,010,629 of record CM056599.1, on the reverse strand, counting down.
AGGATTTTCTGTAGTAACTCTAAATATGAGACCACCTGTCTATCAAAGTTCATCAAAGGTCCCATGGATGGTCTTTATATACAGGATTTTCTGTAGTAACTCTAAATATGAGACCACCTGTCTATCAAAGTTCATCAAAGGTCCATGGATGGTCTTTACATGTCCTTCTACCTTTAAACAAAAACAATATTCTGATCTTTATATACAGGTTTTACTATAGTAATTTATGAAAAAATGTTTTTTTACCTTTAAAAAAAAAAAAAAAAAAAAAAAAAAAAAAATTACATTAGCACATTTTTATGAGAAGTATCATCTCAATGTATTTGCATAATTGTACTTTGCGTCTTAAGTACCGGAAGTCAGTGTAAAATGCATCAAAATACATCAATTTAAATATCATTGGCAGTTTAACTGTAATTTGTTAATATGAAAATAGACAGTGTCTATAACAGACAATGTCTTTTGATTCAGTAAAATAATGTAGATTATACTGTCACAATTTTAGCAAATCTGCTTATATTTCTGGGTTTAACAACAAATGACAGTGTCAATAAAAAGTCTGTTACATGTGGTAGGTCAACGTCTGTATTTAAATACAGAACATCAAAAATCAGTTCTGTCAACTTATCAATACATTATATAACACTTTAACATTGAGGTCATGTATTTTTTTTTTACAACACTGACCGGTCCCCTTTCAATGACATCACAAGGGAAAACCTAAACAGTCACTGATGGAAAAAGAACAAGTCTATTTCTTCCAGGGTTTGCAAATGACATTGGAAAAATAATATAACATTATTATTTCTGAAGTTTACATCAGGTACTACTAATGGAACTCGCAAGCTTACCACGTGATCAATACCTCTCAACATTCATGCAGAATGAAATGGATACATCTACATCAAATATTCCTGAAAAAATGTTGTTAATACAGGAAAATGTCACTTTATGTGATTCAATTGCCAATAAAAATAATTGGCCAGCACAAATGCTATGAGGTATCACATGGAGCTCTGGGGAATTCCATTACCAATTATACTGCAGTAACAGCTACCTCTATGAGACTGAAAACATGATGTCTACAAGATTTTCTTTTTCTTACACAACTAAAAGTTATCAATAAGATCACATTGATAATTTGACAAGGCTTTCAGAGATGAAATCATCTTTATAAATCCTCTTCATCAGTGTACTGAATTCTGGAATATTTTCCAAGGTACTTGAACAGGAATCCAGGTGACTTCTCACAGTACCTAGATGGCTCTCATCTGTAATAAACATTAGAAAAAATTACTATATGTATTTGTAAAGACAACATGACAATCAGTTTACAATTGCCCTTCAAAACAGGAACAAGGTCAAAAGTCAACAACACATCAAAGTTTTGCCTTTGTGCTCTAGATAATATATCTAAAAAGAAAAAATTAATAAAATTTTGATGTTGTCTACATGAAGCCAAGGTCAAAGGTCAGAGTCATGCCTTCATTTTGCAAATAAACGTTAAGTTTCTACATTTTGACTGTTAAAAAGACTTAAAAAAAAAAAAAAAAAAATAAAAAAAAAAAAAGTTTTGATGTTTTCTAAAAAAATGCCTTCAAAATGGACATAAGTTTTTCAAAATCGGAATTTTAGTTTTAAAGTATTCTAGGAATGCCTTCAAAATGGTAATAAGTTATGACATAGTTTTTAATACCTTTGTGTTTTTAATACTTTTTAAGCTATACAATGTATTAAGAATACTTATTTTAATTTTTTATGTTTTGTACCTTTTTTTTTTTTTGCTACATGAAGCCAAGGTCAAATGTTGGGGTCATGACCTCATAATCATATATGAGCATTAAGATACCTGTTTGAAATGATAATGATATAGGTTTCCCATTATAATGTTTTCTGGAAATTGCTTTCAAAATGGTTCAAGGTCATGCAGTTTTTAAACATTTTTTGCCATTTTTGTATTTGCTATTATTAAAACTATTTTTGAAGATATATCAATGCATTGTAAAATTATTTTTGTACACTAGTTATTGCATCAGTACTGGTATCTTCCACCAATTCATTAAAGAAAGTACCCTCCTTTGATAAAATGTGCCAAATCAGCATCAAAGTTGTCATTAAATGGAAATGTATCATTTAAAACCAACTACAGTACATATTGTTTACCAGGTAAGCATTTCAGACCCATTTGGTTCTTGTAGAAACATGATAAGTTAGCATTGTTGTTTTTTCCAATTTCCTCATAAAAATGCATTTGTATTCTCTATTTTATTTACTTAAGATTTACTTACCCATTACCAATATTTGTAGATTTTCCTGAGTATATATTGAGGCAATACATGATACTGCTATAGATAACACCTGATGATTCTTAATTTCACACAGGCTACTGATCACATTTAGTAGCATGGACTGTAATAATTCCTGAAGGACAGATCTATGAAAAAATAATATAACAAAAATTACTAATAATTATATGCTTCAGAAATCCTGCTTTGTGCCCGAAAGTTCCACAGATCACAGTTCATAACAACACTTACAGGTCCAAATCAGACTCTGATGAATCATAGTAAGTCAGTGTGTCAGTTTGCTTTCTTAAGGTCGATTGTTGTCTAAAGGACACTATGGTTTGCTCTACCATTCCAAAACTAACTTCCTTAATAAAAATCTATCAATGACTACTGGGCTGTAGCAGACCACTGCAACTTAAAATCAAATTGATCCATCAGTATAATACTTGTATGTATGATCAACAACTATGTCTGAACAAAACCAAAATAATATATTTTACTAACTGTAACACTGTGTTAACAACAATAATTATTGAACATCTATCTGTATAGAGAGAAACTTGATCACTTTAAGGATTTTACATGTTGAAGTACATCTGACAAACAAAAAATATTTTTGCAAACACTAAATGTAATGCAATATCAAAAAGTACTATTTACTGTAAAAACACAGCCCTTTTTGTAAATCAAATCTCCTTAGTGGTACAATGTCCTTCCTACAGTGGTATTTCAAGGTCATTGGGAATGTACATATTAATTCTTAGTTACCAGTCAGTTTAAGAAATGAAATAATACAAAACAATATTCAAAATTATTGGAATTTCTGGGAAAAAAAAAGTGACACAAAAGTAATTTTCATCATAAAATTTTGCAATTGTTCTTGCCATGGGCCTTTACTTGTTAGTTCAATTAATGTATAACATTTGAAGTTTTGCTGATAGAAAACTTTCATGCTTTTGGACACCTTAGAATTTATTTTGAGTAAAACACTGCCACAGGGATGAGTTTTTGAAAAAAATAATAGTAAAAGATTATTGTACCTGTAATGCACTGCATCAATTACTTTTATAACTAAGGAAGGCTCTAGATCCATCAATGTTGTTTTTTGTCTTAATTCACGTTTTACAAAGTCCAACAAACCCTCAGGAGCCTCAGAGGATTGTAAGAGAATTATGATTGGTTTATCTATTTCTGTTAATGCTTTTTTGCTTTCTTCATTTACAACAAGATCACTAATATAACCAACAACCTGTAATGAAAGAGTTAAATGTTAGATGTGTCAAAAAGATCTGGCACCAGTTTCCCAATCATTCCCTCAATTGAGTGTACACTCAACTCAAATATTTCAATTTTTAACTCATCAATATTTTTTTTAAAAATCTAAGTTTTATGAAACAATGTTTTGTTAGGACAATGTGACTAGGAATGACATGCTAGTCTTTGCTAGTCTAGTATGTGGCACCTTAACAAAAAGTCCGAGTGTGGGCTAGTACAAAACCTACCGTATTACACCAGCACTTCACTTACACATACATGCACTTGTTCTGAGGTTAAATCATAGAGATTGATAGCCTTGCTATTGTTGTGAGTAGCTGGAAAAATGAATGCTAATACAATGTTAAACAACATTATATCCAACCAACGAACCTGTAAGAAACTTAAAGTATATGAACTGTCCTAAATATCCTCATCTTATATATGTATGTTTGTGTTTAGGGAGAAGACAGTACAGTAATGGAGTTTTCGCCCCAGTCAAAATTCTTTCACTTACTTCAAGGCAGTCAGTTCTGGGAGGGTGGAGGAAACTGGAGTGCCCGTAGAAAACCACAGACCTTTGGCAAGCAAAGTGACAAACTTTCTCACACTAGGATCTGTCTGGAGTTGGATTCAAACCCAGGTGGTGAGAGGCACTGTGATCTGTAAGCGCACGCTTTAGACCACTCATCCACTGAGGCCCCCGGTTTGTGTTTAGGTATTATAATGTAATTTAATATCCTGAAACACTGAACAGTATCTTCTATTAAAAAAAATAAAAACAAACCTGAGTATGTACGACTTTAGTTAAAAATAAAACATCAGAGACAGTAAACTGATAATCTCCCTTTACATCTTGGTCACTGGGCTGTTTGGTAGGATTACTAGAGTCTTTATCAACATCACAAACATTTTGCTGACAAGATGAAAATGTGTCATCTATTGGAGTATGCTCTGTATCATTTTGTTTAGCAGTTTCCTTATTGTCAAAAGAGTTGTCTCCACCTTTCAAAAAATCAAAAGTTTCATAAATGTTTTCACTTGACTGATGATAATGAGGCATATGCATGGATTCTTCAAGACTAGAGTTCATTACTTCATATTCCAAGTCTGTTCTAAAATTCTGATCTTTTAATCCATCACAAATATCTAGAAATAAATCATTATCTTTAGATTCTTCAACACTTGACACAGAGCCTTTGTTTTTAATATACATTCTTTCAAAAGAATCATTAAGAGGTTTGCTGTGATAGTGGTGGTGGTGGTAGTGGTGGTAACAAATGGTCTGTTTTATCTAAAATCTTTGTTTCTTGAATTTCCAAAACTGGTACAATATTTCTCTCTCCATCTGAATCGGAACTATTAGCATCTGAACTAGTGTAAGAATCAGGATTATCATCATCAACAAACCTGACTTTGCGATCTTGATGTAACTGAGAATTTTCTACAATTTCAAATGAGTCTGGCGTTTTAAGAATTCCTTTTGTGTTTTCTGTTGCATCCACTTTCATAAAGACGTCTGCCATTGGCATGTATATAGAGTCAGAATCATCCATCGAACAATTATCTTCATCTTTTTCACTGAATGAGCTAACTAATCTATTTTTCTTTTTAGCCCTATAATAAAATACAACAATTACTACAGACAGTCACTGCCTTTTATTTCAAGCTAAAACAAACCTACTTTTCCAACCTCTGAAAACAAACAAGCAATATGCCTTTCTTGCATTTGGCAAGTATACAAAATTAGACCTTGCATGTGAGATCAATGAATTTATTAATTTGATCAAAATTAGGTAGTCTGTTTTGCACAGATACTTTTTACAAGAAACCTAAGATAAAAAGTGGATTAAGCTAAAGATTAATAGAGTCATGGTTCATTGTACATGTACATCCTTGATAAAGACATCTAATGTCATCCTGCTTCAGTCTACCATGCAGACAGCTGCAAAATGAATAGGAAACCATACTGATGCTGGATTTGATTTGGGGATGGATGAATAGGAAACCATATTGATGCTGGATTTGATTTTGGGATCGATTGGTGCCAAATCCCACATGATAACTTTCAGACTCATAGTTTTTTCACGTATTGAAGCTGTATCTGACTTGGTTCTAAAAGTTTCAATCCATGTATATGTTATTTATGTACATACTTTAATGCTGTCATTTTTGATGAATTGAAGAGAAAATGTCTGCCTTCTTTACTGACACTCAGATTGTTAGGAAACTGCTGAAGAGCATCTTGAACAATAGGAATAGCTTGTTCAAATATATGCTTTAACAGAGCCTCATATGTCTCAATAGCCTCTTCAACTTCAGAACAAAACTGATACTCTACAATAAATTTCAAAATTAGCTATAAAAACTGTATATCAAGACAATTTTTAAACATTTTTTGTTTCCCTATTTTGTACCTATATTAGACATATGAAATGTTTGCAATATTGAACATGATGCTTGATGTATTTACCTGTCAATTCCACTTTCTCACATCTATTTCTGCAATTCATGTGTACTGTATGTATATATATATATATTAAAATCAGTAATATTCATTGGGTTGAAATTTTCGTGGTTTTGCCTTTTTTTTTTTTTCTTTTTTTTTTAAAATTCTGTTGGTAGCAATTTTATGGAATTAAGTTTTGTGAAAACAAGCAAATTCATAGAATTTATGTCCCCACATTCAAATGAAATAGACTTCTGTAATTAAAATGATATATGAGGGGTAATATGGACAGCCCTAGCATAAAATGCAAAGAGGGAAATTGGAACTATGGTATATCGTTTGTTTGTCTCCCTTTTGGTGAAAGCAGGGGACATAAACTTGAACGGTTTACTTTTAAATGACCGGAAACCAATTTTCTATTTATAGTCACAGTGACCTTGACCTTTGTCCTAGTGACCTAAAATCAATCCCAAGCGAGCTCTTGTCATAAGCTACCTCTGTGGCAAAGTTCATTAAAATATCTGGAATGGTTAACCTTTAAATGACTGGAAAAAGATTTTCTATTTATAGTCAGTGACCTTGACCTTTGGCCTATCGACCCAAAAATCCATCCCAAGCCAGCTCTTGTCATAAGCTACCTCTTTGCCAAGTTTCATTAAAAACCTTTAATTGTAACTGAAGTTATTTCATGGAAACCAAATATGATGGACGGAATGATGGACGGACAGACAGATGGACACACCCATCTTAATGTCCCCCCTTTCAGTGAAAGTGGGGGACAATAAATCCCATTGAGGGCATTGGTATTTAAAATTTTTCAATGAAAATTAATTTCGTGGTTTTCAGTAAACCATGAAAATAACAAAATTTAATCTCCCACAAATATTTGTGATTTTACAGTATATATACATGTATATAAATTTTTGCCAAAATGGAGTAGTTAAGGATATCAAAACTTTGCATAAAGGGCTAACTTTTTGGATCACAGTTGAAACCATTTCATATGCAAGTATAGTGGAAACAATCAAGTAAAAAAAATGTAAAATCAACATTATATACCATTATGTGTGTGATTAGCGGATTAAGTCATACTAATCACCAAAAGAGCTACTCCTTAAAGTAAGGGAGAATATCATTCCTTCTATATCTATATTTTGTACAAATTGATATGCCTGGAGCAGAAAAACTACATACACATGTACCTGGTTCTCAGCTTGTTGACACTTTGCACCAAGTTCTGTAAATTCTGCTAAATATTGTTAAAGATTTACGTTGGACAAGAATTTACATTAAATAAAAATTCAAAGGACCAACTCCAAGGGGGAAAAAACAAACTAACTCAATTTAATACCAATCTCTTATTACTACTGATGCAGTGCACCAAATTTTGTAAAATTATAACTAATAGTTTGAGAATTACTTGAGAAAACAAGTTGGAAAAACTGACAGAAAAAACTTTGAAATTTATATACCCCATATACCCCTTCCTTCCAAAGGCAAGGAGATAAAAACTGTACCTGAATCAAGAAGCTGATGAAGTGTTTCTTCAATATTTGATGTAAGACGTGTTAATGTTCTACATCCTGGCTGTACAATATCTACGTTTGTATGATGATGTTCTATAGTTCTTAGTATCATCTCCACACCAGTCTCTCTGATAGGTAACTGCAAAGTAAAATTATAAATTTACACAAGCCAATATCATCGGTGATCCACAGGTCATTCACATAGATTCTCTCTATCATCAGGAAGCTTGCAGATTCAAAACCCTGGTTTGCAACAATGACAAGAATACTATATATTTCAATAGCTTTTTGTAACATTTTAAAGAATTGGTTAGTGATGTCTGGAAGGAATCCTTTAATAATATGGTTTATTATATGCCAAAAAATGTTTGTCCACCAACCGAATTCACGATCAGAGTAATACTGTTTTATTGTTTTACTGTGCATGACAGCAGTAGTTTCAATGTGATGTTTGTGAAACACTTACCTTTTGATACCCTGCTCTTAACATTTCAATATCATAAACATATCACAGAAGTTGTATTAGTATTCCTTCTACTTTAAGAGTCAAACACTGAAATGTTACCTTGACCTTTGACCCAGACCTATATGCATTGTATACTCTGCAGATCTCCTGATATTTATTTACATTCAAGTCAAGATTCCATCATTGTTTACTGTGTAAGAGTTATGAAGTGGACAAAGAAATGTTAACAAATACTTAAAGCATATCAGGCTGTTGATAATTGGACCTGAAACTCCTAGTATTTTGCTCTGCAAAATTTTTAATATGACAAACATTTTTTTCACGTGGACAGAAAAAACGTAAAAGATAAAATTCTCACAGTTTGACAACCAAAAACAATACACGTACACTGTACACATGCATGTCTGTATACATGGGCATATAAATTAGACCATTTAAACAAATATTTTATTAAATGATACTCTGGCTTGCATTCATGAACATGATTTTTTAAAAAAAAAAAAAAAAATTAAGTACACATCTATACTTTTTATCTATTTTTTTAATCTACATGTATGTAATGTATTTATTCATTTATTTTATATTATTTTTTTAAAATTTATTTTTGCACTTTTTAATTTTAATTTTGACAGTCATGTGTCTAGAAAAATAAACTAAATTCCAAATCCGAAATTGGGGGAAAAATGAATTAAACTGACATATAAGACTAACCTTTTCATTTAGCTGGTTTTTATATGTAGCTATTTTAGCAAGTATATCAAGGCCATACTCTTGAACTTCCTCTACATCCTTATATACAGCCATACAGCCAAGGATCGCTGGTGTAGACTTACACTGGACTAATTCTATCACATTTTTGTGGAAATGGCTAAATGTACGAATCATTTGTAAACACAGAACAACATGAGATAATGGATCCTGAAATTAAAACAATAACTTTTATTATCTTCTATTCAACAACATTTAGGTAGAGTGGTTAAAATTATAAATACATGTGATCTATATGCCTAGTAAAATTGACAAACATCAAATAAACAAAGACAAGCAAACATAAGCCTTCAATTTAAAAACCCTTATTAACTCACACCAGTATAGTAACATTGACCTTGACCAAAAAACCTAGGGGTTCAAAATTATATTTCACAATAATAGGTCTAGGACTTTCTGCCTTTATTTTTGGTAAGTCCCAACTAAAGATTGGAAGGTTCCATATCAGCACTTAAAGGTCCATGTGTGCAAAAATAGAATAAACTTATGTTGATCAACTTCATTTATATTTTTGATTATACAAATTATCATATACAACTTACAAACACTTAAGCGATATTGATGTAAAAGTAGCTGGGAATTATATCTTCATTTTAAGAAACAATCGAACAACAACTTTGACAAATTGTAATAAATTAAGTGACTTTGTGACCATTTTTAATACCCAAAAGAAGAGTGTTCTCCCACAATAAGACCTCACGCGCGCTACAATTCGGGCCAACGAGCTAGATTAATATAAGCTTGCACAACTTGTTTCTAAATCGTTGTAAAAGAAATAAAGTTTGAATTTTTTGAAAGAGTGTTCTAAGAATGTTTCAATACACAAAGAAAGTGTATTCTGAAAAAAATGCAGGTCCACTGAACTTTGAGCATTAAAAATTCCAAGGGTAAAAGTAAAAGCAACCCCGGAAGAATGGGGAATTTTGAACCCCTGAAACCACTAGACCTCTAACACACACACACACACACACACACACACACAATATGTATATATATATACACACATCTTTTTTTATAATTTATTATCAGTGTAATGAGCATAATGAAATTCAAACAAAGGAAACTTAAGTTAATGTGCAGAAAAAAAATTCTTCTTTATAAACTTGTCAAATTATAAAATAAGTGCTCAATGAACATGTTTCAATTCTACATTCTACTGGCATTGAATTTTTTAGTTGTTTTTTTTTTATCAGAAATGTTTTTTTTTTATCAGAAAGGATAAGCCCATTGCATTCTAATCATTTATACATGATATAGTAAGAAAAAAGACTATAATAACACTGTCACTAAACTATCATAGTCTAAGTATTAATTATCATTACCAGAAATTGTCTGAGTATTTCCACTAACAGTCTTATGGCTGGACTATGAACTGGTCTGTCCCTTTCCGATTCTGGCATTTCTTCATAACTTTTTGACATCTCAGTTAAATATGTGAGCAATAAACTTCTTTGATGCACTGCCACATTCTGAAAAACAGAATACTCACACAGTGATATTCTAAAGTGACATACTGTCACATACAATTTATACTAGCACAAAAAAGACAAAAAGATAGCATACTGTTCAGTTCAAGGATGAATTTATTTATATATTTATTTATTTAATTTCTTTTGCGATGTCCTTTTTCATTGATTTTATTTATTAAATGAACTAATAAAGTTAAAAACCTTTTAGCATTGTAGTACTTCTTGCATTTTATTGCAAAGAGGAAGATACTTAGTAAAGATAAAACCAAATACAGGAACACTGGAAATGACTCAACTCATGGAAGTAAACAAATTATTTGATTTTTACCAGTTACACAAATTATCTACAAAATGTTTGTATTTGTTTTTTCTTTCTCAAACATATGGTAAATAAACAGAAGCTGCCATATTAGCAAGCAAGAATGTATACAAAACAAAAAACAAAAAGATCTTATCTCACCTGATATGTAAAAACATTTTATAAATTACCTGTAAAAATTTGAAGATTTCGTCTGTTGCTGAGATTGATAATTTAGTATCTGTGTATAAGTGTATCTGTCTTGACAGAAAACTAGCGGCCATACTACCAAGCTACAACGATGACAAAATAAAAACTTTAAAATGTAGCAACATCTTTAAATTTTCTAATTTTTTTCAAGGTGTTAATTGAATCAATTGAACAAAATGATTTATTGAGATGATATTGAACATATTGATTGATTTAGACAAAGGACAGACCACTTTGCGGGAATTTTTTACATAGACATAATAATGCCAATAAAGGAACTATACCATATTTTTTGCAGAAATTTCAATATCACATTATTATAAGCCTGACCTGATACAATTGAATTTTCAAGATTTGAAAATTTTTTTTTGTTTTTTCATTCTGCTTATTGTGTCTTGTTAAATTTCTGTAGACAATTACATTTAAAATGTTTTATAAAAATCTAATTTTTGTCATTTTAAAAAAAAACTAAAACTATATAAATTATATACCTTCTCTGGTGTCTCCAGGTTGTGTATAATTTCTACATCAATAATTGGAGAGTGAACTAAATGCCAGTCTGACAGCTCTGCATTATCAGTTATGGTAGAGGATGGTGGCAGTGGTAGAACATATTTCTAGAAAACACAAACATTATACGTTTATATATAGAACTAATAAATACCTTAAGTAACCAGTAGATTACAAATAAATTGTTGACTTAGAGATATTGTAAGTCTAGGCTTATCAAGGCCCTCAAAAACTCTTTTAGTCATCTTCACAATAATTACTGACAATATGATGTTGCTGTATCAAAAATTATCCTGGATATTTGATGTTCCATAATTCGATGTTCCTTTCATTCTCAATTTTGATTTCACACATGTCAGATAGCTGGATAGGAGGTAATTACCCTCTTACTAACACCTGACCTCACTTCCAGGTAGAAGTTCACTTTTAACTTAATTTGTCAGTTTTTATAGTTTTGGATCGTTATTTAAATGTGGACTGGTATTTCTGTGTCTGATTGGCTGATACTAGTGGTGTTTTAATATTATGTACTTGCTGTCTAAAAGATTTGTGTGATCAAAAGGACTTTCTGGCAACTGGTTACAGGGCCAATCAGTTTGATTATTACTGTGTCAAATGATACTGCAACCAAACTGTTAATCTATAACATTGTATAGCTGAGCAGTGAAAAGTTCCAATTAAGAATTGAATTTCACTTTTTACGTTGTTATCGGGGGTGTAACAACGTGAAAATTATTACAAATTGTGTAAAACTGCGTAGCATAGCGAAGAATTCCTTTCTGAAACGATTTATCCAATTAATTTTTACAAGTTTTGCTACTAGATAACTCTCTTCCTAAAGGAATGTGACAATAAGAAAAGTGACAATTTTGTTATCGACTTTCTAAAATGGTAAGAATAATGTTGGAGAAATATGTAAACTGACAAAAGAAACTTGACAATGACAAAATACACTTCTCCTCTACAATAAATGAAACTTGATGGCTGATATCGCCCATCGTATAAATGTTGTTGTATTGATGCTTAATATAAACACCCATGTTACTGATACACTGTCATTCATTGGTTGTTGAAAAAGTAAAAACTGTGACGAAAACATGGACAAAAGGCATGGATAATAGTCTTCTAAAAATTTTTTACAGGTATTAGTATTTTTCAATTGTGAAGAAGCATAAAAACTTAAAAAGTTGCTTGAAAGCATAATTTTAATCATTCTAAAATAATAGAAATACGCAAACTGATGTTAATACTACAGTTCAAAATAATAAAAGTATACCTACACTTTCATCTTGGTTGTTTCTATGTGGCTTTGGAGGCGGGGCTGCAGATTGTACAAAGCCTGGCGTGGGAGGTAGTTTCTTGCGTTCTTTAATGGGAGGCCCATCTACAATTTTAAGCTTCTTGTCTGCAATCATTATAATACTTCCTGTGAAAAAGCCAAAAACTAAATCAAAAACAGGATTTTTTCATTCAGATTTTCTCAGCATTTTCATTCCTCAAATATTCTGATTTTCTTTTCTATTAGTTATCATAGTACAATGGTACTCATGAAACCTGAACCACATCTGGGCCAAGGATTTTGTACAGGGTAATACAGTTTTTACAGGTTTAATAATTTAACATATAAAATTAATGATATATATTAATGAAATGCCCTTATAATACATGTAAATACATGTATAGATTGTTTTTAGACAAAACTTTACTTTTACAGGTTTCTTTGTAACTGTGTTAAATTAATAAAATTCAATTTTATTCCTCAAGTTCATCAAGAAATGAACTGAATAGGCAGTTTTTATTTATCATGTACTGCGAATATTTTGTTCAAAGTTTAATGTTTAATGAGTTCATTATGGAATATATATATTTATAAATTTCTGTTAATGCAAATAATTCCTAGTATAAAAAGAAGTGATCAAAATTCGAAATTTATGTTCATTACAAAAACATTTAATCTAAAAATATTTTCTATTTCACTAACTTTTTGATTAAGCTAGCAAAGATCTTAACAATTAACTGGATCCAGTACTTAATTGTTCAAAGCTTTGTTAGCTTAACCAGTTGGTCAGGGAAAATTTGAGTCTTGTGTGTTTTTCAATATTTTCGAAATGTATATTCAAAAGTTAATGCCTACAAAGAAACAATTAAAATCAAAACTTTATGTTCACAATAAATGTCTTTATTTTTTTTAATTTTTTCACCAACAATTTCATTACACTAACAAAGCTTGAACAATCAGGCCAAGGTGCATACAGAATCATTTTAAACTAGTATGATGAAATTTTAATTTTTTAATTTTAACAAATCAACAATGTGTCAAATGAAATTAAGAACCATATAAAATTTCAATCAAAAAATTTTTACTTACCACTGAAGAATTTTTTATACATAGAATTCATTCTTAGTTCACAGTATTAACAAAAGTTGAGGTGACCATCTATGATTTCAATTTTAAATCTAAAACAATGTTAATTAAATTCAAACTTTTGATGGGAGTAGATCATTAATGCACCAACATGGTTAAGTCAATGTTGGTCAAAGTTTATCTAGGTAGGTAAAATGATATATATTTACATGTATATATATAGTCAAACCTGGTAAATTGCGCATAGCCTCCGTGATTCAAAGTCATATGTGACTAATAGACATATGCGATTAACCGGGTTTGACTATTTTACACATATTGACACAACTCCTGCACAGATATATATATATAAATATCTCCTGTACAGATATATATAAATATCTCCTGTACAGATATATATAAATATCTCCTGTACAGATATATATATATATATATATATATATATATATATATATATATATATATATATATATATATATATATATATATATATATATATAAATATCCTGTACAGATATCTTCTGCACAGATATATATAAATTCTAGTATCTCCTGTACAGATATATATAAATATCAACTGAAATAGGCCACAAACAAGAATCTGTCAGAGTAACATGTTGTTACAACCAACCAAACAACTTCTACAAAATTAAATGTGGGCTTTACTAAGGGGTATCAGGGTTAAAGCTGCATTAAGTTTTTCAATTTTCTGAATTTTTTTGGATTATCTAAAAATATATTTTTTTAAAAATAGATAACTTCTAATAAAGATCAGTGAGATTCTTTTTTCTAAAATAGAATCCTCTAACAGACTGGTCAATGTTTAACGATGATTATTATTTGCTTGGAGCATGCGCACGGATGAACAGGAATTCCAATGAATCGAAGGTGAAACATGACAAATTGCATTAATTGTCCGTCATTAATATCCAAATATATTCCCAATGCCACTGTGTATCCCTACAAACTCAAAAATGACAAATTCAATGAAGTTCTGTGTTTAATTTATCGTATTTCACCTTTTATTAAGTTGTGTTTAAATGAACCGGTTTTTTATGATATAACCATGTTCTAATATTAGATCCCACAGTGCAACATCTCACTTGGAAATTACTGTTATTTCTGTATTTATTCAAGCTTTTATCGTTGAACAAAATGTAACATTGTTCATTAGGAACATCATTAATTAAATCAGCACCATTTTAATTTTTTTCATAGGAAAACTTAATGCAGCTTTAAATTATTCCCTCATTCAGTGTAAAAGTCTTTTTGGAAATAGTGGTTTTCTATAAATTTTCTTTTTCTCAATATCAAAATTGAATATAAAAGCATAATGAAATAAATTAAAATGCTGGCTTCAATAGTATAGACTGACTAAATGGATTTAATTTAAGTAGAAAATGGTTGATCTGAAAAACCTGAGTATTGCAAGACAAATGAGTGTGTAATAAGTTCAATTTCTCAAAGAATTAGTGACTTGAAAAAATCTTAGGCCTGGGTATTTCAACCTGTGGTCCTTACATGTAGATATGCATGTACAAATTTCTTAAGCCTGGGTATTTCAACCTGTGGTCCCTACATGTAGATATGCATGTACAAAAATTCTTAGGCCTTGGTATTCATGTACAAAAATTCTTAGGTCTGGGTGCATATGCATGTACAAAAATTCTTAGGTCTGGGTATTTCAACCTGTGGTCCCTACATGTAAATATGCATGTACAAAAATTCTTAGGCCTTGGTATTTCAACCTGTGGTCCTTACATGTAAATTTGCATGTACAAAAATTCTTAGGTCTGGGTATTTCAACCTGTGGTCCTTACATGTAAATTTGCATGTACAAAAATTCTTAGGCCTTGGTATTTCAACCTGTGGTCCTTACATGTAAATTTGCATGTACAAGAATTAAAAAAAATATGCCTGAACCAGACTTTACCAAACAATGTTATCTGTTTTATCTGTTAATGTACACTATTGGTCATAAAAGTACTTTAACGATCTTTGAATTCCGTTAATTTATTTAGGTTAATGTGCGCCAAAGTCACTATTCTTAATGTAAATTATCGGTTGTTTATGTACTTTTAACACAATAAAAGTGATTATGGCATTCCATACAAATGGCCTGTGTGAATGAATTAATTACAGATATAGAGAATGATAGGTAAAACTGTTTATCCTTTTATATAGTATATGAAATTCATCACGAACAATATTTTAGTTAGACTTTTTATGTGTAGTATTTTCAAATTTTGTGAATATGCAAATGACTTTCGTGCCAATGAATAAATTATGAATTTTAAGAATGATACACATGAATTATACAAATGATCAATGGCAACATGTTTGTTTATTAATGGAATGGTCATGTAAAAATAATCTGTAAACAATGTCAACAACCTCATGGAAAATTTCCAAAATAATAAAAGAAATACTAGTATAAAAATACAACAAGAAAACGCAGAACAGTCTTTGGGAGAAAAATACCCCCTGTCCGTAACATCACTAAGTTGCCTTGTTGGAATACATTCATTCCAAGTTTGATAAAAATCCATCAATAGATATGGTTGGTTTGTTGAATGTTGTTTCATGTCACATCAGTATGTGTGATAAACAATTTTAATTATCTCTAGAACAAGTTCTTGTGGTATGTGAGTATGTGTGTGTGAGAGAGAGAGAGAGAGAGAGAGAGAGAGAGAGAGAGAGAGAGAGAGAGAGAGAGAGAGAGAGAGAGAGAGAGAGAGAGAGAGAGAGAGAGAGAGAGAGAGAGAGAGAGAGAGAGAGAGAGAGAGAGAGAGAGAGAGAGAGAGAGAGAGAGAGAGAGAGAGAGAGAGAGAGAGAGAGAAAGATTGTAATATAAATGTTGGGGTACTATACCTAGTATAGTCAGGTAGCAATGCATTGTAATTATTCAACAAAATAACATGTGATGTACTAAACAATCTTATACAGAGCGTATAAAAGCTTGTCCCATACATAACATAACTCACCACTAACAAGGTTGATTTCTGACACTAACTCTTCACCATTTATAAAACAATGAAGATCTTTATTTGTTGGCGAAATCATAACGCCTCCTGTGTCACAAATAGAAATCTGAAATAAATTGACACATAAACTATCTTCCTTCTCATCATCATCATCATCATCCCTGTCAGCATCAGAGTCGTCTTTGTACAGCAGATAACTTTTTAAACCACCATCTTGTCCAAGTCCTAAAAGAAACAAAAATTTCAATAATGTCAGACCTTCCATCATCTTATTGATAACATATAACTGTTTGCATGCATATAACTGTGGAGTAGAGTACCTGTGTTTTTATGACTCAATCAAGATCATTGTACTTATATTAAAGCAGTCAGTTCTAGAATGGTGAAGGATGTAAGATATTGCTGTGGAAAAGAGAAACATTTTTAATGACTTGGTCAAGAAAGTTTCACTAATGTTAAGGTGGTTAGTTCTGGAATGATAAAGTAAACTGACTAGAGCTCCAAGAAATAACTATTGGCTGTTGGTAAGCAAACTGACTAGAGCTCCAAGAAATAACTATTGGCTGTTGGTAAGCAAACTGACTAGAACTCCAAGAAATAACTTTGGCTGTTGGTAAGTAAACTGACTAGAGCTCCAAGAAATAACTATTGGCTGTTGGTAAGTGAACTGACTAGAGCTCCAAGAAGTAACTATTGGCTGTTGGTAAGCAAACTGACTAGAGATCCAAGAAATAACTATTGGCTGTTGGTAAGCAAACTGACTAGAGATCCAAGAAATAACTATTGGCTGTTGGTAAGCAAACTGACTAGCGATCCAAGAAATAACTATTGGCTGTTGGTAAGCAAACTGACTAGAGATCCAAGAAATAACTATTGGCTGTTGGTAAGCAAACTGACTAGAGATCCAAGAAATAACTATTGGCTGTTGGTAAGTAAACTGACTAGAACTCCAAGAAATAACTATTGGCTGTTGGTAAGCAAATTGACTAGAGCTCCAAGAAATAACTATTGGCTGTTGGTAAGTGAACTGACTAGAGCTCCAAGAAGTAACTATTGGCTGTTGGTAAGCAAATTGACTAGAGTTCCAAGAAATAACTATTGGCTGTTGGTAAGCAAACTGACTAGAGATCCAAGAAATAACTATTGGCTGTTGGTAAGCAAACTGACTCGAGATCCAAGAAATAACTATTGGCTGTTGGTAAGTAAACTGACTAGAGGTCCAAGAAATAACTATTGGCTGTTGGTAAGTAAACTGACAAACTTTCAATCTGTTTGCATTACATTTTGAACCTTTGATACAGAGTGTGCTGTGATCTGTAAGCTAAAGACCATTCAGCCATCAAGGCTTTTATATCACTCTGGAGTTTGAAAAATTAAGTAGCCTATGATAGCAAAAATGGATGCTAACTACTAAGGAGAAAAAAAATAACTGGACAAAGAAAAAATCAAACTGCAAAATATCACTTACTACAGTATCTGAACAACTGTAAAAAGAACTGCATGCTTTTTTACAAATGAATAAAAAATATTTAATAATCCTTGAATAAAATTTGGTAATGTTTACTTATCAAAGGTAAGTCACAACTGAAATCATTTTGGGATATCCACTTTTCACTGAATCATTCTGTAGAGATGAAAGAGTTCCACATATGGGTCAATTTGCAGGTTTAAAATGATGCGTTGAAAGCAAAGGTGATGTATTTCTGTAATAAAGGCGAGTGAACTGACAAAATTTCTCACACTAGGATCCACTCGAGTGGGATTATAACCTAAACAGTGAGAGGCGCAGTGATTCCTAAGAAAACACTTATGACCATTCCGTCCTGTATTCATTTTTAAGTTATCTATGTAGGATAGTGAAATCTCACTATATCAAACATATACATGTAATATCCTAATTTGATAGCCACATTGGGTTGTTACAGTTTCTTCCTTATGTACCTCTTGTATAGCATGTTAAAGTGTTGTATTTGTTAGCACTTTTCTATCATAATTAAAATTTCAGTTTTAGACTGTGTTTTATCAACAAACTGTGTTTATAAAGCATCTGTAGCTAATTTTCACATTAAGACTTTACAGCAATCAAAGACAATACTTACCAGTGTTTTCTTGCCAACTTTAATCATTTATTTTATTATTCAGTTAAGATATATTGTGGTTTTATTTATGAACATTTACAGAAGAGACTCGACATCACACTTGAGTTTAAATAATTAAACAAGAGTTCCGCATGGCAGAGCATGATACGCCCGTCAAATCTGCAAGTCATTTATGTGGATATTTTGTTTATTATGAACTGTAAAGGGACTTATACAGTTCATATGAGCTGTTCATAATCAATAAGTCAATCAATTATTCATCACAATGATACAAAATGCAGTGCACAAGTCAACAAGTACAATAAAAAACAATAGTAATTATTGAGATTTTGATATTATTTTCAGTAACAAAATAGACTTACCACCAGCCACACCATTTATATAATTTTACCATCATGTTCTTGTAACCTTCATCACAAAATTGAGGTAATCTCTAGTATACTGGGTTGTTTCAAAGACAGCAAGTTCTTCAGCCTACAACTCTATGTGTATCTGCTCCCTGGTAGAATAAATTAAGGAAGCTAGAGTTACGGTTCCTGAGCACTGCACTTCGGATCATCGTGGTAAGTAAGCATACCAAGTTTCAAGTCATTCTGACCATAGATGTCAGAGTTATGGGCCAGACAAACCCGCCGCGTACTCTGGCAGCACACAAAGGGGAATAACTCAAAAATTAAGGAAGCTAGAGTTACGGTTCCTGTGCACTGCACTTGGCATCATCGTGGTAAGTAAGCATACCAAGTTTCAAGTCATTCTGACCATAAATGTCAAAGTTATGATCCGGACAAACATGCTAACAGCATTCAAAGGGGAATAACTCAAAAATTAAGGAAGCTAGAGTTACGGTTCCTGAGCACTGCACTTCGTTTCATCGTGGTAAGTAAGCATACCAAGTTTCAAGTCATTCTGACCATAGATGTCAGAGTTATGGGCCGGACAAACCCGCCGTCAGTACGCCCGCCCGCCCGGACGCCCGCCCGCCCGCCAAGGGTGATCCCATAATACGCCCTGTCTTTGACGGGCGCATAAAAATATGAATCAGTTAAGAGTTATATAAAATTTAAATAGCACATGTGTATTAAAATGAAATAATGTAAAGTACATCTGGACTGTAATATATACAAATGTATAAGTTCTTTTGGTTCAAATATTATGATTTGTATATTTTTAATTTGGTAAACCATTTAAAATTATGTAATTTTTTTAATGCAAATGTTTATAGTTCAAAACAGGTAAAAATGTTTATGGAAAGAAACACAGTAGGATCTATTTAGATCAGCCACAGTTTTCTAAATTGTCTTCTACAAAGTCCTCTAATTCTTTATTCTGGAGTAATCATTTTAAATGTTAGACAGAAAGCAAGTTCATTCTATAAGAACATCATGTCTGTGTGGGAAAAAACATGTCATTCACATAGAGCATGATAAATCAGAATTAAAGGATTTGTAGAGTAAATGTTGTCTTTATAACAAGAGAAGAAAACACTATAAAACTTCCATATGTGATTTGAACTTGATTCCCAGCATCAAATTTAAATGGGGTGGGGTGGGGTGTGTGTGCGTGTGTGTGGGAAGGAGGTTAGTTTACGTGAACAAATGAGTTTTTAAGCAGGTTCTCCAGTCCAACAAAGACTGAACACATTAAAATCTGGTCTGGTAGCATGATGATCATATTTAAGTAAGCTGTATAGCATGTTTTACATCCAGCTTATCTATTTTTCTCATATTGACAAATTATAAAAATTTAAATACCAATGCATATCAAATCACACAAAGATTTAAAAAACTAAAACTGCACAGATTGTTTATATATAAAATAAATATATTTGAATTTTAAATAAGAATAAAAAGTCATATTCTCAATAAACTAATACATGTACTGTGTTATTGCAGACAACAGCTGCTGTCTTTGTCAGATATAGACAAATAGATAGATCACCAGCTGTATATAATTATCCTTTAAATATACCTGACAATATCTCAATAAGATAACAAACATACAATCAGGCCACTGACAGAATTATTTTTAAGCAACTTGAGTTGGTGTCTAGTGGTAGAAAAAAACCTGGGGACTCTTCACTCAATTCAGATAATTTCTAATACATTATAATATAATTCTATTGTTTATCTAAAATACAGAATGACAATTTTAATTTGAGTCACAATAAAAGTCACTCATTCTAACAAGGTTAATACTCATCAAGTCACTGATTTTAACAGGGTTGACTTTCATCAAGTGACCCATCATAACAGGATTTATACTTGTCAAGTTACTCACCCCAACATGGTTTACTCTCAATAAAATACTAATCCCAACAGAATTTACTCTCATTAAGTGACTCATCTAAACAAGGCAGGGATTTTTCTGGGCATTTTGGGAAAGGGACCTTGGGATGAAATTGGGAAAATCATTGACAAAATCAACATTTTGGGAAAATTTTTCATTAAACTTTAAAAATTTTCACATAGTCAGCACATCAAATATTTTGCCTGGAATATTTACTATTTTGATACATGCTGGTAGTCACTCATTTGTACCAAATCACTCAGACATTAATATAATATCTTCATAGACTGGCTTCAATACAAATACCTGAGAAAGTTCTTTCATGAGTTGCTCCCATTCTACCAGATCCTCATTGAGTATAAATCAAAATGTGCATAAATACAGGTTATTATAAAGATATACAAGCTACACCAAAAATATAGAGTTTTTTCACTTTTTCTTAAGTTTCTCACAGCAGGATCATTTGGGAATTTTTACCTACAAAATTGGGAAAAGTGTATGCTTTTTGGCATTGGGAATGGGTCCCTTTACCGGACCCTGTGAGTGGCCAGAAAAATCCCTGCAAGGTTTACTCTAATCAAGTGACTCATCTCAACAAGGTCTACTATCATTAAGCAAATCATCTCAACAAAGTCTACTTTCATTAAGTGACTCATCCTAACAGGGTTTGCTCCAGTAAAGTGACTCATCTCAACAGGATTTACTCCAGTCAAGTGATTCATCTCAACAGAGTTTTCTCTCAATAAGTGACTCATCTCAACAAGATCTACTCTCATTAGGTGACTAATCCTAACAGGGTTTACTCTAGTCAAATGACTAATCTCAACAAGGTTTACTCTCATCAAGTGACCCATCTCAACAGGATGTACTCTCAAGAGACTGATCTCAACAGGGTTTACTCTCATCAATGACTTATCTCAACAAGGTTTATTCTCATCACATGACTCATATCAATAGGATTTACTCTCATGTGACTGATCTCAACAAGGTTTACTCTCATCAAATGACTCATCTCAATAGGATTCACACATTTTAGCAGTACATATACCTCTTGTGGAGGGTTATACTGTTCAAGATTAAATTAAAAAGAGATAGGATTTACTTAGAAGTTCATTAATAAACTGACCTTAAAAACTGATGTCCCATGACATGGCAGGCATGGCATGTTAAAGAACCCTCCCTATACATCACCTTAAGGGCACTGCAAAGGTCCAGATTTCTGGCACTTCACCTATAGCTGGATGACATCTCGTTATAAGTTAAATACTCTTGACTGGGACGTAAAACCCCATTAAATCAATCAATCATTAATAAACTAAGACTCAAAAGATGGACAAAGTTTGGCCATCAGAAAAAAAATGTGTGCGACAAAATTATTATTTTTGGACCTATGGTGAAAGTGCTAGACTGAACTGAACACTGTAAATGACTTAAAGAATAATTGTTTCAAATAAGACAGGTGCTTGGTTAACATAGGTTAATAAGCCAAAGAATATAAATACAAGAAGTGTGGTAAGTCCTGATGAAATGCCAGAATCAGCTGGTTTAAATTAGACAGGGTTTAAGGTTAAATACATTTAAAGCTGCATTAAGTTTTCCAAAGACAAAAATAAAACGATGCTAATCTAATAAACGATGTTCCTAATGAACAATGTTACATTTGGTTCAACGATAAAAGCTCGAATAAATACAGAAATTACAGTATTTACCCAGCGAGATGCAGCATTTGGGATCTAATATTAGAACATGGTTACGTCATCAAAACCCGGGTCATTTAAACACAACTTTCAAAATGTTGAAATACGATAAATTAAACACAGAACTTCGTTGAATTTGTCATTTGTGACTTAGTAAGGGAAAAATAACACCATTTCAAATACATCTGGATATTAATAAAGGACAATTAATGCAATATGTCATGTTTCACTTTCGATTCTAGGCTTTTCCATACATCCGTGCGCATGCTCCAAGCTCATAATTTCCATCGTAGAACACTGACCAACCGGTCAGAGGATTCCGTTTATTTACAGCTAAAAGAAATGAAATTTTAGAAAATGAATGTCACGGATTGTGGTTAGAAGATATCTACTTTTAAAAAAATATATTTTTAGAAAATCAAAAAAAATTCAGAAATTTGGTAAACTTAATGCAGCTTTAAATCCTGGTTTTACAGGTAACACTTTATACTGTTAAATCACAAAATGCCAGAAGAGATTAAATTTTCAGTTTTCATGGGCTAGGAAAAAAACACAAAGTTTAATGTACCGGTCAATAAAAAAAAAATTAAGTCCACTGCCTCCAATGCATTTATTTTCACAAAAGTAAATGATATGAAAATTTCTCCCAACCCAATTTTTTTAATATTTCAAAACTATTGAATTTTAACCCAAACAATATTTATGATTCTAAAGTATGTACATGTATTTAATTCATGGTTTGTATACAACCTGTGCAAACTGAGTTTCTGAATTGGGAGTTAACAAAAAATCTGATAATTACTGCTTGTTTTTCAAATAATGTATCTAAACTGAAACACTTGAACCACTTAAGTTACAAAAAGCTATCAACGTCAACTTTATAATCTGTAAAATTTTGATGAGGAAGAATTTAATGAGACATGATGCAGGTTATTTAATTACCAGTATGTAATGTACCGGTATATCAAATGAGGCCTACAGCGGGTGGTCTCAAATAAAAAGCTTCCATTACAAAGGGAAAAAAAAGGACGTCAGTAAGAAGTAAACAAAGGTGATAGCTGAAATTTAACTTTGTATTAACAGTAATTTATAATACAGAGGGACAGTAGGATATATACAAAAAAAGCTGAAAAAATTATCCTGATTTGCCTCCTTCTATTAATATAACTTGCTAAAGTTCAATAGAAATAATTTAAAATTGCATTCAAATTATTTGAACATCATATTATTAGATCAATGTTTCATATCATAACATACTTCATGAATTATGTGTAGCATCATTTGCCATGTAAGTAAAGAGTTCGACCAAAATAGAATTTTCCCTCTGTACTTATTCAATGCTTATTCAAGTATTATAGTTTTTGCAAAGAATTGAAGAAAAGCTGTTTTAATTCTTTGACATGTTCTATACCCGATAACCGATAAAAGATGATTGTTGGTTTATTCCATCAAGCTCTGGCTGATGTATCCAGTGCTGTTCAGTTTTTAATGTATGTTTCAGAACACTGTCGCTATACCTTACCCTAGGATCTTTAAAATACATATACCAATGCATGCCTGCTATATTTTTTTCCCTGCAGAATTGTATGTATATGGATTTAAAGAAGTTTAATTAAAGCATCATTTAGCAGATGAAAATCAAGATTTTTATTTTATCAGGTTGATCAAATTTACTACAAGATCTAGCTTAGAACTTTTAAAATGTCTTAAATGTTGGGTAAATTTTTTCTCAATTTGGGTGGCAAACTGTTTTGGTAATGTGGACAGAGGTCTGATCCGTTAATTCTAGGGACCCCCATAGGGCCAGGAATTCCTATGGTGACTAGATCTATATAGTACCATGCTCAGATTTTACCATTGCACACATTCAAAAACTACTCCTCGTTAAGATATCTCATAAGTTTTCCTCACAAATTCTAGTGGTGTGCCTAGTCCACAGGACCTCGTTTTTATCAATTAAGTAAGAAAATCACATATGCCTGATCGATATATGCTGTAAGTATAGCATACATCGAGCAGGCATATTTTGTTGATAAAAACGAGTGCCTGTAGTACCTAGTCTAGTGAATCATGTTTTTTCTTGCGATCCCGATTTCGACTTAGATTCCCGTTATGAACTCTGAAGCAAGACATACTGAAAATTATGAATTCACTCTATCCAAATACAGTATAGATATGATTCTGATCTGTAGATTAGGTAAAAAAAAAAAAAAACCCAAACAGAGTTTGGTTTAAGTTACCTATTTGATGGATAGTGTTGATTCCTCTGACGGTCAACCATCTGGAATCGCTTGTATCTTTTATGCTGACAAGTTTCTCTTCTTTTTCCATCAGATGATAACGTGTCTATTCTATGATAATCTGATCTTTAATTCATCCTATAACTATAAATTTTGTTGTCATTACTTGTACACAAAATTATCATGATGACAATCATCCTATTCCATTTCTTGTTATTCGATGTCACATGCATCGCCAACCCGGAAGTAAACATTATAGATACTTTTCCCGCGAAATTTGAAAACTTACAAAACCAGTACCGTAACTAGACCCTTGTAAAATAAACCGAGGCAAGAATTGGAGATCAATCTATATATATAATGGCATACAGTACCAACAGAGTCTCAATGTTTTAAATCTTTCACATGTAAGGAAGGTATTATAACACAGTATAATAGGAAAGCTCAAAACAAGATCAGCTGTTTTGTGCCATGAAAACTAATTTAACCACACCACTAAACCTCGTAATCCAGGTTAGAGGATAATTTAAATTTTATGTTGGCGGGTATCAGACAAAAATAGGTCTATCGTTTAACATGGATTTTTCATATCATTTCTATGAGAGAAAAAATACTTGGTTAAATTTTTACAGAGGCAGTTGTCTTGGTTGCCTCATAGGTAGTTAGAGTACTGAAAACATTTATTTATTTATTTAAAGTTCTGATTCTATTTTTGATATCTTTTCGATTATTTTTAGTTTAATAAACAAAACTGTATACATTACTCAAGGGCATAAGCTAAGAAAAGATTCTATGGCTCTGGAATCACTGATGTTTCACTTGTTTTGTCAAGAGGAACAAAGTTGCTTTCAGCTAAGTTGTCATTCTTAGATCTAAATAAGTACATTAAAGAAGATTCATTTTGTTTTGCAGAGTGACCACATGAAATTTGTAAAATAACCTTCCATTCTATTTTTATTTATTTATTTATTTATTTATTTATTTATTTATTTATTTATTTATTTATTTGTTTGTTTGTTTGTTTGTTTGTTTGTTTGTTTGTTTGTTTTTTTGTTTCTTTTTCATCGAAAAACCTAAAGAACCTAAAGATACTAAAATTGTATGTTGGAGGCTAAGAGTTCCTTAGATGTACATTTTCAGTTGTCTGTATACTTTGCTAATGAACGAAAGTGATATTAAAGTCTACATGAAAGAACATATTTGTAGGTGTGCACATTGTCAGTGAACAAATGGTTAAAAGTGACCAAACATTACATTTGAATACTGCTAATGTACTGGCATTAAAAAGTTGGTACATAGTTTGTTGCTTTAATAAAACTAGTTAAACTATTTGTACAATGCTGATGAACACATGCTAAAAAGTGATTAAGTTTTATATATGCAAAATGCATGTCCTGGAACAAAACAGCTAAATGTAAATAAAACTAAACAGATCGAATGTCATGGGAAATAATTTCACACATACACACACACACACACACACACACACACACACACACACACACACACACCATTTCTGAAGATTAGTACCGTAGGAAAAATTTATTGTGTTTTCATAAATAACAGTTGATACAATTTTTATCATGTTCACAAATTTATTAGAAATAATTTCATACAATGAAATATGTACCCCATTAACTGTTTTTAAAATTTATTGACCCAACCAGATCTATTTGCATTAAAAAAAAAAAAGTATCGAGCATAGAAAACAAAAACAACCAAAGAAAGGTCCATTACCATAGCTGTCAAGGCCCTTTTAGAGTCATGTGTTTGATAATGCTTGCAAAGAAATTGCACGTCGCTAGAGTGTACGAGGGCATGCTCCCCCAGAAAATTTTTTAAATAATGATGTAAAATTATGCTTTCTTGTGCATTTTAGGGCATCAAATTACCTAATTTAACCATATTCAACTACCAGGATTTATGAGTTACCAACAGCTGAAATTATCTTCATCATATTAAACGCGATACTTTTACTCGCCGGTAACTCATACAACTTATATAGGGTATCAGTTTTTCATTTTCCAGATTATACATATGTTTATTAAAGTTTAGCGTGTGAGCGTGATTTACTTAAAAATTTGTGCGACACGTGCAATGCATGTGACTTGACGGGTATGCATTACCTACCGTAATTCTTTAAAACTTTATTGGATAAAAGAATTATGAATGCATGTCTGATATTTTCATCTAAAAAATAGAAAACTTACTAAAAAGTTTTTCTTTTAATACATTAGTAATTAATGATATTTTTTTAGTAAAAATTAAATCAAATTTCTTAAATATAGTAATGGGAAAAAAAATTGATATTTATAAATAATACCATATTGCTATAATACACACATTCAAGTCGTCCTTATGCATGTGTTTTATATTTTTGAGCAAAAAAAAAAATAAATTATCAAACACAGTATTTTCTTGTCACTTACCTGAAAAAGTCTGGACAATAATAAAATGCTAGTCTTTTATAATTATAAAACCAGGAAGTGACTTATACATGTTCAAGTTCTTTTATTTCCCACATTGTACAATTTTATTAAAACAATAATTTAAGGAAACATTAATGCTTTCAAAGAGCCACAAAAAAGATAACTTTTTTGTTAGTTTTTTGTTTATTTATCCAATTCCTAACAAACACATGTTCTAAGAATTACCTGGTTTATTATGAGTAAATTAAAAATAATGTTGGGTGTATAAGGAACATAAAATTCTATCTGATTTATATTTTAGTTTTATTAAAAAAATTCTTGTCATAATGATTAAAAGTTAGCAATTTTGTGAAAGAACCATTTATAATATATTATTTTTCTTATAAATCTTGACAAATCTCAGCAGAAAATTGAAGTTCACCGCAAATACATCGCAATACATAATTTTCTTCCTGTTATCTGGTTTTTTTATTCTCTTTAAAATCCTCAGTAACAATTCCATCATTGCCTGTCATGTAAAATGTCTAACAAAAAAAAGGAAATAAATAATTGCATATTGCAACAAAAATTTAGAAAAATTTCATCCCTTGTTAACCCCCGGGTCAGGTGGGATATTAAGGTATGTACAAAAAGCCTGGTCAAATAATAAAAAAAATAGTGAATAATAGAAAAATTAAAATTGTAAAAAATATTATCAAAAATATTCTTAATAAATGTTCTGTACCTTGATACAGGTATGATGTCTTTGAACAAGTATATATACATCATTCAGAGTTAATTTTTTTAGGTACATTCAGACAATTTTACTAGTAATTAAACATTTCACATCATCATGTTTTTGTTATTGAATAATTTTGACTGAAATGGTATATTAATATGATTTTAGGTAATAAACCATATTTTCAAACTTTGTACAACAGGTACTTGAGGTCAGGATAAAAAAGTACATTTTTCCAATTTTCAGCTATAGTTTTGCTTAAATATTATTTTTTAAGTAAAAAAATAAATAGAAAAAATTTGAAGCTCTGAAGATGACCTTTTTAACCTTAATTTCTGTGCTATGTGCATATTGTTTTTGTTGTCTGAGTAAAAAAAAATTTAAATTTGGTTTAAAGATTACTAGTATTAAAACAAAGTAAAACATGAACAAAACAAACAAAAAAAAAAAAAAAACAAAAAATAAAAAAAATTAAAAAAACACCAAAAACAACCCCCCCAGAAAAAAAAAAACCAAACAAACTGTAAAACATTTTTTCCAATTGGGCATATGTTTAGCAGCATAGGTTAATGAAAAGATGTGATGTTAAATGGTAAATTGATGAGATAGTTGCATGTGGATTGCATAATTATAAGGGAGACAACTCTGTATTGATATATCATATATAACATCACATCAACAGTTATCATTTCTTAACACAATTTCAATTAAGTCAATCACTACTGCAGTAGCTCAGTTGGTATAGTGCTCACTGCATAAGTGGGAGGTCATGGGTTTGAACCCCGATCTAATCTGACCCAAGACTTGAAAGTGGGTAGTGACTGTTCTTTTGCCAAGAACTCGACATTACAAAATGAA
This sequence comes from Tegillarca granosa, assembly GCA_029721355.1. Lineage (NCBI taxonomy): Eukaryota > Metazoa > Mollusca > Bivalvia > Arcoida > Arcidae > Tegillarca > Tegillarca granosa. The sequence continues at coordinate 41,981,715 of CM056599.1, read as the reverse complement.
AGTTACAGTTCTTTCAGATGGGAACTTGAAATAAATGAGGTCCTTTGTCATGGTAGGCACAATAAAGAACCCTGCTGTACAATGCCATCAGTGCAACACACAGGCAAAATTTCTGTACTTTCCCCTATAACTGGCGACATTTCAATATAAGTGAAATATTCTTGACTGGGACGTTAAACACCATTACTCAATTAAGTCAATTATATAATTGATCTGATTTTACCTTGGCAGTACAGTAAATGTTTTATAGTATTTTAAAACTTCAGATATGTACAAATTTAATACTGATTTTGTACTGAAGCATAAAGACTTCCTTCCTTTTGTACCCTCCATTGAAATTTTAATTTTAAATGAAATGACCTTAAAAAAAATCAAGCCATTTTAAAATTTCTTTGAAAAATATAATTTTTTAAATTTTACATACAATTTTATGGGTGGAGAGTACAAAAAGAAGTCTTGCCACTGAAGCATCAATCTTATAAATATAACTGTGGGAAAGCAGTATTTAGTCATATAGATATTCTGGAAATGCAATATAGAGAAACTTATATGTTAATATGTTTCTTGCCTTAAGAATTACGATGTTTTAAAATCAGTGGTCTCAATTTATAAATGTGCATGTACTGTTTGTCTTCCTTGATGTGATTTTTATTTATTTATTATTTTTATTTATTTATTTATTCATTTATTGGCAGTTGGCTGCAGCTTCTATCTCAAAACAACCCAGGAATTTTTCATCAAACAGAAAAAAAAGATTCAAAATTATATTTGTATGTTATCCAGCTAAACTTCTAAAATACATAAGCTACATCTTTTGCGTCAACCTCAATGACCTTGAGATGGAGTATGCGAGTTTCAATTGTTACAATTGGTAAATAAAATTACCGTTAATGATAAACAGAGTTGTAACTAAAGCATCCACCAGCTCTATCAACTTTCTATTTTATCCATTTTCTCTTTTTCTTTTCAGTTTACACCTTCCTTTATAAATCATTTCTTTTTCTATTGTTCACCTCAATCTTTTCTTAGATTTCATACTTTCTTTTTCTATCTGCTGACTCATGGCATTTTGACTTAAAGGAGAAGTGACCAGATAAATAGCAAGAATTCCATGGATTTAAATTTCTGTTCTGATCAAGTAGAAAATACATTACCGGTACCTTATTATAAACTTTCACATTTTGGCATGCCACCGCCACCATCCATGATGACACAGGAAAAGTATCACCTAAGTCTCGCCACAAGCAAATCTGATTTAACAGTAGTAGGTCTATGAAACAAAATCATCAATTTGAAAAATAGAAAACAACAATCTTATATAACTCAGTTTTATTAAATTTGAATTTTACAAACTGATTTTTAATTTCTGGTAAATTATTTAGCATTATAATTCTTTTATTTTATTAAGTGAACTAAATTTAGCAATCTTAGAACAGCTTTGACAAAAATCAAGGACGCATCCTAAATTTAGTGAAGTATGGTGAAAGTCCTGTATGTTGCTTCGTCTGGTATTCAATATCCACAATTTTAGGTCTCTGGGCTGCTTTTGTGCTAAAATTCACATTACCAATTTTTAAATTCGAATTCAAATGAACTAAATACAATAAACTGTAGACATGATCTTTTCTTTGCATTTTGGTAAAGTATAAACACAAAATAAGTTTAAATTATAAATAGAAAATCTAATAATATATGTACATTCGTATGTGAAAATGTACAAACTATTTTTTAAAATTCACAGTGATCAAAAATGAATATTTGTCAACATCACCTTAATGAAATACAAAAATGTACTAGTATCTAAAAATTTAAAAAGCTTATAAAATTGTGTTTAACTTTACTTAAATTTTGACCTCTATATTGATGTCAATGATGACTGTGCACACAAAGATGACACTAGAAAAGTAATGCCAATGATTTGCCTCCATATCAGCTTCTTTTATATGACATGAGAAAAATCAATGTATTGAGTTTACCTAAATTGGTAAAACATTTTTCTTATTCAAAAATGAAATATGTCCAGAGTCTTAGATCTGCAAACAATGCTATTTGATAACAAATGTAACTTTCATGTTAATTTTATTGCAAATCCAAATCTTTGGATGTTCCATCATTTTTCTGACAATGTTTCAATTTTGTTGTCAGACTTTTATTTACAATAATGTCTCTATCTCATCTATAGACAGCTTCTGAAGTAATCCATTCCATATGTTTTATGTTTATAAGCCTTTCTTGATTTTCTGACACACCTGCCAATGCTACAAAATTTGACTTAACAAATTTCAGCAGTTTATTGAAGTTTTACGGTATTACAAATGGAATCTCAGTATATCTGTAGATAGTATCATAAAAAGTTAATAGATCAAAAGTTTGTTGTCACATACATCCTCTTCATGTATATATCAACACTTTGCTTTTGAATCAAAGTCTACACTTCTATGTGGATCTGTTGGAAATAATCTTTGACACTGTGCCATCAATCTCTTTAATCCCTACAAAATGAAATGTAAAACTAGAGATTGTAACTGGGATACCAGTTACGTATGATTCCCCACCATCCATTATCTATATATTGTCTAAAATATACATCTGCTGATGGACTGATCTCGAGATGGATTGATAGTATCCATTACTAGTAATCGAAAGCTGACTAAGAGAAAGGGCGGAAGACAAGTAAATTTAAAGTTAACATCGAATTGTACAATTATAATTCGAGTAGTATTCATTTTAATACATGTATATATTTTCATTCCCTCATACCCCATTGTTGCAACATTGTTTTTAGTTAAAAGAAACCAATTGATCACGGGAGTCCGAATCTGCATGTATAAATTTATAAGTTTCATAGATCAGAATCATGCGTTCTGTCTTCTGACATAGGTCCTATCCATTAATTTGGCAATTCTATTAGCTGGTGTATTTTGATTGGACAGGTATTCAACTTTGATTGATAGCAAATCTATTTCACGAACTGTGAGGTGTTTAACCAACAAATTTGATTGACGTGTGTCATGACTGTGAAGTAGCCATAACCTACATATTAATGGATAATTGACAAAGAGATTAAAGCAATTATCCATATCAAAACATGTTATAAAACTATTAAATTTGTTTACAATTCTTTGAATAGGAATTTAATCCTGTAAACTTGCCTTAAGAAATGAAATCAAGTATGCCATAAGATAGTGTTTCTTGACTGAGGGTGGGTGTTAAGAATTCTGGCTTCCCACCCCTACCCTCTCTTGAAAATGATTTCCTGGAGGTTTTTATCACTCTTTTCAAAAGTCCATAATGAACAAGAAAATATACAGATGAGTGGAAAGGATTTTAACTATTTAAAAGCTATACATGTACATAGCACCACCCACGTGGGAAATGACCTTAGGTGCCCTTTATTAATATCACTCTATTCAACTTTTCATAAGGAACCAGAAAATACATAAATTAGGGGTGGGGATTTCAATAGTTTAAAATTAACTTAGCACCACCCAGCCCTACCCTTCAGTGGGAAAGGACCTTAGGTGTCTTTGATTATCGAGCGCTCATATATCTGAGAAACTGAATAAGAAAGAAGAAGATTCTGTAAGAGTTATCTATCTTTGTACGTATTGGACAGAAAGATGTTTGGAATTAAATTACGCAATTTACATGCACTGACCGCTGAGCCGTCGAGATAGAAAAAAATTTGATCATTTATCCATATCTACCAAGATAGCAGATTGTTGGTACCAAATTTCATCGAAACCCATCATACCGTTTCCGAGTTCTGCACCGGACAATTTTAAGGAAGAAAAAAAATTATAAAAATAATAATAATAATAATAAGAAGAAGAAGAAGAAACAGAACGAAAACAATATGATTCCCCACCTTTGGGTGGGGAATCATAATAAATCATAACAAATGCTGTCAGAAAAACAGTGTACATAATACTACATATACTGTAAATGTACTTATTTTTGGGCAATCAAATTTAAGTGCAAATGCTGAGTTGCCACTTATTCGTGCAATCTTTAATAAGCGCACTCTCCGTGTGCCGATATGTAAAACGGACAATGCTTAGTTGGTAGAAATTAATTTCCAAATCAGAAAACGGGCATACTTACAATATCGATTTATGATATTGTCTTAACTTTGTAGTTGACATTATAAAAAGAATAAAGAATAGTGCTCACAAATAATGAAGGTGTTAATATTGAATACATATCAGATTTTATTCATTTGCTCTCCAAAAATGTTAAAGAAGTGGTTGTTAAAGTCCGCAGAAAGCCCCCCAGTCCAAATTTGCCTGATCTTCGAGCTACGGATTTGAAATTAGATGCGTTAATAGTTGCAAGTGCAAATAATGAAATTGCAAAAACACCACCCTCAGATCTAAAACTGTCAACACTTAAACCAGTATACGCAGGATGGTTAGTTTCTGCTGCTCAGAGTGTAATGAATCATTAAAGTACCCTTATTATGGGATGGAACAAGGCTGGTATCAAAGATGCTATTGACAAAATTCATGACTAACAGTGCCACCTTGTAGTAGTTGTATATATTGTATATCAATGTGGATTTTGTGAGTTTTGCATGTATGGATACATTATTTTGTGAAATTCAAATGTGAATCATTGTCAGAATTTTGTGATTCTATAAAAATAAAATTGGTAATGATACTGTATTTTGTTAGCGTAAGTAGAATCAGAGCAAAAGCGAACAGGTAAGAAAACAGGTACAGGTAAGTCTATATTTATAAACACTTTTATTTGCAGAAATCATAAATTAGCACAATTTTTCTACCGCGAAAATCGCTAAAATAAGACTAACGCTAAATAAAGTACATTTACAGTAGCTTGTCTGAAAATCTGGTCCAACTGGGCAACTCAGTTTTCCCTCCAAAACTAAACGGTTTGACACCTAACATTTAGAACTATTGTTTCAATTGTTTTTTGTAATTGCATTTACCTATCAAAATTAAACCATTTTAAAGTAAAATGGTCAATAATAAATGTGATTCCATACTAAATGGAAATATTTACATGTATCTCACACTAACATTAAGGGGGTATCACATGATCTATGCATGACCCAATTTCATAACAGAGGAAACTTTAACTACAATCTTCATTTTGAATTACCTGAATATATTTTCTCTGAGTTTCATCGTTCAGCACATGTGCTACATATCTTGAGGAAATTTTTTCACGTCCTGTACGAGCATGGATACCAACCATAGTGACACCTATTGGCCAAGGGGCATTACCAATGGCCATTTCTAAATATGCTTCATGTGCCTGAAAAATACATGTATATCAAACAGTCATTCACACATAAAGATAGACATATAGTTACTTTTAAAACAAATCTATATCAGTGTACATGTATATTTATAAATGTCTTCTATTGTGGGAGGGGTCTATGTGGAATAGTGACCCAGTTGTCTAAAGCGCAACCTAAGTCTGAATCCAACCAGACTCTATTGTGAAAAATTGTTTTTATTGTTTGTTGAAGGTCAATGGTTTTCATTGGTACTCCAGTTTCCTACACCATCCCAAAATTAACATAAGTATGAGAATCTTAACTGGAACATACATCATCATTACTACCAATGCAGTAGCTCAGTTGGTAGAGTGCTCGCTGCATAAGTGGGAGTTTGTGTGTTTGAACCCAACCAGGTCTGACCCAAGACTTGAAAGTGGGTAGTGACTGTTTTTTTGCCAAGCACTCAGCATTATGAAATGAAAATCGTGGTTCTTTTGGATGGGAACTTAAAATAGCTAGTTCCCATGTCATGGCAGGTGTGGCATGATAAAAAACCCTGCTGCATAATGCCATCAATACAATGCACAGGCAAAATTTCTGCACTTTCACCTATAGCTGGTGACATCTCAATATAAGTGAAATATTCTTTGACTGGGACATTACTCAATTCAACTCAACACTATTACCCTAATAACTTCTTGTTGTAGACCTTTACTGATTGGCTTGTTGACAGTATATTGTTACTTTTAAATATCCCAATTGATAGTATCCTGATGTTTAAATCTAAATCAACCATGCATAGTTTACTTACTCTTATATAATGTCGGTCTAACATATGTTTAACTATAATGGCTAACGAATCTTTTATGTCAACATCAACTTTCTGTAAATACGAAAAGACATTCAAACTACAAACCTACATGTAATTATATCATGCACAAAAATATTCAATATCGAAAAAAAGGAAATGTACACAGAATTACAAAAACAAAAATATTTTCCTGCCTCAGGTTACAGTGTACATAATGTCAGTTAGTTATTGTGGAGACATCTAGGAAACTGAATATCAAAAATGGGCAAATTTGTTGAGTTAATTTTGTAAAAGTTTCATCTCATATAAGTCAATCTTATACTATCAGTTGTGTCATACTATGGAAACGAGAATAACAAAAACAGCTGATGACTTCCAAAAGATTTTAAGAGTTGGATATTAATTAATAATGATGATAAATTTTTCATTCATCTCCTCGCCAATCTGATGTAGTGCCTCTTTGGTTTGATATCCAATGTCTATTATATATTATGGCAAAGACATTTTATTGTAATTTTACAAACACCCATTAATATCTTATACCATGTACTGTGCATGTGTTTGAGAAAAGTTAACAGTATAGAAACAGCAAGATTTATATTGTTCTTTGTAATCTTTGTACTGAGTAGTCATCAAAAACGCATGTGTAAATAAGATTCAGATTCACTAAACATAAACAATATTTAAAAATACATAGAAACATAACATAACAGAATATGTGAATAATATGTTTAAAACCTTCTGTTTGAGTTTTCTGAATAGGGGCTTTGTGTAAATAAAAAGCATTTGATTCTTAACATAACACTTGAATTACTTTGAATGAGACGATAATTGTTTTCACTTTAATAACAAGGTATAAATATGGTCTATAAGGCCCATGATGTGACCAGAGTGAATCTTCAGTTTTTTTTTCAAAAACAGGCATGATTAAAAAAACTGGGTATGTCAAAATGATCCTTTGATACAGTCATTGACAATAATTTTAGAGAACTTTCATATCAAATGAGACTTCAAAATTTAAGAGAATTCCTGTTTCCTGAAAAAAATTTGAGGGAAACTTTCATATCTGGATTAAAAAAATTTAACTGCGACTTAAAAATCTGGTCTAATAATCTTTGCAGTAAAAAGCCGATATACATGTATATAAAAATATACCTTTTGTTTGAGTTTTCTGAAGAGTGGCTTCATGTAGCTGACAGTTTGTGAGTGAATAGCACTGGCTTCTTTTCCTTTCATTGTTCTTTTTTCTTCCTCAGGTCTTTTATTTAACTCCTCTCCCCATAGACGTAAAATCAGCTAAAACATAAAACGTTAATCTAAAATCAATGTTTGTTAGACTTTTAAAGGAGTTTTGTACATGAAAGTGAAAAATAATTATTATCCAATTTGTGGACAATTTGTATCTTTTCAATAAATCAATTATCCTGATTAAACAGATGGTGTCTAAAATAGTTAGGCAACTTAGCTAATTTAATTATGACATGTCATTCTGACATTTTTCTAGAAATTGTCAGAATTGTTCAACCTAAGTTTCACCTACCTTTAATACCCTAAGTATTATTTCTTGATCTTTGTCATCATCCCCTTGTCCAATCTCCTCACTCATTTTCTGTATAAAAAATCAGGGAAAAAAAAAAGTTTGATGATGTTTCACATTATCTTCATACTTAACTAAAAGAAATGATTTGTTCATACAAAATTGTTTCAAAATTATTTCATTTGTACAAAAATATTTTTCAAAAATTGCCTATATAGCTTAATATCATTATACACTCATGATAATGAATTTCAAGTCTTTTCTTGTTTGACTGTTGTGAAATGAAGGCAAACTTAAAATACAGAACTCTGATGGCTTATTTCCATAGTTAACTCAAAGGCAATATTTGATTCAAACTAAGTTTTCAAATCTGAAAACCTGAACACCCTGGTAAGTCAAAACACAATTTAAGTTCCATAGATTTCAAGTTTCACAGTATGGAAAATTGCAAATAAGTAAAGGGTACCTGACAAAAACAGGATATACTGAGGACAAATAATAAAAAAATTGTATCAAAAACATACTCTTTCCACTTACTAGTATATCTTCAAATTCAAGTCCACATTTGGAGATAAAATTGTGTTTAGTGATTTGGGGCTTTATAACTTTGATAATTATAAAGTTGACAGAAGTAATGTCTGACTAGGTAGTTCAGGATTGTTATAAAAAATCTTAATTTATGAAAAATTAAACCTCTATATCTTCTTTAGTGGTTCCATCATCTTTTACTGTGACATTATTCGCTCTTGATGAACTTCCTCCAGAGGTAGTTGCTTTGATTATTTCATCATAATATTCTTGATCTACTTGATCCATAGCAGCTTTAAAATCATTACGAAAACCTTCACCCTACAAAATAAAATAATGTTATTTTTTAATCATGATTTGAGATAAGGTGCATCGATTGACTGGATAAGGTCTAACAGACACTATTAATATTATTTCACTTATTTCACGGTATATATTGTTACCAAGACCTTAAAATTTAAACCTTTTGGATTTGTCTTTTCTTCAACAAAAACTTAAACAATACTCATTACTTTCCTTTGCTGAATAACCCCTTTTCTGGTAAAAATACTGAAAATCAAACCTTGCTTAAATCATCAATAGGAATAAATGATAACTAACATAATTATAATGTATAAAAACATGTTAATTCAAACAAGCACAAATATACTTCATGCAAATGGATATTGGCCCTTGAATGAAAAGCTATCAGAAGTCCAATTAAAAAGTTTAAATAACATATTTTCACACTGGATGCTGACACAAAGACTAACACTGACTCAAGTTGTTGATATGATAAAAATACTCTGTTCAGGTGAACAAAAATCTTTTATTTGTACCAAGACATAATTTTTTTTCCAAAAATTGGTTGTAAAAGAAAAATGCTTCAGTTATTTGCTTGAAAAGATGAATGATTCAGTTATGTCATTCACAATTGTATCTACTCACACATTATTCTTGTACCTGAAAATCATAAAATCTTGCATATCACATTATACAATTCATAGACCCTGTTAGGCAAATCTTAACTAAATGATTTCTATCTAAAATCAGACTGCTTTACTTGGTAACACAAAGGTTGCCGTTATAGACTTGTTCTCTTGCCATTTCATAACTTACATCTTTTTTCTCTGGCATCAACATTTCTACTTTTTTCAATCTTTGAAAAGCTTCATAATCACTCTCACCAAATAATCTTATTGGCTCACCCCTCTCTCTTAATCTCCTAACGACCTGAAAAGTAACAATAATATAATTAAGATACTGTATAACAGTTAAATATTCACAATGTTTAATGATAATCTATAACAGTTGTGTTTATGCATTAATTTAAAGACATCATTTACATAGTATATAGATAGTTCTATTCAACCTTGATACCATAGTACAGAATACTAGTATCCTATGACAATCTTCTGCGAGATTAAATGATTATTGAATCATACACATTTTTAAAGTTTGCAATTATTACTCTTTTTTATCAATTAGACTTCGAAAAATTAAGTATTTGTTATGGTAAATAATGATTTCAACCATAAAATCATTTATTACTTGTGAATTCATTACAATTCGAACTTGTTTCATGTGATTTGTATCAACTCATTCCACTTTTGTTTACCAGCTTGTTTCAACCGAAATAAAATATACTATCATGTCCCAAACTTTTAACCAGCTCATTCTAAATACTACCAACTCATGCCAAATCTATAATTAAGTTTCTTGCCTTGGTATGTTTTTCAATGATTTTGATAAAGAATCTTAGATGTTTTGTATGATTATTCTGTATTAGATCTATACAGTATATATCTCTTAATATTGTTTCACGTTTAATCCACCTGACTTTTATTAAGATTCATTTATTAAAGGAAATCTATGTATATCAATCTTAATTACTTACTGCATGTTTAGCATAAAGTGTAACAGATATTCCATGTATATCACAAAGTGTAACAGATAAGTATTCTCCATATTTTTTCATCATTCCTGTTTAAATAACTACATATTTACTTTTATTACTAAACAAAACCTAATATAAACTGCTTTGCATTTCAGGTAAATTTTACATTTGTATCTATGTTCGTCAGTTTTGAATTACAATATAACTACATAACATTTGTATAACAAACCTCCTTCCTTGGTAACTGAGATACTTTTTCTTCTTCCTCCTTATCATTCTTCTCCTTATTTGCATCCTTTGCTGATTCGTTTTTCTGAAATAATAGTAAAATGCATTCTCTAAATTTCTGCAGTAAGAAAACTGGATCTTCAACACAGGCTTTAAAAAGTTTATATGGCAATTTTTTTAAGATGATTGTCATACATGTACATTTCATCTAAATGGAAAGTTAAGATGTTACTTTTATAACTTTTTGGAATATATTAAGAGTGGAGTGGAGTTTGAAGTAATGGTGTTTAATGTCCCAATCAAAATTCTTTCACTGATATTGATGCCATTATTTCTGGGTTGTGGAGAAAAACGTGAGAACCAAGAGAAAACCAGTAACCTTTGGCAAGCAAACAGATAAACTTTCTTACACCTAGGATCTCAGTGCCTGAGGCCTGATACATGAATTCATGCTTTAAGACAACTTATCCACTGAGGCCCTAAAACACACTTAGATTTACGAAAACTTCTCTAAATTATGATTTTTAAATTGTCAAAAAAAAGGCTGCGAAAAATAACTATACATGTGTATACTGAGCAAAAAACATACTTGCTGAAAGACTTAAAAATTTTCACAATTAACATATTACATGTAGTATTACTTGCTTTTACTGTATTCTATGGTAATTTTTATATGTACATCATTGTTATTGTCATTTTACAAATATACAATAAAAATTGCTATAGCAACAAACTATCTAAAGACCACATGTCAAATTCCAACAACTGTTCTAAGGAGCCATTGCTTTATATTTCAACCAAAAGGAATCTCTTTATAATGATAACCTGTCTATAATAAAGTCTATATTTTATGGTCTTTACATGAAGATTTTTCTGTGTTTTAAGATAAATAATTACCTTTTTCTCATCTGTATCTTCTTTTAACCTTTTATGTTTTCTCCAGTATTCCTCTTCTTGTTTTGCAACCAGGTCCCCACGTTTAAAATATGTTTTATTTGGCACCTGAAAATTGAAAATACAGTGTTATATTTTTTGTCACCCTTCAAAGAAATTTCTCGCATAGCAATTGGTTCACTTGCCAGGGTACATGGAACTATGTTTGTAAATCTGCCAGGGTACATAAACTCATGCAACATTTAGCAGCATAAGGGAAGTAACTCTTATGTCATTTAGTTATAGTAAACAAACATGGTGAAGCCAAGGTTCACATGTCACTAAGAAAACGAAATTGAATTTATAAGAGCTAAACTAGTGCCATCAAATACCAACAAAAGTAATCGATCGGCAGAAAAAACTTTCAGGGAGTATTTATATTTTGAAAAAAGGATCTAAATTAATGGGTTTTTTTTATTTAAATCTTTATTGGTTATATATATATATATATATATATATATATATATATATATATATATATATATATATATATATATATCATATAAATAGACAAAGTACACCTTTTACTCACACTTTCATACAGGTTGTGATTACACACATACTAATACGTTTTTATTTTAAAGTACAAAAACTACCCCATTTGTTTCTAAAAATGCTAAGCCAATTTGACAATTCTTTTTATATGTGTATTCTTCAATTTTCATGTAATATAATATTTCTTTTTTGACTACAGCAACAGACGGGAGCCTATTTTGTAATATGCCTTTTACATAACAGAATAATAAGATTTAGAGCATACCTTTGTTTAAAACAATAACCAAAAAGGATGTCTAAAATCAATATTAAGCTGTAACATGTCATTTATCCATTTTGATATACTAGTATTTGTCCAAAAAAGGGAGACAAAACTACACTCCAAAAAAATATGTGGGATTGTATCTGGGAATTCATGACAAAAATCACATGGATTATTCTGTTTAAGCCCTATTTTACAAAGATATGTATTTGTACTTAAAATTCTATGTACAATTCAATGCTGAAACCATATTAATGTAGTATCTTTAACAGATTTAACTGTATAGAAGTTACATGTCTTCCACCAGCTTTCATCAAATTGTGTATCAAGGGTAGATTGCCATTTGTTTTCACTTTTGGGTTGTATATATAATTTCTGAATACCAAATTAAAGTTAGTAAATACATAGGATACATTATGTTAGTAAAATGTCTGACTGCTTAATTGAATTTTTTCACTGGTAGTTAATATTTGCTAATATACAAGTACATGTAAACTACCATCATAAATTCCAGTGGTTTAATATAGACAATTTCCAATTCTTTATTGTTACTCAATATGATATTACTGGACACAATTTTTTAGGGGGGGGGGGGGGGGGGGGGGGGGGGGTTACCACTAATTTTTTTGTTTAATGAGCAGAATTAATTGAATCAGTTGATATGGTTTACTTATATTCAATGGTTTTAAACCTTTTCTTTAGACAAAAGAGCAGGTTACCAAGACAGAGAGGTCTAAACTGTGTGCTTATGAATCACAGTGCCTCTCACCGCCTTGGTTCAAATTCTACATGGGCAGATTCTAATGTGAAAAGTTTTTCAGTTTGTTTGCCAAATGTCCAGTTATTTCAAACTCTGTTAGTTGTGCTGTACTTTCTGAAAATTTAACTGTTCACGATGAATTTTCAATCAATCTAAACACAAGTGGGTGTGGGTAGATAATGGGCGCGTTTTTTTCACATAAACCAGTTTCAGTTTTATAACCGTTTATAAAACTGTCCATTTTTTTCATGTAACTGGTTTCAAACCAGATTTAAACTCTAACCAGTTTTTTCAATTTTTAGCACCAAACTTAAAACTTTTTTACAAACTGAACAAACAGCCTCCGAGTGCGGTTAGATCGGTTAGATTTGACATCAACGACAGACCAAGATGGCGACAATGACAGACCTCGCATTTATGTGTGAATGGTGTTTTCACATTTTTAACAATTCTGAAGATTTTGTCAATCATGATTGAAATTCTGCATCAATATAGCTATGAACAGTGTCAAGATAGTTAATTACACGGGGAACATTACAACTCCTTAATGCGCAAGCAGCAAAAAGTGTTGCCTGTCTGTTCTTGCTATCAAGTACAACAACATCTGTGTTATCCTCATGGTCATCATCTAAGGCTTCCACATTTACATGTGTAAACAGTAACGTGTCGGATATAGGCTATAAACGTTTACAAATTTTATAACCGTGTACACGACATGTGGCATACTTAATTGATGAAAATTAAGTCATTATAGACTCACAGCTTGCACGAAAATATTTAGGGGTACCAGCGACTTCTGTGCCCTCAGACAGTTTTGTCGACAGCAGGCGGTACAGTTAATAAATTCATATCTTCTCTTGATTCCGACACAGTTGACAAGCTTATCTTTATTAACCGTTGTTTGAAATCAAAACTTAAATCGGCTAACAAATAAATAGATCTATCTCAGAAGCATGTCGTCAAGAGAGAGCCTGTAGAGGATAATGTTACAAGCATCCCAGCAACTTCGATTTCTACGCTTCCTACTTCCTACATGTCTACCATCTGATTCATATTTAAATCTTATGTTGTTACAGAGACGGTCATTTTTGTTATAAGTTGTAAGCTAAAATTGAATATTTTCATTTATTGAAATATTTGAATTTTTGACGTTCCATGTACATAAGTTTTTGTTAACTAGGATTAAGTTACAATTTCGAAGTTTTTGAGAAAGTCCAGGGACATGCCCATGCATATCAATATCGTCTCGGGCAATGTAGCCATACACTTTACATGGATCAATGTTAACGGTAATTTTTTTGTTTCAAACTATGGTAGGACTTCCTTTTGTACCCCCCACCCATTAAAACCAATGTAGATTTTTAAAAAAAATTTTCCTTCACAAAATGTAAAATATTGAATTATTATATCATTTTAACCATTAATTTAGCTAAAAAGTAAATTTGGGTGGGGGTACAAATGGAATTCCTTCCCGATATATTTTCTTTAATACAATCAATCGCGATGTTTCGAATCATGATGGCCGTGTAAACGGCATGGTTTCGTCTACTACCTGTCGTGTACACGTTTATGGTTTTTGAAAGCCTTAATCATTTCCATTAAAATTTTTGTTTTAAGTTTCAGGACTTGTTTGTTATCCGCCATTTTTTTAAATTAAAGAAACTGATCATTTTTTCCAAACAAAACCAGTTTTAAAACTAGTTTTGAAACTGATTAGAAACCTAAAACTAAAACTAAAACTGGTTCAAGTGAAAAAAAATCGCCCAATATTAGACACTGTTAGAGAGAGAGAGAGAGAGAGAGAGAGAGAGAGAGAGAGAGAGAGAGAGAGAGAGAGAGAGAGAGAGATTCTCGGTGGATGTGAATACTTACTAAAATGTCTTTGTTCTGTTCCAGCTGTCTCTTTTTTCGGTCAACCTCAGCCTTTAAAATATCTTTGAAATTCATGTTTCTCGATATATACGTTGTGTTTACACTGGAAAAAGAAATCTTTTAATATGGAGATAGAAAATACACAAGTTAAACACACGAATTTAATTGGTTAATTTCCTCAACTTTGTCCAATGAAATCAATCAAGGCAAAATTATTTCGGTTTTGTTACTTAGCAATTACCCGGATGTAAACAGTTCATCAATTCAGTATAGTTGTAATTTCTGATGCCCAATATCATGAATATCGTCATATCTCTTCATTTGGTATCATTGCTATCTCAAGTTTCCAGTTTAACAATAGCAACATTGAATTTATGGAACGTAATGTTCAACTGGGATGTCAGAAAACACGGAATAGCGGAAATGGTACATTCATTTAACAAAAATACCTGTTAAAGCCCTGTTTAATTTTGATGTGCCATATGTGTTAATTTCGAAAAATTATACCTCATCAGACTGACTACTGGTCATAAAAGTTGATAGATTAAAAATACAACCTATACGTTTAAAAATTAATCCAAAGTTCCAAAATTTTATGAATCCAAACCCATCTAACAAATACTTTACACGCGGGAACAAACCCAAGTTTTAGATGATTTTCAAAAATTAAGACGCCTGAAAATTTTCTAAATGGTACCTTTTTCTATTTTGATAATTTTGCTAAATTGTGCATTAGTTATTATCAAATTGAGATTATAGATCTTTAAGAAAAAGCCCTTTAATACTAGTCTTTATAATATTTGGATCCATCCGTTCTACCTATTTTTTTGTTTCTTTATTATAAGTGTATATAGATTTTAAATATGATATGTTTTATCATTGCTTACACTGTCAATTTTAATAATTGAAACGGATTCAAGTCAATTCGCCCCACGGTAAATTCGCCCCCACTTTCAACAAATTTGCCCCCATGTCAAAATCGCCCCCGTTCAAAATCGCCCCCACTTTGGGCAAATTCGCCCCCACTTTCAACAAATTCGCCCCCACGTACAAAATCGCCCCCATTTTTTTCTAAACTTCATTTTGTAGTAATGACTTATTAGTTGATTTATGACGACGTGGTAAAGTAAATTCCCCTGGTACCTGTGCTCTCCATCAGCGACAGAGGTAGTAGGTCTAAATGCGGTAGCTCAGTTGGCAGAGTAATTGCACCGTAAGAGGGAGGTCGTGATTTCGAACCCTATGGTTCAAGACCGCGAAGCACTCAGCATTATGATAGCTCATTATAAGTGAAATACTTTTGACTTGGGAGTTAAACACAATTACTTAACTCAACTCTAAAGACTGGAGGCTACTAGAAGGTAGTGGACGGTAGCAATATTTCACTTAAGAAAAGTTTTATTGAATAATTAAGATATAATCCATACAAACAACAGCTATCGTCTAGTACCGTCTAATAGTTCCATATATTTGTCCAAGTTGAAACTGTGGACAGTTGGTGGTTAGAGGTAAATAGCAATTCTACACCTGTGTATAAACAGAAGTCTCATTGCATGCATTTGATGTTACCAGACACAGAGAAAAGGTTTCGTAAGGTGCGCATGGTGTGTTAAAAAGGATGGGTTTTTTTTAATGATTTCCCTCAACGATGTAATCTATCAATACTCTGCTCTGATGTGATCTTTTACAAGCACTAAATATTTTCTTTTTTCTGTATCCACTGTTGTGATTATATCATAATCGTACAAAGGACTTTTGATGATCATCATTTCAATATAAATTATTGCAGTAATCACAACACTGTCTTATGTGTGAATTCAGTAAAGGCATTATGAATACTCGACATACCGGTAAATTGCAACACACACAATGCATATTTACAAATAATATGTTAACAGTGTTAATTTGGCATATTCGAGGTAAAATAAAATTAATAATAATTAAAAAAAAGTTTAAAAAAAAGGAAAAAATCTCAAAAAAAGTTGGAGCGAATTTTCAAGAAGTGGGGGCGAATTTTCAAGAAGTGGGGGCGAATTTTCAAGAAGTTGGGGCAAATTTGAAGGGGGCGATTTTGACATGGGGGCGATTTTGCAAGAATTGGGGGCGAATTTGACGGGGGTGAATTTACCATGGGGCGAATTGTTCTGATACCATTGAAACATAGTAGCCTAAATGTGTATTTTCCCTCACTTGTAATCTAACCCTAAACAGCTAAAATAATGCTTTCATTGCAGTCTAAATAACTCAAACTATTGATAAAGTGAGGGCAAGGGTCTGGTTATTTGCCCAACCATGTTCACATAGTTCTATTTTTCTTATATATTTTCTTGTCTACTTGAAGATATCTTATATATAAAAAAAAGAATTTTGTGCAGTTTTGTTACAGAAACAAGAAATATATGGAAAATGTGATTCTATTGTTTGAGACATTATTGCTATTCTAAATGTTTTGTAATTAAATACATTGTAAACAAGTTATTGAATATTATTTGTTTCAAATCAATTTTCAGATTAAAGAAAATAAACCAGACATTATAGCTTTCCAGGAAGTAAGAATTGACAGTTCAGGATTAAGGGATCAGATTAAGGATTTACAGAATATCATGCATGAATACAAGTGGAAAAAGTCAGAACCTGCACATGATGTTACAAAACACAAACTATCAGTTACAGAAGGATGGGAAAAGGAAGGTAAAATATAAATTTTAGTGAAATGACTTTAATCAGTGACCAAAAAAAAAAATATTGATAATAATAAGATTGACACTTGAAAGAAAATATAAAAATTATGTAGAAATACTTTAACATATTTGTTAAAATTAAAAACTATATGCTTGCATACTGGTAATCTTTATATGGACATCTTGATGCATTTTAAAAATGAAAACTAAATGTGTTAAACTATAAAGTTGACTAATCTTATGTACATATAATGTTAATGCTTATAAGTGATTGGAGTTTGTGAAAATCCTCTGTAATTTATGTAATGAATTGAGGAAGTTGAAGCTTACCAAATGACTTTTAATTTTCAGATTCTTACTATACCTTAACATCAAGATATATTTAGTAATTCTTGTATAATTTCAGGTATTGGAATTCTCAGCAGAAAAAGAATAGTTTCATCACATGTTATTCCCCTTCCTTATACTTATGGACCTGATTCCAATAGAAGGATTGCCTTGAGAGTAAAAGTTCAAGTTAACAAGAAAACAATGGTGGAAGTTGTTGTAGTACATTTCTCTTATGATAGGAAACAACAATGTAAAAATGCCAAAGCATTGTTAGATTTTATTAATTGTAAGTAATCAAATACTGTAGATGTACTTTATATAGGTGTACTTTTATTTTAGTTATTTTACTAATGCTCAGTACTTTTAGTACTTTGATTTTATTTTAGCAATTTCAGTGCTAGACTAATACATGTAACACTTACAACAATAACAGTAACAGATACTTTAAGTAATTTAACAAAATCAGATATTTATGATAAATGAAACAGTAATAAACAAAATTTCTCAAAGTAATAATTAGACTTGGTATAACTAAAATATAATGTGTGTATATATATATATATATATATATATATATATATATATATATATATATATATATATATATATATATATATATATAACATATGTGCATAGGATTATGTTATCTATTTTTAGATAGACACATGACCAATGTAATCATCCTTGGAGATTTTAATACTTATAATGATTATGAATGGCCCATAAGATTGATGACTTCACCTAAAGATGACATTCAGACACAGGGCTGTTTTCAACAGCAGCAGCAATTAGGGAAATTTAGATCAGTCTACATTGATGCATGGGAAAAGACCAAAAAGGAAGAAGAAAAGGGATTAACATTTAGTAATATGGTAAGTGTTTGGGTTATAGATGCAATAAATACACATAGACATTAATTTAAAGTATTACATGCTACATAAATGAAATCCATAAGGTTCGATCATTTGTACTTTTCTTATTTAGACCTTTATGTTATTTGGGGGCCTCAGTGGCTGAGTGATCTAAAGCACTCGCTCACAAATCACAGCGCTTTTCACTGCCTGGGTTCAAATCCCACTCTGGACAGGTCCTAGTGAGAGAAAGTTTGTTAGTTAGCTTGCCGAAGGTCAATGGTTTTCTCTGGGTACTGCAATTTCCTCCACCATTCTGGAACTGACCACCTCGAAATAAGTGAAAAAATCTTACTGGGGCATAAAACACCATTACTCTACTCTCCACTCACCTTTATATTATTTAAAACATCTTAAGAGAAATGTATGATACTGTGCAGGACATTATGCCATGCTGGTACATTTTTTAATTGTTATTTATCCAGAACCATCCTTGTATTTACATTTCAAATTTAATTCTAAAGATTTATTAAAATTAATTTCTTCTTCATCATCTTTTTTATTACAGCCTACTCCGGGGTTGGAAAGTCGTCCTGATAGAATACTGGTAAATGCTATTGGTTATAATCCTTTATCCTCACGAATCGTTGGTGATGGTGCCACCTACAGGGCAAAATTTAATCACAGTATTATGTATTACCGAACAAAAATATTATTATACAATAGTTATTTATCTTATAAAAACACCATTGGTTACTCATGTGAGCATGATTGTGGACCTCATGGATCATGTCGGTGTGGTATCTGTGTAAAGGGAGGTAATCAGAATGGCTGCCTTTTACCTGAATGTTCAGAATGTAATAGG
The DNA here is from genome assembly GCA_029721355.1 of Tegillarca granosa. NCBI lineage: Eukaryota > Metazoa > Mollusca > Bivalvia > Arcoida > Arcidae > Tegillarca > Tegillarca granosa. The sequence goes on along the minus strand of CM056599.1, from coordinate 41,962,441 downwards.
AAGACATTCCAAAACGTCTTATGTTATTTATTTGTTTTTAGTTTCACAATAATTCATTTATTTTATGGTATTTTAAGTGTACTTCTCACAGGATCAAACTATAAAAGAGATGCAGTGTTTTCAATTCTGGGTTGCAATTGCTGTTTGTGCAACCGCAAACTATTTACACCACAAAACTTTAATCCAAGAAAATATAAATTTTTGAAGTGGTGTCGCTTATGGCCATTATTTAGACTTCCCCCATATTTGCTGTTAGCTATTTCTATGTTAAGTTTAATTATAATTTATCTGGTTTTAAAAAATCTAGTTTTCAGTGAAAGTTTAAAGACTATAAATTCTGTTATGGATGAAGAATTTTATATTTCTGATCATTTGATGTTAATAGCAGAGCTTGAAATCAAAAGATAACAAATAAAGTAAAATGTAATTTTATTGAATCAGAATGTTGTATTAATTGTTCTGTTCTGGCAGATTTTTTTTTTAAAAAAATTAATGTTTTAAAAACTTCAAACCGTTTCAACTTTACTTTATCCTTTATGAGCGCTTAAACAGCAGTGTTAGGTGGTGTCTAGTCGCTTGTGGTGAGGAAGTTGAGTTGATGATGTTATTTTATGCCCCTGTCATGATTTTTTCACTTATTCTTGGATGGTTGAGGAAACTGAAGTTCCCAGAGAAAACCAGTGATCTTCAGCAAGTGAACTTATAAACATTCTCACACTAAGATCTGCCAAAGTGGGATTTGAACCTGGACAGTGAAAGGCATTGTAATTTGAAAGCAAGTGCTTTAGACCACTATACCAATGAGACCCACAAGTGGTGAGGAATGCTACCATCATTATGTCTAACTAGATGAACATCTTCAATAAAACCAGGGATGATAAAGGTTTTAGTTGATATTTTTGTGGCATGTTTATTTTTCATAATCATTGTGTTCTCTTTTATTTACATTTCTACAGTAAAATTTTGATAACTCAATATACATTGAATTCTAATTATGACTTCATTTGCACACTTGCATTTCAATTTTGACCTGTTTTGCACTCTTGCATTCCAATTTTGACCTGGTTTTCAGGCTGTTGAATGTGAAGCTAATGTTATGTACTTTTGTATACCATGTGATACCCTATAACTGTAACATTTTATGTGCAACTAAGGCTCTTGTTTGGCATGGTTTTATATTAGATGATTTGTTTATGCTTCAATGGGTATTGATCTTGTGATACAAAGAAAACTGCTTTGTAACTTGGTAACTTTGGTAACAGAAGATTACCTAACACATACAGCTGTAGTGTTTCAGATAGGACAGTAGAGAAGTGTAAAGCTGCAGATACATGTACTGATCATGATGCAACATAATAACCCCCTATTTGTTGCCCATGCTTTATAAGTTGTAGAATTGAGGAATTGTGAAGCTAAAAACACTGATTACAATATAACAGATAATAATCTCTTTTGTGTTGTTAATTTATATAAATTACCGTAAGATCAAACTTTATAATCAGGCATCACAAACAATGAACAGGACAGGAATTTAGATTTTAGATCACAATGCCTCTCACTGTCTAGGTTTGAATCCCACTTGGGAAAGTTTGTCAGTTCACTTGCCAAATGTTGGTGGTTTTCTCCATGCACTCTGGTTTCCTCCACCATACCAGAATTTGCTGCCTTGATATAGGTGAAAAAATCTTGGCTGGAGTTTATAACACCATTTCTCAACTTACACAGGAATTTACACAGACAAGCAGACACTGGTTTCTATATACAGTGACATTTAAATGTTGCTGCCATATACAAGGTAATTTAAGTAAGAGTGAAGCTGGTCTTTTGCTAAAGCAAAATAGAACTTGACAACAAAACAACTAAATCATAAACATTTTACAGATGAATTGAGTAAAGCATTGGTGTTTCACATCAATATCAAGATTCAATCACTAAATTAAATATCAATCAGTCATCATGGTTGCTTCTGAGATGGTGGAGCAAAAAATTGGCAAGTGAACCTATTAAACCTTCTCACAATTAGATCATTTATAACTGGATTGAACCAAACTGGTGAGAGAGGCTGTGATCTATGAGCTGGCATTTAGCCACCATGCCCCTTCTGTAAAACTATTACAGTGAGACCACTCTGAATCAAATATACTTCAGATAACATTTTTGGTTTGTAAAGGTTTCATTTAGCATATTCGAAAACACTTGTAACAGGAAATTGCCCTCTATACAGATCATGTTTCACTTACTATCATTTCTCAAAGAAGCCTGACTGGGGTTTGGTATTTAAACTTGATAAACAGGAAACTTAAAGCACTAGGCTTTTAGAAATGTAAATCACAAGGTCTTCAGATAAATCACAAGGTCTTCAGGTAAATCACAAGGTATTCAAGGTAAATCACAAGGTCTTCAGGTAAATCACAAGGTCTTCAAGGTAAATCACAAGGTCTTTTCTGTGTTATGCCTAATACAGCACCTAAAGGACTCTCAATGTGATATGTGCCTTGAAAAACATAAATTTTGAATACTAGCTGGTGATATTTCAATATGAGTGAAATAAATAGGACAAAACTTTTTAATCACAAACACTTTATGGGATATAAGCCTGTAATCATAAATCAAATTGAAAAATTTTGTTTAAAGAATTTATTATCAATACATGTATATTAAATCGGAACTATAATTATTGTGATAATTTAAAAATTTAACAGGTAAAATTATAAACTTAAACTAAATTAATTGTAAACATTTTTTTAAATAAAGGTTATTCATTTTTTCAAAGTTTTTACAAATACAAGCAATGTGAAATTATTATATTCCATGACTTTTGAAGACACATATATAAATTTTAAATTTTATTGAAAATATGTTGTGTTACATATTCAGATATATGTAACAAACTAATTCTAAAATGAGTAAATTATGATTTAATTTAAGTGTTGATTTCAATTAAACATGTATAACCCAATATCACATTGCATAATACCTGCATTAAAACCTGAATGATATTAGCAGAAATTACCACAGCAACATCAAGTTTTTAAATAACCCCAAGTCAAAATGAAAATGTGTTTAAAATGAACCCTGAGTAAACAATCTGTTTAAACCCAAAGTAAACCAAATATGTGTCTTAACTACTTCATTTGGTCACAAGATTACAGTATTTTAATATTTTAAAATAAATTTATGTAAAAAAAAAAAAACCCACAAAATTTAAATAAACAAAATTTAAATGACAGTAATGACAAGTTTTACAGTAATTAGCAGTTCTTTGTTTCACCTATGTATGAAACAATTATTATTGTTATATAAATGAATAAATACCAAAACATTTGTGGAAATAACACAACCTGTCAATAAAGATCACTTTAATGAGTTAGATTTAAACCAATTAAAAAAGAGATAATTTCTTGTTCAGTGTGATCTGTAAAAACAAATCCCCAAATTAACCCCCCCCCCTCCCCCCCCCCCCCAAAAAAAAAAAAAAAAAAAAAAAAAAATTAAAAAATTAAACAAATGACGTAAATTGATTCATCATAAAACCAAAAACTGCCTTATTGCAACAAAATATTCAGCAGACCTAAAGGGGCTCAGTTTAGACAAAATACAATCTATATCAATGTAGATACTATGGATCTGCATCTGGTTAATTTGCTTTAGTATTCAAAAATTTGTTGTTGAATCAGGATTCACCAAATCTAACAAGGATTTGCCAAATCTGAATTCATATTCTTGTCATTTGTAAATCTTGATGGGGATTTATCAGTTATTTTGCATTCAAAGCTGGTCAGATCATAAAAATATTTGAAAATTACATTCTGGCAAAAAATAAACTACAATGTAAGTTAAAAATATAGGGAGCACATACTATTTCTATACACATGTTTATCAAATGATCAATAACTAGTGGTCTTTATAGACCGGTTACACTGTATCTATATATTTTTCATTCCCATTCACCTCAATTTTATAAAGAACACATCATGGGTTGTCATATTACAGGAATAAATAAACTTTAGTGCCTCCAAAATAAAAATCTTCAAAAATTCAACAATATTTTTCTCTTCCAAAAAAAAAAAAAAAAAAAAACTCTACAAAAATAAAATTATTTAATCTCCAACATCAGCATCTTTATCACCCAGTAAATATAAAATGTGGAAGGCTACGGCTAGGAATGCTGTTCCTAATAGATCACCGATGGCAGTTAAGTAGGGTATGGCGACATTGTCTGGATCGTCTCCTAATCTCCATACAAAATGAACCATCCAATGTGCTAGATAGAGCAATATAAGTACCTACAAATAGAATGTTAGTATAGATAATTCATAACTTATTTTTTAGTATATTCAATTTTTTCTGCTGCATCATCTGTTAAAGTATATCCATTGAAAGACAAATTTATCTGAATGGTTAACAATTTAAAATGTAACAACATAAAAATATATTTATTCATGAAAGGTATAGATAAGCAAATTATGACATAAATGGGCAGCCATACATGTAATACTTGATTTTTACGAGTTAAAAACACTCACTGGTTTGCACATGAATAGGAATAGATGATATGAGTAGTTATATGAGGTTTTGTCATTTTAGCCATAACTTTTCAAGAAGCAGGTTGTTTTTGTTTTTCATAAAAAAGGACAAAAAGATAATAATAATTATAATAAAAAAAATAATAATAATAACAATGACATTAATAATGACAAAAGTAATGATAAAAGTAATTATGGTGATGATGATGATGATAATAATAATAATGAAATAATAATGATAGTAATGATAATGATAATAAAAAAATTTATTTTGTAGGTAAAAAAAAAAAAAAACAGGATTTGGAACCAATTCTTTAAAGACTTTTTGATTTGTAAAATATTACTAGTGCATGTTTGAATTTTATTTAAACTGCATTGTATTTATTTATTTTATATGAAGCTGTAGATGGTTGCACTTTTCAATTTAGTGGCACAAAAAATAATGAGTGTTTTTGGTTATTTAATAAATATTTTATGTTTGTTTGAGTAAAACAAATTAAAACACAATTTTACAATAAATTTGCTCTAGTTACTGAGCTTCATAAACAAGAATGAGCATAAATTCACTATTAATTCTTTGAAAGAAGTTTGGATTATTAAATGCCAGAGGAACAATATAGCTCACCACCTACACGCCTATTTACTAAATAGTGTAATTTACACTAATATTTGTTTGTAAAAAAATTTTTGATACTGGCATAATGTGAGCATTGATGATGATGGTATTTGAATCATTCATGTTGGAGTTATGAGAAAATCTCTTCAGTACTTTGTACACTTTCTGAAAATGGCAATATCTACCTGTAATACAGCTGCCGTGAGATACACTAATGCAAACAATGGTGTAATTGTCGTATGTCCTGCCTTCATGTAAGATATGGTATACATAAATATAAGATGACCAGGTATTACTAGTGCCATTAAAACTCTAGCTGCTCTAGGGTTCATGCCTGAAAACACATAGAAAATAAACAAATTAAAACAAAAAAGTTAACTATTAGATTCTCAAATCAAAACCACAACAACACTATGAACAAGCAAACCATCGTAAGTATTAAAACAAAATACATGTATTCTGAAAAATTTGATGTACCAGAACAATGGGACTGACTGTGTTGTTTAAAAATGTGACCATCTCCAGATTCACAACTCCAATTTTATTGGAGATGTTTATCCAGTTTTCATCAGTAAGGTGCACTGTACGGAAGTTATTTTCACAGTAAAGAACTTAATGCACCTGGTTAATTTGTCAAAGAAGCAAGTAATATTAGTGAGATTGAAACTCTTACTTTAAAAAATAGAACCCATGTTAACGACACAACTCAACAACAGTTTTGATTAGGAAAAGTCACCCCTGTAAAAATTAACTCACTTATACTGATAGACATAAAAAGTTCACTTACACAAACATACACAAGGAACTGCAAGAACTGAAAGTGCTTTGAATTTTTATTATTAATATTGCAGCTGGGCAGGATTGCCGTGCAATCGCAATGTTCACTACTTGACACATGATAACATAGACAAACTACTAAAGGAATTTCTGGAAAGTCATTATCTGATACATCTAGTCTTAAACTTAGCTAAGGACTATATACCTTTGAAATCAGTGCCAGGGGCAGTAAATCATTTCACTTCAGCAAAACAGTGCACACTGGATATTTGTTGTTTTGGAACAAGATACTAATGATTTGTTCAAGAAATAGTGTTTCTAAAGATACTTTCTTCAATATCCCCGAGATTATTTATATACCATGTTAATACTATGTCATGTCCAAAGACAACTGTCACCATCTGATCCCTAATCCCTGTGATCTTCAACTTACAGATCAAACACTCTAGATACATGCTTACCTTTACCACAAAAGGCACCAAATGCATTAGGACAGCCATTTAATGCATTCTTGGGTAGTTTTCCTGGTTTACTAACTAGATGTAAAGATGTAGTTATACGACTCGCCTGTACTGCAACAAGATTACCACCAACACCTGTTTTAACAAAACATCAAACATCAACATCACACCTGTTTTATATACATGTATGTATTTACCATGAAACATATACTTGGGTTTTTTTGTGAGTACAAGACAAATCAAGGACGTAATAATCATTGGTGTATCAATAATATTGCAAACTTTGGTTCCAGTTTAATTCTCATCTTTTTTTTAAAAACTGTTCGTGATATGAAAGTGAAAATTTACATAAAGGTTTCTCATGGGAGATCTATAGTTAAAGTAATATAACTTATCATCAGTCCTTTTTAGACAGGTAATCTACAGGTATGAGATTTCATGATTTTTCATAGCTTGAATACTTGATATTGCACTTTATCAAGTCAGCTAGAGTAGACATCTGTACACAAAAAATTAATGTGTGAAACCAATCATAATCTTAAATATTTTTGATTAATCTGAATTCAATGTGTTAAAGTTGGTCTTGCGGTAATTAATATTGATGTGAAAGGTATAAAGAGTTCTTTACTTGTTTAAATTTTAAATTTGTCCTGGATACTTTTCTGAATTTAATGTTCTACAGCAGGGGAGATCCTTTCATATCTCTGTTCCCTTTATTACAACAGTAAATAACAGCAATCTCCTCATACATATTTAGAACAGAAGGAATTATTCATTATATATTTTAAGACTTGAGTCATGGAATGAATACAGGAATCTGTACACAAATATAGACAACATGACTACTTCCTTTAAACTGTGTAATGATTATTGCAAGTTATTTCAATAAGTTTAAAATAAATATTTTAAACATCTTACCATTAATAACAGGTTGAAAGACAGCTATTCCATGATAGTTAGCCACTGTATAATCTAATATTAAACCTCCTATACTGTAAAATAATACATCAGATTGAAAAGCGTAAGTCAAACATTTCAAATAAAATATTAAATAATAATCCTACCTTTGATTTGTTATATTTATGATGATGTTTTATGATTGCTAAGCTGATCATGATGGTCAACAACATTACTGAGTGATCACAAACTATCTTGCTAGAAGTGTGGGATAGCAACCATACCCACAAAAGACCAGAAAAAGACAAAAGAGAAAGATGTGATTTTAAGCAAAACAATTTAGTAATTAGCATATTTTGAATAAATAAAAGAAATTTATGCATTCAATGAAATGTATAAGGGATGAATGAAAAAATATTATCAAAGTGACTTTCAGTCAGCAAAAAGTCTGACAAAATGTTATTTACATTCGAAATGTCTTTAGTAGTGCAGCAATGAACTTGTTATTTTTTCTCATGAATACAGTTAACCTATTCTACTCAATTTTTCAAATGCAAAAATTTAAAAACACTCCACTCCTGTTTTTCAAATTCTAAAATTTGAATATCTTGATATTAAATATTATCAGCAAAGTCCCATGCACTTCAAGGTATCTCTGTAAATGTATTACTGTTTAAATACTTACCTACTTATTACCATTGCACTTAGTACTGGTGTCCAACCTTGATATATCACATGATTTGTGTATTTATTTTTCACAGATATATACATCCACAGCGGTGTCAATAATACAAAAATACCAATAATTGTAGGTGCCAACCATAACTGTTTACCTACAATACATAAAACTTCGTATTTAATTTAATTAAATTGGTAGGTATTGGAGGAACACTAGTAAAATTGGTTAGATGATAAGTGTCTTACAAAAGTTGTCCTACAATGATACTGAATGTCATCTCTAAAACCCATAATGATTTTCGAATTTCTATCACACCACTGGATGTCATTATGTCTGCTACCTATCTAGAGTTTGGAATTTGGCCACAACACTGAATGCCATCCTGTCTGCTTCAAATGTAGAGTTTAGAATTTTGCCAAATCACTGTGAATAATCATGTCTGCTACCAGAGGCCCGTTCAAGATAAACTACCGGTAAGTAGCTTGCGCATTGACTTTAAGTCGTTCAGGAATGACTGTATGCGTGAGCACAAGCGTGCAACCACTATCAATATTTTAGGGTTGTTTGCTTTAGATTCAAGATGGTGTCCCTCCGACAAAGTTTGTAAGAAAAAGCTTAAATAAATTCTGAAACCAGCATGCTTTTCAATTTATATTTTAGTCCAAGGGTATGGTTTCCTTCTAGAAGGAATATGAATGATAGGATTAGTTAAAACTTTTGTACAGTTGCCCAATTTATTTTATATTTTGAATTTTCTATCCAGTCAAGTGTCAGTGTTTAAATCTAAGGGAAGTTATTTTTAAAACATCTAGATGATTATGATGAGTTATTTTCAATGCGAGTACTCGCCTCCATTCAATAGACATAAAAATTGTATTTGCGAGCGCAGTGGAAAGCAACCAGTAACTTAACATGTCTCAGATCCCAACTGTGGAATCCACACAATTAAATGTCATCCTGTCTGGTACCCACCCAGAGTTTGGAAATTTGCCACATTACTGATGTCATCATGTCTGGTACCCATCCACATTTGAAACTTTGACACACCAATGGATGCCATCATGTCTGGTACCCATCTAAAGTTTGAAAATTTGCCACAACATCCAATGTCACCATGTCTGGAACCATCCAGAGTTTGGAAATTTGCCACATCGCCTAATGCCATCATGTGTGGTACCCATCCAGAGTTTGATAACTTGACACATCAAAGAATATCATTATCTGCTACCATTCCAGAGTGAAATGTTGTCACACCAATGGATGTCATGTGTAGTACCCATCCAGTTTATTTAAGTACAATCTAGAAATTTATCTCTTAACCCCTGAAAACTTCAATTTGCTAAATTATGTACAAAAAACTGATAAATGCAGCAAAGATTTTACTAGGGATGTCAAATCAATAATATATGTTGAATAAGTGACCTGCAAACAGGTTTGAATTCATTGACATTCCTTTTGTTAATAATTTTTAACTGATTAATCCTTGATATGGGCAATTAATGAATTAACTAATTAATTGCTGCCATCCCTGATTTTTACATTAAAGGATTTTAATTTCAATATAATTAGAATCTGCAATGTACATTTTAAGCAGTTATCAGTCAGTACTACCATTACATACATAAAATCATTACTGTACTAAATAATTCTACAACCTGTATACACTTACCTATTGCTTTATATAAAACTAATGACACAGCAGCTAGTAAAGACAATGTAGTCAAATCTCCCAGACTGGCAGCTATAGGTGTCGCCACATTGTCTGGATTTATTTTTAATTTTCTGGACAAAACAATTACTAAAACCATTATAGAACCTGAAAATGTAAAAAAAAAAAATAAAATAAACAAACAAAATTACAATTCAAATGTAAAAAAAAAAATAAATAAATAAAATAAGGTGTCATAAAATATGATGATATTGTAATTTGTACCGTGGGCTGGTGGCCTGTTTAGTACAATAAAGAATTAGAAAAATAAAATAAAATAAACAAACAAAATTACAATTCTTTAAATAGGTTGTGATAGTTAAGGTATATGCCACATGCTCAATATGTAAGACATTTAAAAATTACATTTATATTAAATTCCATGAAAATTAAATGCAGACCTACAGTATGTAGGAAGGCAGCCTCTAATACAAGGTCCATTCTTTTTCAAGTTGACAGTTGTGGGTTCATTTCATTTCTAGCTTTTTTGGATATAAATGTATTCTAAGATGGTTTTATCTCCAGTTTACCCCAGACAAAGGCTCTTTAGATAAGACCTTAAAAAAACAAATACCATGCATGACATAACAAGGAACCCTCAGAACTCACCACAAAAAGTCCAAATGCCATGCATGACATAACAAGGAACCCTCAGTACTCACTACAAAAAGTCCAAATGCCATGCATGACATAACAAGGAACCCTCAGTACTCACTACAAAAAGTCCAAATGCCATGTATGACATAACAAGGAACCCTCAGAACTCACCACAAAAAGTCCAAATGCCATGCATGACATAACAAGGAACCCTCAGTACTCACCACAAAAAGTCCAAATGCCATGCATGACATAACAAGGAACCCTCAGTACTCACTACAAAAAGTCCAAATGCCATGCATGACATAACAAGGAACCCTCAGAACTCACCACAAAAAGTCCAAATGCCATGCATGACATAACAAGGAACCCTCAGTACTCACTACAAAAAGTCCAAATGCCATGCATGACATAACAAGGAACCCTCAGTACTCACTACAAAAAGTCCAAATGCCATGTATGACATAACAAGGAACCCTCAATACTCACTACAAAAAGTCCAAATGCCATGTATGACATAACAAGGAACCCTCAATACTCACTACAAAAAGTCCAAATGCCATGTATGACATAACAAGGAACCCTCAATACTCACTACAAAAAGTCCAAATGCCATGTATGACATAACAAGGAACCCTCAGTACTCACTACAAAAAAACCAGATACCATGCATGACATAACAAGGAACCCTCAGTACTCACTACAAAAAGTCCAAATGCCATGTATGACATAACAAGGAACCCTCAGTACTCACTACAAAAAATCCAAATACCAGGCATGACATAACAAGGAACCCTCAATACTCACTACAAAAAGTCCAAATGCCATGTATGACATAACAAGGAACCCTCAGTACTCACTACAAAAAAACCAGATACCATGCATGACATAACAAGGAACCCTCAGTACTCACTACAAAAAGTCCAAATGCTATGTATGACATAACAAGGAACCCTCAGTACTCACTACAAAAAATCCAAATACCAGGCATGACATAACAAGGAACCCTCAGTACTCACTACAAAAAGTACAAATGCCATGCATGACATAACAAGAAACCCTCAGTACTCACAACAAAAAATTCAAACTTGAACTATATTAATTTCTGCAACTTTATTTACAGATGATTACGTCTCCTAAATCATGAAATAATCTTCACAAGGATGACAAACCTATTTCTCTTACTTGCTCACTAACTCTTAATATAGTGCCAAATACGATGTGATGTGATGGCATATTGTAACATTTGTTGATATAGAGCTTTTGTCTAAATCATAAGAAAAAAATACATTTTACAAATGTACTAAGCCAAAGTTTAACATTTGTGGCAGTGGCTTCTTTAAATTTCTTTACTATTATGAACTATGGAGATTGTAACATGGTACTAAATACCGTATAACTGGTAATTTACGTGGTTATTCAATTTTCACGTATATTTGCAGTCACATTTTCACCGCGAAAATTAGAATCGCGTAATATACCTGAGTCACTAAAGTTACTTAATTACCGGCGGTTACTTGTTTTAATATGTAACTTCTTTACCTGTACTGGAGCACCTCTGGTTACGTATAATATGGTGAATTAAAGATAGTGAACACTTTTTAACTCTTTCCACCATGAGGGTATTGATTTAGTATAAAAATAAATGCAGTGAATACTATTCAGTGGATCAAATATTATTTTCCCAAATAATTCAAAGTCCAATAAACTTTTTTACATTTAAGGGGTAAATTTTATGTATTATGTGTATTTTTAATCTAATATAATTGTTCAAAGGTAGATGGATATTAAAGGTCTAGATTTACGTTTTTCGATTTCACTTTTATAACAACCTGAAGCTGAAATTACATTTCTTGACTTGAATGACTTGGGAGAGCAAAAACGGTTAGATAGTTATAATTTTTTCTCAAATACCTTCAGGCACGAAAATAAAAATCGTACAAAATTTTGATAGGGCTTTTAACTAAAAAATCGCAAAAATTTCATACCGTGAAAATTACCAGTTATACGGTAGTAAATTTAATCTGTCGGCACTGTTGTAAGTGTATTTACATACCTAAAACAAAACTAGCAACAGCTGCAGTTAACATACTACTTGCACACAACAACAATCCATGATGAACATTAAACTTTCCTTCTGGTATCCAGCCCATTATCATGGCTACCATAGATGCAAGAAATCCAACAACTATTGCCTGTGCCTTTAAAAGGTTAACAAACAAGAAAAAAAAATTTTGTTTGACAAATATTTTTTCACAAAGAAACACTACTTTTTGATACATGTAATAAATAATGCCATGATTCTAACAAAAAGTATATTTGAAAATTTTACTGTAGATGTAAAGTAAATAACAATAAATATCTATCTTAACTAAATACATAAAGGCAAAACGAATGTGATGCCATTAACAGGATGTTACTATTATTTTCCTTTATAAAATTAGTATAGAATTAGTGTTGAGTTGAGTGATGGTACGGTATTCCCCAGGTCAAAATTCTCAATATCAATCAGTCAGTTCTGGGATGGTGGAGGAAACCAAAGTACTAGGCGGAAACCATCGACCTTCTGCAAGTGAACTGAAAAACTTCTTTACACTAGGATCTGTCCGAGACTCTGAGTGGAATTCTACACATCTAAAGTTATACATAATTTGATGGTAGGAAAACCAACCTTCTTTTCAATTCTTTAACCATGTGAAAACAATTTTGACCATAAATATTTTAAAAAACCTTGTTAAAATGTCTGGTTGTTTATTTACCTGTACTAGAGCTAAGTTTCCACCAATCATTTTCCATTTCTCACCTGGATCTTCCATCTTTCCCAGATGAGCCTAGAATTAAATAAATGATCTGATTCAGTGAAATATATTTATTGTTTTATCTAAATTTTCATTTTTTAACTGACAGACCCTCAAAGTCTGGACTTATCTGCTTTTAAAGGGGCATGAACAAAATTTCATTTTTAAAAAATTCCTTTATGACACCTGTCAAACACAAAGTCTAACTACTGTAAATCAGTCATGTCAGTTAATTTTCCTTTGTATCAGCATTACAACATATTCCTGTATTTTTATTTTCACTTTATTAAATGATGGTTGGTGCAAGTGTTCATAAATTTTTATGCGTCTCATTTCTCTCACAAATTTACATGAAAATAAACAGAATGAGAAAATTTCTTAGTAATCTTTTTTGCATATATATATATATATATATATATATATATATATATATATATATATATATATATATATATATATATACACAAAATGAATTTTAATTTAAATGTAAAAAAAATCAAGAACATAAACATAATGGTTTAGCACTTAAAACTCAAAACTATGACACATAAGGAATGAATTAATAGACAATTTGTCCCCAGTTCTCACTAACCTGCGTAGATAACCTTGATGCCAAAGTCATTTCTAAATTTCCTTTCAAACCAAGTAAAGATGGAACAAGTATGAACACTTCTGACACTGTCTGAAATACTTCCCAATGCTACAATAGTTAAAAATAAAATATATGTGACACCGTCTGAATACTTCCCAATGCTACAATATATAAAATATATGTGACACCGTCTGAAATACTTCCCAATGCTACAATAGTTAAAGACAAAATATATGTGACACCATTGAAATACTTCCAAATGCTACAATAATTAAAGATAAAATATATGTGACAATGTCTAAAGTACTTCTCATTGCTACAAAATAATTACAGTAGAACTTCAATAACTCCAAGTGCATGGGACTTCGGTGTTGACATCGAGTTATTGGGGTGTTCAAGTTATTGAAGTTAAAGGACGACGTCACCTTATTATATGTTTTCCACAACAGAATTTTTTTATGTTGTAAACATTTACCAGTACTCGAATGTAATGCAATAGAGAAAAAAAACTAAATACTAATAGATACTTTTGAAACAAAAATTAACAATAAATGTATTTAAGAATTTATATCGACAGCAAAAGCATAAAAATGTGTTCTTTTATTTTAAAATCACGATGAAAACAACTTTGAAATCAGATATATGTACATGTATATCAGCATTACCTAATTATTAAATTCTTTAACAATACAAACAGATAATTAATAAAATTACAAAGCACTGCAACAAGTCATAAAGAGTTTAATGCACTCGTGGGTACCACAAGGTTAGTTGTTAATATTAAGCTTGGAGAAATTAAGTCGAAAGTTGAATTGTTATCGACAGCAAGTTGAATTGTTATCGACAGCGGCATATTACTCGGCTTCTGTTTTTAGTGAAGGGGAGTAGTGCACCTGTTACACCTAATTGTCCATGACAGTACTGAACATTATTTCTTTAATTGATACGGTGTATAACTAAAACTACTTGCTTTGCTTCTCTTAAATAACAGTAGCCTAGTTATCGATAATTCCTGTACATGTGATTTCTCTGTTTTATTTAACGGGCCATTGATAACATATTGTAAGAAAAAAAGTTGAGTTTTTTAAGTTAATTTTTAATAGATTTTATAATACAGACATATTTTTTCTTCGAGTTATCGGGGGTATTCGAATTATAGAAGTTTGAGGTATAAAAGTTGTCCTAATATAGTTTATATAGAAAACCGGTTGGAACAAAGTAAAGACTTCGACTTATCTGTGTTATTTGAGATATCAAAGTTTGAGTTATCGAAGTTCTACTGTAAATGTGAAATATGAAATATATGTGTGACATGTCTTAAATATATCCCAATGCAACAGCAATAAAATATAAAAATATGTGTGTGACACTGTCTGAAAAACTTCCCAATGCAACAGGAATTAAGTGTAAAATATATGTGTGTGACACTGTCTGAAAACCTTCACAATGCTGCAATAAATAAACATAAAATGTGTACATGTGTTGGTTCAGCTTCTTTAAAATATACCAGTAATGTATAAAGTCAGAGTCAACAACCCATTTTCTAGATTGAACACAACATAATTGAGTTTAACACATACATGTACACTTGTAATTTGAGACAGTTTAAATAACAGTTAAGGAAACCTTACTGATATCATTAAGTTAAAGATTTTATCAACAAAAGTTTACTACTTTATCAACCAACAGAACTTTATATCATGATTAACAAGAAATTGTCCCAACACATATTGAAGACCATTTATCAAATAAATAACTTATTTTGTTAAAACTCACCTGCACTACATCAAGAACCATTCCTGCTCCTACCGTGCCAAATCCTGCAATGATGTAAGGAAAAAACACTTGGAGAGCTATTGCGAAGGAGGACTCAGATTTCTCAATAATTGTTTTTAAGTCCTCAGTTTCAATTTTAACTTCATCATCTCCAGACGACTCTCCACCTAAAAGAGGCTGTGTATCACTAGTCCGATCAAACAATGTCTCTTCTTCCTCAGCACCTGTACTTGGCACATTTACTGATTTGACTATTCCATTTTCACGTTGTATTTCTTGTAATTCACATTCTTCTGGAATGACACTGGCTCCATTTGATGAGCCATGTGCAGGCAAATCAGCAGAAGACATGGGTTTGGACTGGTTGGCATGGGTATCAGGAATGTAGGGAACCATTTTTTTACGGCTTCGTAAACCATACCCAATGCTACCTTCACTAGCCATTCTGCAGCATGTTAATACTGAAGATTACTGTCCTGTGAATAAATTTAAGTTTTAAACTACAATAATTTTTCTGTTAAACCATCTAGTTATTTCTATCCACTTCGACAAGTACGTGTACCTACAAATACATAGAGAAGATACAAATTACTTTCATTACAGCTAAAGCCGTCGCAGAATAAAATTTAAATGTTTTATTTTACCAAATCCCATCTTTCTTTTGATTCCTTAGATTATGTTTTTGGCTCAAGCAACTGTTTCATAAAATATTTGTGTTTATTTGGTTTGACTCTGGAGATTGTAAAGAAGTCAAGGATGTAATAGATGTCCAGCAAGATCATGAAAGTGTCAGTATTTTCTGTGACCAACTGCAAGTTTTCAGGATTGTATTAACAAGTGAAAGCTACAATTCAACAAAGTTTTGCCTTATCTCATAAGCAAGGTGTAGGCATGCTGTAGGAAACCTATAAATGATAATAATTACAGACACAAAAATAGAAGTACAATGTAGCGCTTGAGTAAGTCTATAAACAAAATTACATGCTTACACAAAAATAGAAATACAATGTTCTATAAAACAAAATTACACACTGACATAGAAATAAAAGTAACAAAACAGAAATATAACTTAAATCAATACTGACGAATATATAATACATTATATAAACCATAAACTCACCAGATATATCTCACAGCTGTATTTAATTAAATCCTACACACACACACATCACACTATGATCATGATAATGATATACTGATTAATGTCACACATGTTTGTTTATAATACAAAATATATATATATAGGTATACCACAAACTGAACAATATAAAGATGAAGAGTGTGTCAATAGGACAAGTACTGTGTTAGATTATGTTGAAAACTTGATCAAGATGCGTAAAAATTATCAACATTTTCTGTGAAGTCCTAGTCAATGTTATTTCACCCATGAAGAACCTGTAAAAATTTCAAACCCTGTGAAAACTTAACCCTGAAAAAACAAAGAACTATATACAAGTATAAAAATTACAGTGATAATACATGTATATCATCTTAGTTTTAGCTTTGTTTTATACCAATGTCAACAATTTTAATTTTTAGGAAATACAGGTACATAAAGTTTGTCTTTTAGTGACAGAGATTCAGGTAAAAAAAGATTGTCTTTTGGTGTCAGAGATTTTGAGTAATTTGACATGGAAATAAAAACTGGCATGATTTTTGCATGAAAACATACAAATTGGGACAAAATATGACTTCTGATGACATTGCTTGCAGCAACATATTTGGAACCAAAGCTAACTCTGCAACTTATTTTTAACAAATAATTGGTCGAATTTACAATATATGTTGTATATTTAAAGAAAAAAAAAACAATAGTCACTATATATGTATTTGAAAAACAAAAACAAAAAACCCCACCTTTTTTAAAATATCTGAATTTACAGGTATATAAAATCTCAATTTCAACAAAATTTCATAAACTTAACAGGGGGACTCAGTGACCAAGAGGTTTTAAAATGCGTGCTCATAGATAACAGTGTCTAAAGATTCAAATCTAACTCTGGAAGGTCCTAGTGCAAGAACATTTGTCGGTTGGTTTGCAAAAGGTCAGTGGTTTTCTCCAGACACTCCAGTTTCCTCAACCATCCCAGGACTAACTGGTTGAATATTAGTGAAAGAAACTTGACTGAGGCAAAAATCACTGCCATTTCACTCATAAAATGAATATACAAAAGGCTTCAGACCCTACAGAATTCAACTATATTACAGTAAATTATACTTCTAAAAATTGGTTTCAGAAAAGATTTGAAAGATTTTTGAACCAATATGTGACCAAGTGACAAACATTTAGCTGCAGTGAGAATCCTGACAACCTGAATTGAATCAACTCAGACATGCTCTTGATTAAGTTTCTGTCACAGACTCAGTTGAATCTAAGGACCTAATAAACATAAATAAAACTGAAATTTGCCCACTGAAGTTTTCAAAGAGAAATCAAAAATAGATGTTGGTGATGCATGCAGACACACACATACATATGCTGCCTTGGCCATAAGCTATTATGACCTTTCAGTTAAGTGAGGGAACAAAATTTAAAAAAAAATACTTTAAAATTCCATTCAGAACATTAACATAATTTAACATGACATGTTCTTAGCTCCTAAAAATTATTCATCGAAGTAAATATTAATTCACAACTTCATAAGAAAGTATAATAATATGATCTTTATATTATACATGTTATATATTAAAGAATTAACTAGCAATTTGTTCTCTCTCTCTCTCTCTCTCTCTCTCTCTCTCTCTCTCTCTCTCTCTCTCTCTCTCTGAGTCTCTATCTCTTTTATTTAAAATTATTTTTTTTACAATAACATTTTTAAATAAAGCTTCATAAATTAAGTTTCTTAAATAAATATTGATATTACATTCATATTTAAGACAACATAGACAAGTTTCATTGACGTAATGTTTGGATGAACAGAAAAATGCCTTTCTTTAACGTGTCTTTAACTGGGTAATGGATTTTTAAGATGTCACGGGCCGGGGCATACAAGATATTTTACTAACTCAAAAACTAGTAATGAATTCAAGAAAATATTATAAATTTTCAATCTATATATTTAATAGGTTTAGAGAAGATAAAATCAAAAAATTAGTACAAATAATTTATAATAAAAATATGAGAATATTAGTGAAATACTGTGTAAAATTGTGTCAGCAATACTGCAGAATGAGATATCAGGTGTACAAATGTGACAATATGTGTATATAAATACAATGTCAAGTATTAATGCAGCTTAATTTGTAATTATCAAATAAAATGTAAATTTAAATAAATTATAAAATTTTTCAATCTTAATGTTAATTGGCTATAGAAATAACTTATCTAGTAGTAGTGTATGAAAATAACAGGAAATACTTCAGACTATAGTAATCCATGACATAAATTTATGTCTATATTGACTATTGTTAAGTCCTATATTTGGAATTAGATAGAATATATAAATCAGATTAATTTTTCTACTATTCATCCATGTTGCCTAGTAAAAGCAAACATTCAGCACTCAGAAATTTCATAAATTATCACTTGTGCATTGCTCACCATTCTCCTCACAAGTGAAATTATGTTGACTAATCTTTTTACGTGGAAATTCTACATTTTGTTTTAATTCCATAATGCTCAAAATTCTTCTTTCTTAATATGTGATTATATAAATCATATTTGTTTAAAATGCAAAAATGTCTACAATTAAGCTTGACCCTCTCTTTAAAAAAAAATAAATAAAAATCACCACTGCACCAGTGACAAGAAAAAATTACTGGTGGTGCAATAGAAACAGAGCTTCTTAGAGCTTATGTTACTGTTATTTAACTTTTCGACTTTAAATAAAGATTTATTATTATTATTATTATTATTAAACAGCTTTACAGATACTGAGTGAACTTATTGTTTATTAAATGAATATTGATGGACTAAATGTTTGTCTTCAAATCTGCATGTGATCTGCAGTAAGTTCAGTTTTATTTTGATCTAGCCATTTTGTTTTTCTTATTAATAAAGACTCTTGTCTATGATTTCATTTTTATCACCTTTCCATTCCTTGGCTTTTCAAAAATGTAATTTGATCTATGCTTTGAAATTTATGAATGGTTTATATTTTTTAAATCTGTTTCATAAACAATTGCACAATAAAAACTGTCATCAAAATTCCAGGTAAATCTAAATCTGATATATAGCAGGTATATACCGGAATTTAAATCTTTGATTTAGAATGGTTGACAACATTTGTGTTCTTGACAGATTTGATTAAGCTGGTCGCTTAAAATGAAAGACAAGTTTTCCATAATAGACAGTTTGACTTCTATGATGAATATTTTGCTAATTCTTGTACAGTTGCTGCAATTTATTAACTTAGACATATTACCAACTTCTTGTTAAAAAACTGTTAAATTACTCGATCATTTGGTGACAAGGAGTCACATCCTTTAACAAGATCCTGTTCTGATAACATTAACGTTTTTCAGTGGCAGTCACTCAACAGCTCAACGAGTGTGATCTCAACATCTGATCTTATCACAAAACTATTACAATCGATAAAATACAACAATTAGCGATATTATTTTACTCAATAATTATTAAACAAAATAAATTTTTTAAAAACTCACCAAATGACACTTGATCACGTGTAAAACGTATTAGTTATTCAGAGTTTAAAAACTTGCCAACATGTCAATTTCCATGTTTTGTTGTTGTCAATATAGTATTTCCCAACTTGATATGAACACTAAATTTATACAGGTGCACGCATACAAATGAATATCACATTCAGAAAAGTTCGAATAATTAGGATGAAATTTAGTTGATACCATACATAATTCTAAGTTACGTTTATTTACTATTATAAGTCAATTAATTTCTACGAAAAGTGGATATCTACCAATATTAAAAAGGTTAACATAGGTTCACCCAATATTAGAGGAAACTACATTAAGCTTCAGTATTGAGCATGTTTAAAGATGGCTGCGCCCACGGACGACGTGTTGCATGGAACCAAAACAAATGAAAACGATAAAGATAATCCTTTGGTAGAAAAAGCAAAATGTATGAATAAAAAGGTTGAAGTTTCACAGCAACTTCTGGAACTTCAAAGCAATAAAGCCAGTAAGTACTCTCTCTCTCTCTCTCTCTCTCTCTCTCTCTCTCTCTCTCTCTCTCTCTCTCTCTCTCTCTCTCTCTAAGTTTGTCAGTTCACTTGCCGAAGGTCGGTGGTTTTCTCCGGGTACTCCGGTTTCCTCCACCATCCCAGAACTGACCGCCTCGAAATAAGTGAAAGAATCTTGACTGGGGCGTTAAACTCTATCATTACTGTAACCACTCCCCTCTCTCTCTCTCTCTCTCTCTCTCTCTCTCTCTCTCTCTCTCTCAAGTTTGTCAGTTCGTTTGACAAAGGTTGGTGGTTTTTCCGGGCACTCCGGTTTCCTCCACCATCCCAGAGCTGACCACCTCGAAATAAGTGAAAGAATCTTGACTGGGGCGTTACACTCCATTACTCTACTCCACTCCACTCTCTCTCTCTCAAGTTTGTCAGTTTGCTTGACAAAGGTTGGTGGTTTTTTCTGAGCACTCCGGTTTCCTCCACCATCCCAGAACTGACCGCCTCGAAATAAGTGAAAGAATCTTGACTCGGGCATTAACCTTCATTAAGCTACTCCACTCCTCTCTCTCTCTTTCTCTCTCTAAGTCATTGTCAAAACCTGTTATTTTTCTTTAAGCAAATATACATCTAAACAAGGTTTACAAGTTTTTATTGAATTATTCATTCATTTATTTATTTAATCATTCATTCGAATTATTCATTCATTTCCTGTTCTTGTCACAAGTATAATTATGTATTATAATGATGCAACCTGTATATCAGTATATATTCTGAATTTAATCACACTCAGCAAAAATATTTTACAAGTTTAATTTGTCATTTATTTTTTAGCAAGGACTATGGAAGACCTCCTTCTGCTTAATGGAAAAAAACAGTAAAAGTGTATCAAAACCTATTCAAACATTTAAATTGCCTCCAAGTTCAGGTAACACAATTTAACATTCATTTTAGACTTCAAATGTTACTGTACATATGACAGATGCCATCAACTACATATATAGGTCACCAGTGTTCTCTGGTTCAACATTATCAGATGTTGTAAAAACATTGGTATATAATGTTACCTAGCTGTTCATTAAGTGTTTCTTTTTCTTTTTTTACTGATTTTCCTCATGTATCTAGACCTCATATATGGTCTAGTTCAACATTTTAAATTTTTTGTATATGTGCTTACCATTTACTTATTCAGTGAAAATTATGTAAAAATTGCCATGCAAACCAAGTGCCTTCATGTTTTCTAAGTGAATAAGCAAATATCTAGAAGATGGAAATATGGAAAGAATGAGTCTAATTGATTGATAAAATAACAAATTTGTATATCAATGTTGATAAAAATGCTAAACTACATATACATATCAGTTGCTGATATAGCAACCCCTGAAAGTTTTTTGTATTGCAACTTTAGAACCATTTTTTGAAACTCTATCTTTTTAAAATGAGCTGATTTTGCTATTATTTTTATTTCATAAATAAAAATTACTTATAATATCCTTCAATAATAAAATATTTTGTTTTATCCTGATTAATATCTAAGCACGTCATTTTCTGGAATGCACATTTTGTGTAATTTTTAGCTCACCTGAGCTGAAAGCTCAGATGAGCTATTGCTATCCATCCTTTGTCTGTCGTGTGTCGTCTGTCCTGCGTCGTCTTTCTACATTTTAATCATCTCCTCCAAAACCACTGGGCCAAATTTGATGAAACTTGGTAACCATCATGCCTGGGTGAAGCCCTTTCAGATTTGCACAAATGAATGAGTTATGTCCCTTTGGGGCCCCAGAGGGGAAATAGTGAAAAACTTTAAAAATCATCTCCTTTGAATCTACAAGAGATATACCTTAGTTATTTCATTTATAACATCCTTAGGTCATCTATTTTCAAATTTGCACAAATGGTAGCCATGGGGCTCAAAATGGGGAAATTGTAAGGTACTGAGTGGGGAAATTGCTAAAAATTATATATTTGTCACTATATCTTGAAAACTATTAACTTTTTGTATAGGCATGTATATTAGAATATTGTAGGTATTGACATGATGATCATTTTGATATATGGTACAAGGTCATATAATGAAAGGTCAAGGTCACAGCTGCAACAGATGACTTAAATTGCTAATTATTTTTTAAAACTATTTACTTTTTGTAAAGGCATGTATATTAGAATATTGTAGGTATTGACATGAGGGTTATTTTGATTTATGGTTCAAGGTCATATGTTGAAAGGTCAAGGTCACGGCTGAAGAAGAAGACTTAAATTGCTAATTATCTTTTAAAACTATTTACTTTTTGTATAGACATGTATATTAGAATATTAATATTGTAGGTATTGCGACAACGATCAATTTGATATATGGTTTAAGGTTATATGTTCAAAGGTCAAGGTCATATCAATATAGGAATACTAAAATTATTAATTATCTTGAAAGCTATTAATTTCATGCATAGGCATGTATAATTATTAGAATATTGTAGGTATTGACATGACAATCATATATGGTTCGAGGTCATATATGTTCAAAGGTCAAGGATATAGCTTCATAAGTATACTGAAATTGATTAATGATTTGGAAATTATTCATTGCACTACAGTTACTTCATGCATAATATATAAGCTACTTATAAATGAATTGTGAGTGGATATATTTCTGATTAAGTTTTGTGGGAGTTCTTAACTTGAGAAAACTTTTAAAGTTTCTGTACTTAACATATTGTCTATTGCACTTTGAGACAATATTGGACATATCTTCAGGTGAGCGCTAAGGCCTAAGGGCCCCTTGTTTAATTGAAGCACTGCAAGTTTCAGTCTTGTGTGTACACAATAAGTGGGTTTAGATCTCTAAAATGTAGTTTTTATGCAGTCTTAAAATTCACAAAACTTTGTATAAATTTGTCTTATCTACTCTTTTACCTACAATATATAGGAAAATTTTCTTCAGACTTCAAAAAGTATTAATTTGTTTTTATTTATTTGTTTTTAAGTATTAAGTCAGGTAAAGCAGTTTCTCCCAGTAATGGCTGATGCAAATACAAAGTTAGACAGACTGTTACAAGAAGTACCTGCTAGTGATATAGATATAGAGAATGTAGATAACACTGAAGGACCTGTTATACAAATGGTATGAAAAACGAAGGACAAGAAGGCTTGATTGGCCAATTGCAAGCATTTATAGACAATTTAAACACACAAATTAAGTGATGGTTTGGCTAATTACAATGACTATGGGTTGTTTTGTTGCTCACTACATATTGCACAAATGTGTTTGACTGATTAGGTAAACATCTGTAATGTTTCTGAAGAAATCTTAGCTACATTACTCTGTAGTTATTAAGGGAAAAGTTAAAAACAAAACTGGTTATTTTACATGGGGCCAGAATAATCTTTGAAAAGAAAGTTTTTTCTTATTTAATTTCCAGAAAAACAAACTGTTTGAAAGTACAGAAGTAAATTTGCATTAGTTGTAATAAATTTATCTGGTATTTACAACATGACTGTTACCATAATGTTTATATATATATATATGGACATGTGTATTTAACTTTGGGATGTATGCACTGATAAAATCTACATTTTTGCAGGATATTGCCTTGGGAATTCTAAACAACAGTAGTAGCTCAGAAGAAGATTCCTCAGATTCAGACTCGGACGATTCAGATTATGATGGTGATTTTACAGAAAAAACTGAAATAAACATAAAGACTTCTAGACATAAGCACAAAGCACCATATATTGAAGAAGTTTCGGGACCAGGACTGATAAAAGTGTTACTGATAGTGAAAACATAAATACTGTAAACTATGATGATGATAACATGGGTGATACAGGTTGTTCGATTTCTAAAGAAAGTAACATTAATCCTCACAGATGAGTCACTGATGGATCTGTAAAAGTAACTCTTCAAACAGCAAAATTGCACATTGTGATAAAGTTTTGAAAAGTTAGTGAAAGTGGAATGCTGCAATTCAAGTATTATTAATTTTCAGTTCTCAAATATCTTGTTGTGGTATCTGTTTGTTAGAACTATTGTTTTGGAGATCAATAACAATGGGTACTACTGGTAATTAACTCTAAAGTTGCTGAGAAAAATTGTCATTTAGTTGATATCCCATGCATTACATCAAAGAAAAATTTGCTTAGCTTATGTCAAAGGTTCAAATTACATGTACACTGAATATGTGATGTAAAGTCCCTTAGAAACAATGTACATAAACATTGCAGGTGCTTGTTATACATAATAATAGGTATTACAGCAGGTTGTACTGGTACAGATACATTGTAATATAGATTGAGAATTTTAATTGGTTCATTGAAAAAATAAGAAAATTTTTATATTAAAACTTGATATTTTAAAATCGTGTTGTCTTTTATTTTAGATTCCAATATCGGAAGTATTGCTAATAATCAGTTAAAGGATACAAGTTGTCTCTTGTGAAAAAAAGTTAAAAAAAAGAAAGAAAAACAATTGTTCTCCAGAAAATACTAAATATATTAGTATTCTCTAAAACAGGGGTAAAATTTTGTTTTCCATTTTAATTTTTCTCCACCATTCCAGAACTGATTTTCTTCATGTATTGGGGGGGATCTTTATTGGTACATTAAACACGTACCATTTCCACTCTCCACTTTTCACTCCATATTAAACTTATATTGACATGTATTTCTTCTCTTTAGCTACTGTGTTTGGTATACAGCTAAACCTTGATTAATTGCCAGCTTTTAGTTCATTCGTTTTTGGTGTCATAAATGGTGATGGCAGTAAATAGACAAAGAAAAACTTAAAAGGAATACCGGTAGATTTTAGGACCTAAAATTACTGTAGCAATTAGTAAGGTGACAAAGTTATTAAAGGGTACCTGTAATGATTTTCAGTTTTGACATATTTTATTCGTCGTACTTTAATATGGCTGTAGCGAAAATTCCATGAAAATTCCATTCCATAATAAGGTAGATAATGGTGATTTTCTAATACATCTCTAGAAATCCAAATCAAAAAGGTCGATATCGATGCTCCCTTGATGTGACGTCATACAAGTAACATACCTCCACAAAATATGATTTACCAACTACTAAAATAAGTCAAATTCAAATTCTAAGTTTAACTTTCTGTGATTATTTTACAGGACTACTATTTAATGAAGTGGAATTAACATCTGTTTGACATGTACCGATAATTAAGATTATTATTAATCCTTTTGTTTATTAGACACATTCCTTAGATTCAGACCCACACCTGTAATTAACAGGATGTCGCTTATAATTTGCAAAATTGATATGCAGGTTGATAAAGATATCTTAAATCCTGTAATATACAATAATTTATTTACCTGTTTACAGTTTGAGTAAAGTAAAATATTTTTATTTGGTAAATGTTATATGTCATATACAGTGTAAAGATTTCACTCCGGAAAAAAATGGATATTTCATTTTTAAATTTTAAAAAGTAAGAAAAAGAAATTTTTCCTTAGTTTTCATGTCAGTAATAATAATAATAATAGGCAAAATTGAAAATTAAAAATTGACGACCAGAATAGTCTATTTAAAACATGTTTATTGATCTACTTACAGCATTTGATTTTATTAGATTTTAGTTTTCACTTTTTTTTTAAATGTGGTCTCATTCTAAAATCCATGTCATTTCATTTTAAACAATTACATGTATAATATATTTCACATAAAATAATTTGAGATGGAATATCTTGTTTTTTTTTCTTTTAATTAACCCAGCACTAATTAGCCATCGGACAGTTGAAAAGAACTATGTATCAAAAAGTCAAAGATATTCTCAATTTTCGAGTTATTGACCAGTTAACATTCGTCAAGTATTTTTTAACAGCTATGCAACCAAATGCAGTCACAATTCTTGAGTAGGTCAGGACTCAACTCAATATGTTCATCAGATTCATCCGTTTCTGGTTCGAATAAATAACGGGTATACTTCAAATTCATGACTTATAAGATTGTCTACTGCTTCCCCAAATAATGACGAACTATATGACATAAATAGGTACATGTTAGAGTCATTACTTTCTGCTACATATGTCAGTATATCAGCATTGTTAGTTTGTTACTACTGTCTATTATGTTAGACACTAATTCTAATACTGCAATGATGTCACACTTTTAACTCAAAACGAGGCGTTTCACTTTTCGATAAAGAGAAAGTTATAAAATGTGGATTTCAAACCGCTATAACTTTTTTATTTTGTCACCAATTTTGATGTGGTTTTCTATATTGTTATATTTAAATAATATATAAAACAATTGTGATAAAAAAATTTTGGTTACAGGTACCCTTTCAGAGTTTTCTGTATTTATTTGGTCACAGATAATTGTAAATTGTATTTCATGAGAGATTTAACTTTATATACATGTACCAGGTAATGCAATTGTAATGTATTGTAATATAATTTTCTGAGGTATTGGTTAATGTGTGAAAATGAATATAATCTGCCCAGAGATACCTGTCACTTATGTGAAAATTGAAAGTAATCTATCCAAAGGTATTGAATACCTGTGTGAAAAATGAACATAATCTGTCTAAAGATATTGGTTACCTGTGTGAAAATTGAATGTAATCTACCCAAAGGTATTGGTTACCTGTGTGAAAATTGAATGTAATCTACCCAAAGGCATTGGTTACCTGTGTGACCATTGAATGTAATCCACCCAAAGGTATTGGTAACCTGTGTGAAAAATGCATATAATCTAAAGCTATTGGTTATCTGTGGGAATAATGAATATAATTTGTTAAGGTATTGGTTACTTGTGTGAAAAATGAATACATGTATAATCTATCCTATCACAAACCATACAAAGTACATGAAATAAAGATAAAATACCACACTCAAAATTAACACAACACATAAAATAAATAGTATTAAATACAACACAACACAAAAAGATCACAAACTACTAACAACAAAGCACAAAATCAAAAAAGATCATATAAACATATAATGTATGAAATAATAACATGCCACACATAATGTATGAAATAACATACCACACATAATGTATGAAATAATCATACCACACATAATGTTTGAAATAATCACACACCACACATAATGTATAAAATAATCACACCACACATAATGTATGAAATAATCACACACCACACATACATATAAAATAAACACACACCACACATAATGTATGAAATAATCACACACCACACATATGTATGAAATAAACACACACCACACATAATGTATGAAATAATCACACACCACACATATGTATAAAATAATCACACACCACACATAATGTATGAAATACACACCACACATATGTATAAAATAAACACACACCACACATAATGTATGAAATAATCACACACCACACATATGTATAAAATAATCACACCACACATAATGTATAAAATACACACCACCATAATGTATGAAATAATCGCACACCACACACATGTATAAAATACACACCACACATAATGTATGAAATAATCACACACCACAATAATGTATAAAATAATCACACCAAACATAATGTATTGAATACCCACCACATATAATGTATGAAATAATCACACACCACATATATGTATAAAATAAACACACACAACACATAATGTATGAAATAATCACATACCACACATATGTATAAAATAAACACACACCACACATATGTATGAAATAATCACATACCACACATAATGTATGAAATAGATCACATACCACACATATGTATTAAATAGGTCACATACGACACACATGTCAAAAATAGATCACATACCATACACAGCTGATAAAAAAGGCCACACACAACAAAATACAACACACAGTAGACCATATGCTATTAAATAAAGATCACATTATACATACTGATTATAAAAATCATCTTAGTACTGGTTCTTTTGTAGTGACTTAATAACCATCACATTATCAAAAAAGTTGGGTTTTTACTGTACCTACCTGAAATGATTTTTTTTTTAAAATTCTTATATTTTCTAAAATCTCTTCCAGTCTAGCCATATAGGAATATATATTTTTACCATATACATGTACATGTATTTAGAACAATGTATGGGCTTATCAATTTAAACCATCTGCATGCAGAATCCCACAAGCTGTTATATGGTACTTACTACTTTCACAAGTCTACTTTTGATGACTTAAAATTATGGTACAATAAATCCCTTGTTTAAAAAAACAATTATCTATTGTATACTCATCCATTAACAGCTGGTTATCTCAGATATAGGAAATATTTTAAATTTTCATATTTTTTAATTCCAAAAATTACTATGCACATCATTTAATAAAAATGTTCAAAGTAAAGATAAAAACCGAACAGCCAGCTGACACAATAATCAATTATAGCTTGATTCTTGAAAGATAAAAATCTACACATGTTAAACAAAATTACCAATGTTATATCAGCATGGTATATGTTTTGAAAGTGTTAATATTTATCTATAGAAAGTGAACTGACAGTTTACAAATTTTATTCTGAAGTAGAAATTATGAAAGAAGACTTAATTTTGTTTAAAATATCGCTAATTTTGTGCTGTTTTATGACTGTTGGAGCTGCTGTTTAACAGTAAATTATGCAATACTTTCATAGAAATTCTAATTAACTTGAAATGAGTTAAGTATTTTTTCACTTGAGTCTTAACCATTGCTGAAAATTGCCATGGTTTTTACTGTGTGGAGAAATATGTCTTAATCATCATGAATGCACATCGTGATTTTCAGTTACGACTAGACTCAGGTGATAAAAACTACTAAACTTCATTCAAGTGAATTTAGATTTTTTATGAAAATTACGGCAAGCATAATTCACTGTCACAAGCACAGTGATCACAGCAGTAGATTCAAGTAGGTGAATTGTCTAAAAATTAACTGATTTCTTGACTGTCTGATCTAAACTTAACTTAAATGACATAAACTTAGTAGCAGCCAGAGTAATACAGAACATGCTTTAACAAAGCATACAAAATAGATATATACAAAACACAAGATTTAGTCAGATAAGACCACTTATTATTTATCCCCAAACCTGTCCAGTACTGTACATTATGATCATTATGATACTTTCATCTGGCCAACCATTCACCCCACCCCCCTCCCCCCTCCACCCCCCCCAAAAAAAAGTGATATCATGAGGGGCTTCCATATTTAAGTCATATATAGGGTGCAATAACAGAACACTTGAAAAGATCCCGGTATAAGAAAGTTTGTCAGCTGGTTTGATGAAGGTTAATCTTACCTCTTTTCTCCACCACCACAGTACTGACTGCTTTGGTATAGTATAAAATTTTAACTGCGGGTAAAATACAATTATGCCATTTAAGTATAATTTTAACTAATGAGGAATGATTTTTCGAAATGTGCACATATGGCACATCAGTGGGTATTTGTGTTATATATTAACCAAATATTCTGCTCTGAGCTACAGTCTCTAATAGATAATTTATGTACTTCATTTTTCTTTTCCTTTTTTTTTCTTTTTTTTTTTTTTAGAAATAGTCCATTAATACATGTTTATTTAACATTAGTGAAAATTATTTTTTCCCTGATTTTAAGACAAAATCAGCTCAAATTTCTCAGAATGTTATCATTTTTATGTGAATATGTAAATTATCAAGAAACTAACCACAGAAAATCATAGTTCTGCACAACAAGGTATTTTGTTGTACACACATGGGAAGTTAATATATGTAAAATACACAGGACCATCAGTGGACATGTGGTTTCAATCAAAATGCTTCTTGCTGCCTAGGTTCAAATCACACTTAGGTACAACATTTAGGCATTTTGTGGTACATGAGTTGGCAGTTAAAATACGAAGGACCATCAGTGGACATGTGGTATCAATCAAAATGCTTCTTGCTGTCTAGGTTCAAATCACACTTAGCTACAACATTTAGACATTTTGTTGTACATGAGTTGGCAGTTAAAATACACGACCATCAGTGGATATGTGGTATCAATCAAAATGCTTCTTGCTGCCTAGGTTTAAATCACACTTAGGTACAACATTTAGACATTTTGTGGTACATGAGTGGGCAGTTAAAATACACAGGATCATCAGTGGATATGTGGTATCAATCAAAATGCATGTTGGTGTCTAGGTTCAAATCACACTTAGGTACAACATTTAGGCATTTTGTGGTACATGAGTGGGCAGTAAAAATAAACAGAACCATCAGTGGACATGTGGTTTCAATCAAAATGCATGTTGGTGTCTAGGTTCAAATCACACTTAGGTACAACATTTAGGCATTTTGTGGTACATGAGTGGGCAGTAAAAATAAATAGAACCATCAGTGGACATGTGGTTTCAATCAAAATGCTTCTTGCTGCCTAGGTTCAAATCACACTTAGGTACAACATTTAGATATTTTGTGGTACAAGAGTGGGCAGTTAAAATACACAGGACCATCAGTGGACATGTGGTATCAATCAAAATCCTTCTTGCTGCCTAGGTTCAAATCACACTTAGGTACAACATTTAGACATTTTGTGGTACATGAGTGGGCAGTTAAAATACACAGGACCATCAGTGGACATGTGGTATCAATCAAAATGCTTCTTGCCCTCCAGGTTCAAATCACACTTAGGTACAACATTTAGGCATTTTGTGGTACAGGACCATCAGTGGACATGTGGTATCAATCAAAATGCTTTATCAGTTAGTTTTAATATGTATATAACTTTCGTGTCCTGTACCATCTTTGTACTGACAAATTAATGTAAGTGAAACACATGTACTTGTACTGGTACTCTTGACTGTGTCATAAAAACACAATTACTCTCCACTTCTCTCCCTAAATACAAAGTCAAACACAGGCTTAATATAGTAAAGCATTTATTCTTATAATGCCAGAATGCAGTAAATAAACTTAGCAAATAATAATAAACAAAAAATAAAACACAACCTATCTCTGAAGTCTAAAGTCAAAACAATTAATATAACTAAGTACCTGGTAGCAGTACTGTTAAAGTACAACTTAAATTTGCATAGAACAAGACTTGTTAAGAAACTTTAGACAAAAATACACTTAAGTCCAGCAAAACTTCATTATAATGCCCCTTGACAACTTTGCCACATTGTTTTTCACAAAACCATTTTTATAAAAAACTATTTTTAAGTCCCAAAATTCATTTCTTTTATATATTTCTTTATAAATTGTTATCAACTTATCACCTAACTTCCTGATAATGCAAAATCCTGACTTAACAAACGGTGGTAATAAATGGAGTTTTTACTGTACACATATCTTTTATAGAATAGTTGATAGTAAGAATTTGAAAATTTAAATACCAGTATGTAAAGGTAAGGTTGGTTGAACTGAAAATTGTTTTATATTGTATCCGTAATTTTTCAGCTATTCATAATGAGACAATGTATCTTATATACCTCAGATAAATGTAAACACAAATTCTGCAGTGTGTGGGTTTGTGCATGCCTTTCCAATCTGCTTTGTACTGGTGCTCACTAATAGCAACTGTTTGGGTGCTAATGCACTTGACCACAATGTCTAGAATTAACACTGCAGACTTATTGGTCTATTTTGCTGGTATCAGCAAAAAGTATAGTCTATGGCAAAAATAAGGCGATACATTTAATATGAAAAAAATTCTTGTATGTATTGTTTACCAAAATTAGTAAACTAAAAAAGTAAACCAACAAATTGCCACCACAGTGTGAGAAAAAGAAAAAAAAAATAAAATAAAAATAAAAACACTGGAAATGTTGTAAGTCAATTTGAATCTATTTTACTTAAAATCATCAATACACAACAGTGGTTATTTCCCTTGGTCCATTTCAATAACATATAGATACTTTTATTTCCTTTAGGAAAATATTGTTGATACATGTTGATAGATGTACTCTCATTTTCCTTTAGAAAATAATGTACCTAAATGTTTGTATATATACTTCAAATCCTTTTCCTATGAAGAAATTAACAATAAAATAAATTAAACAATTCGAAAAAATCTGTTCAATAACAAATAAAACATCTACTGACCATCACTTAGATTTTGAAAAAAAAAAAAATAATAAAAATTAAAAAAAAAAAAAGAAAAAAAGACTAGAGTATAAGGTTCAAGATTTAAAAAGATAAAAAATAAATGTTAGGGTCTGCCATGGGAGGAAAATGGTAAACTGAAAATTTCTGAAGTAATAAAATACAAAATGTATCTACTCATATATATATATATATATATATATATATATATATATATATATATCTTTCTCTCCGTCATTTAAAACATGTGAAAGCATACATCATTGAATACATGTACAAAGATTAAAAAAATAGTTATAAAAACTGGAATGTAAACAATAACATTGTTCAAGAGACCATTTAGAAAGATTGTTTTATTTACCAGATCTAGAGTCTATGAGTAAGAGCATAATTAAAGTTAAAATAAAAAAGTTTGTTATAATGGAATGTTTGACTGAAATTAAACAACAAAGAGAAAAAATGTTGCTTCTTTTGTAGCCTTGGATAAAAATAGTTGAACACAGATGAAACCATTTAAATAGCTTAAAA
This sequence comes from Tegillarca granosa, assembly GCA_029721355.1. Taxonomy (NCBI): domain Eukaryota; kingdom Metazoa; phylum Mollusca; class Bivalvia; order Arcoida; family Arcidae; genus Tegillarca; species Tegillarca granosa. The sequence continues at coordinate 41,929,398 of CM056599.1, read as the reverse complement.
ATGTGTTCAACTTGTGATTTTTAAGACATTTTTATTTTTGAAATAATAAATCCATTTACAGTTCTGAAAATATAAGTGAAAATTTCGTTAAAACTATCCCTTATAAATTAATGATAATGTTAAGAAAAATAAATCAAAAACAAAATGTAAAGGAAAACTTTTAATGCATACAAGATTGTTGCAACAATATTTTAATTTACTGTGAAATAAGGTCCACATTCACAGACTGTAAGTTCAGTAAAACCTGTGTAAATGGAACACGTGTTGGATTGAAGGTTTTATCTGAAAAGACAGATTTACACAGCTTAATTTACTGTACAATAAGGACCACATCCACAGACTGTAAGTACAGTAAAACCTGTGTAAATAGAACACCTGTTGGATTGAAGGTTTTGTTCTGAAAAGGCATTTAATTTATCAAAGAATATGGTTAATGATTTGACACAATTACATAATACAATATTTATTTAGATTTTTTTCTCTTGACAGACAGGCTATACTATTATGGCACTCTACAGTATTTCACAGTTTATATGTAACTTCAGTATTCAAATTATTTCATTTAAAATCTTAAGAAATTAAAATAGAAACTTCTCATTTATCAGTAAAATAATTTAATTTGGCTGAAAAAAAAATAATTTTAACAAGTATAAAACTCCATAAAATCCACAACAAAATTTAAACAACAACCATGATAACAAATTTAATGAATTCTTTTAACAAGATTTCTACAGCTCTTTCCAGGTGAAACAAAAAAAAAAAAAAAATAATAAAATAACAAATCAAAATTATTATACACCCAAAACTGTGTAACAATAAGAGTGGTTTATAAATATACCATTACACCATAAACATCAAGAAATTTACAATGTAAAAACAAAATATCCACATGAAATCAAAAAAGAAAGAAAGAGAAAAAAAATACATGCCAAAATTTGATTAACAAACTGTTCTTATAACATGGTTTCTTTAAATATTAACTGAAAGACAATTACTGCATGAAATGAAATTTTAGGACAAAGAACGCCAAATACATGTAGTTTTCAATATATGAATTTAAACCTGTAAAATCCGTACATATGGTATAACAACAGGTGTTGTAATAACAGCATAGCCAACCTGCAAATCTTATTGAACTTTTCAACAAAAAACATTTACAATTATGTCAGCTCTGAAGTCAGAGTACAACATTCTAGTGATCTCTTTTGTTATTTGCACAAATGATGGTAACAAAATGTTTTCTTTGTTATTAACAATGAGCTTTACCAATCAAATTTATTACATGTAACACAAATTACCTCAACTGAAACATCTATAAACATGAAAATGGTCAAATTCTGGTCTTGTTACTATAATTATTATCTATTCCTAAATCAGATCCAAAAGGTCTTTCTGTGACCAATGACAAGAAACTTGGTTTAATATTTGCTTTCAATAACAGAAAATTTCTTAGAACTACCTTTTTTTTAATCTTATAACATTCAGAGAAAAATTACATGTTTACAAAATTAACCAATTTCATTTAACTCGATATACATGTTAATATGAGGTGGATTTTAAAGACAAAACACTTCATTTTAAACTTATAAGATCACTTATATTTCTCTAGATAACATTTATATAATGTATAAAAGTTTCATAGCAGTAATAACAAGAGGCCCATGGGCCTTAACGCTCACCTGAGGAAATATCCAAAAACTTACAAAGAACTTAAATACAAAAAGTTCACAAAATTCCTCAAGTTTGGAAAATCCTGCAATAATTAATCAGAAATGTCTAGTCACATTTCATTTATAATAGCTCATATGCACCATTTAACTATAGTATAATAGATAATTTCCAAATCATTAACCATATGGTTATGCAGCCATGATTTTGACTTTTGAACACGTGAACTTGAACCTGATATCAAAATGGTCTTAATAACAATACGTACAATATTCTAATAAACATGCTTGTACAAAATGTTTATAGTTTTCAAGATAATTAGCAATTTAAGTCTTCTTTTGCAACTGTGACCTTGACCTTTCAACTAATGATTGGTGTCGCAATACCTACAATATTCTAATATATATTCCTATACAAAAAGTTAATAGTTTTCAAAATAATTAGCAATTAAAGTCTTCTTTTGCAGCTGTGACTTTGACCTTTCAACATATGACCTTGTACAATATATCAAAATGATTGGTGTCGCAATACCTACAATATTCTAATATATATTCCTATACAAAAAGTTAATAGTTTTCAAAATAATTAGCAATTAAAGTCTTCTTTTGCAGCTGTGACTTTGACCTTTCAACATATGACCTTGTACCATATATCAAAATGATCATGTGTCGCAATACCTACAATATTCTAATATACATGCCTATACAAAAAGCTTAAAGTTTTCAAGCTATTGCACAAATTTAGTATTCATAAGCCAAAAATAAAATTTCAGGGGCAACAACTCATACATGGATTATCATATAGTTACGAAACTTGGTACCTTTTTCAATTTTGTCATGGGGAACATTTTAACAATGTTTTGAATTCATATATCTCTCAAAATTTGCAAGAAAATTGCCTAAAACTGCATAAATCACAAATTAGGTCATGACCTTGATTTGTGACCTTGCCCCTTTTTTAAAGGTCATTTCAAGAAAAAGTCAAAAGTGAAAACCCCCTGTCAATATCTGTTTAAATACTCAAGTTATAACAATTTTAATCCATTTTACGAAATTTTTAAAATTAAACGCAAAAACGCGTAACCCATTTTTCGACCAAATTTCACGAAATGAACAAACTATAGGCTTAAGACCCTAGAGAAGCCAAATATCACATCAGATTTTTTCTATCATCATCGGTTTTAGAGAAGAAGATTTTTTAAGATTTTTGGACCCCTAGGTCACCTTGACCTAGCTTTGGTAGCCATGGCAATGCCATGAACAAATCTGAATTGCACCGGCCGTTATATATGCTTCTGACCAAGTATCACTGAAATCTGTACAACAGTTTTGGAGGAGAAGTCGAATATAGGTGTTAACGACGCACGCACACACGCACGCATGCACACACGCACGCATGCACATACACACGCCGCGCCATGCCATAAGCTCACATGACCTTTCAGTCAGGTGAGCTAAAAATGTAAAATTGACTCATTTTTTATGATTTAAATAAGGGAATGTCATCTAAAACAAAATATTTAAAATATATTAACTACACAGCCAAATACACTTCACTAATATAACAACTACCGTGAGATTTTCAAATATATAAAATACATATAGATATATACACATACTTTTGCAAATAGAAAATATATATAACTGAGATGCAAATTACAAAAAATATATAAAAAATCTTAAAATACCAATTATCACATTTGAAGCTTTTTACAAAAAACAATAATGCAATATAATGGAAGATACAGTAAAAGCAATATCAATGACAAAAACGTGTACTGTAACCTGTCTATAAAGGCCACCTCAGGGAACCAGTAAATTGGTCATTATCAGTAGGTGAACTTTACACACAGGTTGAAAAAAAAAAATATAACAATGAAATTGGTGCAAGAAAAGAGCCTTTAGGCAGACTGGTTTGCTCTATTACATATAGGTGGATAGATTTTGTCCACAAAATGATACCTTTTATGCTTTTATACTTTTTCATTTCTTTCGAAAAAAACATTTTAAGTTATCTGAAAATTAATGAATAATTTAAAAAAAAAAAATCAGTTTTAATAAATAAGACTGTGATGAAAAAAATCAAATAAGGTGCATTCTGAAAAACATTATTACTTTGACAGTATTCTATTCTTCACAGAATCCAAAATGATGTATACTTTTTTGTTCATCATTTTCATTCTTGATGATACAAATTGTTTACAGAACAAAGATATCAAAATTATCTTGCAAAAAAGCTCATTTGTTTAATATGTGAACAGTTGCTTGAATTAAGTAACACATGATGTTTTGGATGGGTGTGTCCTATTACCAACAAGGACTACACACACTAATGTCTTAACCAGATTAAAACATTCACTAGTCCCACAAATGTTTGCAATTGGTCTTCTTCACAAAATGTTTGTAATTGATCTTCTTCAGCAAAAGATTGCAGATAATAAGTCTTCATAGAAAGATATGGAGACACTGCCATTCAGGCAACTAAAAGAAACAACTTTTCAAAAAAACATATCTTTTATACTTCAGCACTGGTTTTTGAAATGCCCAAATTCTAACTATTATTGTATTTGCAGAAATAACTGAGACATGGTTTTTCATTTTTCATAAGTTTGTTACAAATAATTCCATAAAATGGAAATTGTACTTAATTTCATAAAATGGTACATGTAAATGAATTTAGAATTCCTTAACCAGGCAAGTAAAAATATGGGATTTTAAAATTGGTACACCACAAAAATGAGTTTCTGTTATATAAACTAGATATGTTTCTTTGAAACAGATGTGTCGCCTGACACTGCATAAAAATCAATCAAAGGGAAATAATTCAAAAACGGAACAAGATAGAGTTGTGGTTCTTGTGCACTGCACTTCGAGTCATTGCCAGAAACATGTACACCAAGTTTGGAGTCATTTGAACATACTACACCAAAGTTATGCTCTGGACAAGAAATGCTCTATAAAAATCAATCAAAGGGAAATAATTCAAAAATGGAAAAAGATAGAGTTGCGGTTCTTGTGCACTGCACTTCGAGTCATTGCCAGAAACATGCACACCATGTTTGGAGTCATTTGAACATACAACACCAATGTTATGCTCCGGACAAGGAAATCTGGATGCCGCAGACGACGCCGTCGACGAAAGTAATCCCTATATGTCGCCTGACTAGGCAACACAAAAAAGGAATGTTTTGATTTGTAGCTTTGATGAGTTTTGCTTTATGATTTATGGTTGTACTAACTGAAGCTACCTAATTACATTTGTTTACAGCATAATGGGTTTCTGGTAAGAATGATTAAACAGAAATGTCTAATACATGTACAACAGTATATTAGGTAGTCACCTATGAAGTATATGATGTTAAGTGGTAACAAAGGGTTCAGTTTAAATTGAGAAACTGACAGTTTTATTATTTTCCTCTATAATCAGGCATCCAAAAAAATTTTTCTCTAATAAATTCTTTGAGATTCTCTTTGTTCAAAATGTGTCATTTTTTTCAGAATGATAGGAACTGTGTCTGTATAAAAAACCTGATCTCAGGTATTTTTGAAAACAGTATGATACTGTAACAGCTAAATAATCCAAGAAACACTGAAAATAATAACTGGTGAAAATAGTTAAATTTCACTTCAGAATTATACAAGTTTTATCAGTCTACAACATCACAATAAATGGCATCACAACTAAAGCATCATTTCACATATATACACATTACTAGGTACACTGTATTTCTTAAACAATGTTGAGTAAAGCAAGGCAGGTTATGGCAAGACTATATTCACTTCCTTTAAGTAATTATTCATCTAGTGGAAGTCTGCTACATTAGTCTATGAATGCGGATATGCTACACTCAGAATGGATAATTTTTGCACATTAGGTCCTATGGCCTCCTTTTCTTCCCATGTATCTGAATCAATGTCATATACATATAAATTTGTGTTGACTGTACTTCCCCCTAGAGCATATATTTTATGTTCATAAAAACCTACATGCCGAAACAAATGTCCAAAGTTTTCTGGAGTAGGTGCCAGTTTAGACCACTGTCCAGTTTCAATATCAAATACTTCATTATCTATGCAATTCCGGAAGGTCATGTTGTCACCAAAATTAGTGTAACCACCTACCACATATATTTTACCATTCAATGCTGACATACTATGTCCCTGTCTCTGTTTGTTCATGCTCTGTTTTGGAACCCATCCATCATCTCCGTTAATCTTCAGACACCAGACATTATCCAATGGGACAGAGTCACTAGGGTCAGCGCTTATACCACCAGTGACATATAGACAACCATCACAGTACGCTGCTGATTGGTCAAAGCATTTTATAGGTAAAGGGGCCAGATCATCCCACTTGTTCTCTTGTGGATCATATACTTCCACTTCAGATAATATATCTTCTACATCATCCCCATCCTCGGTATGTTGATGATTGACACCACCAAACACATATACATTTTTATCAGAGCTGCAAATTGCAAAAGAAACACGAGGATGATTCATTGGGCTAACTTCCAACCACTCTCTGTATTTTGGATCAAAACGGAAAACCCTTGCAATGCTACAATAGTTTCCATCATATCCACCTGCAGCATATAAAAAGTTGCCGATTGATGTCTGCATCATGGCATGATAGTCTGCAGTATCTAAGCCAGTAGGACCTAATTGTTCTACAAATAATCCTGGTTTTTCTGGATCTCTATAGGCTATCATATTGTATTCTTCAGAGAATGATGTAACAGCTAATACCTTTCTTGCACCCCGTGGTAAGTAATTGTCTCCAGTGATCAAGCACTGACCCATGACATTACAATTGTAATTCATCGCATCCTCAACAAGTTGCTTCATTTCTGGAATTTTCATTACTTCATCAGGCAGTGATTCCAGCTCTTCTGCTTCCATCACTGGAAACCTTACTTGACGTAGTAAGGATAACAAATGTTCTTTTCTTTTATCTGGATCTTCTTGAACCCATTTCAAAATAAAGTCCAAAATAAAATACTCGGAAGATTCAACATATACATTTTCCATTAGAAACTGTAAAATCAATTCCATTGGTAGATTTTGATAAAATTTTTCTTGCTGAACCAATTCTGGTAAATTCTGTCCCAGAAAAACAAAAATGTCCCATCTCAAATCTCCAAGCCAGTATTTATCTGTTAATTGTAACACTGCAGTATAATTCTCAAGACTTAAATGACGCACTAGAAAATCACAGCATATTTCCAACAGCCAATCATTATGGAAAAAACGTGCTGCTTCTATGTTGTCTTCAATATTGTCGGGATCAATGGTCACATGACCATGGTAAAAATAGTCCAAAATGGCAGCAAATCCTTTTGGACTTATATCTTTAATTTCAATGACATCTTGACTTTTTTCTTTCATGTCATGTCTGAACATGGCTGAGAAATAATCACTGGCTTCTGACAAGACATCCCGATGAGCTTTAAAACTCTGATCTGCCACTTTCAACTTGACATCACATTTGTGGTCATAAATTTTAGCTTGCACTTTCACATAGTCTTTGTTGATGTATTTCAACTTGTTGTCAGAAACATAAATATATTCCGTATTCTCTTTTGGAGCCCCCTGTGATGGGTCTATCTGAGCCTGAGCCATTATAAATCGACGAGAAGTGTAATCCTCAGAATAATCAAAATTCAAATAACACAGATCCTTTTCTTCAAGGGTTGATTTTTCAGATCCAATAATTCTTTTTTTTCTGTTTAGATCCTGATATTTTTTCAATATTTTATCAACATTTGCTTTTTTAGTTTGATGGTCTATCCTCTTTCCAGATTCTATTGGTTTCTCTTCCTTTTTTCTATTTTCTGTCAATTTACCAGTTGGTTTTGTTGTTGACTCAGTTGGTTTTGTTATTGACTCGGTTGGTTTTGGTGTTGACTCTGTTGGTTTTGGTGTTGACCCGGTTGGTTTTGATGTTGACTCGGTTGGTTTTGGCGTTGACTCGGTTGGTTTTAGTGTTGACTCCTGTTTTGCTTTACTATCTGTGGTTGTTTTGGAATTTTGTTTTTCCTTTTCTACCTCTGACTTTTCTGGTGTTTTATGTTTTGGTTTATCTTGTTCAGATGGTCCAAATTTCTCTCTTACTGTTTCAACAAATCCTTTTTTCTTGGCTGGTGGTTTTTTCTCTGAAACTGTTGTTTCTTTTATAGTTCCTTCCTTTTTTCCCTCTGGAGTTTTGCTACAACCAGCTGCTGTTTTTGCTATACTACTTTTCGTTGGTGCTGCAAAACTACTGGATCGTGATCCTTTACTACTAGCTTTTTTATCAGTGTTATCCTCTTCAGTGCCGTTTGTTTTTTCAATTTTACCTTTATCAACAGAAGAGTTTCCACTTCCCGCCTTAGTACTTGCTCCTTTTACCTGACAATTTTTGTCTGTATCATTGCCATTAACCTGTGGCTCTCCGTTAACAGACTTTGCTTGTTTAGTGCCACCACTTTTAATGCCACTGTTTTGTCTGAAAGTATAAATAAAAGCTGAATAAGAACAATGTAACAAGAAAAGAAATGACAAAATTCATCACATTCATATCTGCCTCAGCAGGAAAAGAACCTAGGTGATAAGACACACTGTGATCAGTAAGTTTACACTTTTGACCACTGGGAAGGTCCTTCTATTTTATGACTTAACTGGACCATTTCTATGAAAAAGAAGCTTATGTAAGCAACATTTGAAAATAATCTGCCAAATACACCACAGAAGTAACTGATTGTACAAAAAAAAACCTAATTTTAACCTTTTTAGTACAACTGTACTTCTAAAGAAATTATAAATTCAAATTAATTTTGTTTTTAAAGAAGTGTGTGAAAAATTTGTATGTCCATAAAAAATGAAGAAGAATTTGACATAAAAACTTCAGTACACACATGCCTGTGTATTTACACTATGTACCAGGAATTTATAAGTACTGAAATACAACAGTCCAAGGATGAATTTGAATCCAAGTCAATTTCTTCTGCAGTATCTCTCATGGAGATGGTAAACTTATTTATTTATTTTCTTATTTTTTCTTTATTATTTATTTATTAACCTATTTATTTATTTATTAACCTATTTATTTATTTATTAACCTATTTATTTATCTATCTAATTACCTATTTATTTAATTATCTAACATAAATGTATTTCAATAAATTTTTTCTACCTATCTATAATTTAAATCATTTCAAATTCCTTATTAATATCTGACTTGTATTTCAGAGATTTGAAATATACACAAGGAATGAATTTTGATATTTTTTCTTAAAAAAAGGCTTGAAACTAAATTGCTTCTTTAAAAGATTACATTTACATTGCATGCTCTTTTTCACTTACACAGAACTTTTTGAAGTTTCAATTCCATTTGAGGAAATTTCCTGATTTGTTTCTGAATCCATGATAACAAAATTTACCTATCTTAATATGTTAAAATAAAACACAAAACTGAACCAATGATATATCTTACAACATAAGTAATGTACACCCATAAAAGGGGATTTCTGGGTGATATCAAAATGTAGTCAAATCACTTTCCATAACCATTTCAGTTTTTTATGATTTTTGGGGTTTTTTAAAACAAAATAATATATTAAAATACTGAGAATTCATTTGTATTTTAGAAAAAAACTGTGATGAAATAAAATGAAAAAAAAAATTACAAAATTAATAAAAAAACAAATAGAATCCCTCTATGGGGCCTCAAAATTTCTTCTTGAGACAAGACAATTGCCATAGGTGAGGAACGACAAATGACTATCTGAAACTGATGACGCAGCCCAAAAATTATCACAATGGATGATGTGTATGACATTTGATAAATTTAATGTCCACTGAGGTCGTTGTAATCACCAGCATCATCAAACAGCATATCAGTCATACACCTGTAGGCTAGCTAGCTAAATCCAAGTGTACTTAGAAGATGTTGAGACACACACACAATATATTTGTGTGTGTGTGTGTGTGTGTGTGTGTGTATTACGTAAAACTCAGGTATTGTAGACTCTCTGAATTATTGTGTCAGATCTTTACATCTCTGAAAACTAGTATTTGAGTTGGCTCAGTTTCAACAATTGTTATGCAAGGGTTTGACTTTATTTAAGACTACCAGTATATTTGACAAGATTCAGGTCCAAGGTTGGATATAATACAGTAGAGCCAGTTAGGCTTGATAAATATGAAAATTGTTTATCCAGCAAAAATTGTCTATGGGATTTAAAAAGCCAAGGTCTTTCTAAGATTATAATAAATGTGCATTAAAAATTATTTATAAAATTTCTGTCAAATGGTCTTACTACTCTCTCACCAAGCATTAACCTCTACAGATCAGAATGTCCCTATTACAGCACACATAATTATATATAATTGTACATTGACTATATATCTATAGTTTTCTAAACAATTCAAAATTGACTGTCCAATTCAAAAATTGATAACATGAAGCCCTGGCCTTTATTTCCTTCCTATTTCTCTTCCTATAAAAGTAACATCACTATTCAGACTAACACAAATATATGTATACTGGTATCAAGTAAAATATTAAACTTAATCAATGCAAATGACCTTATTTATTCACAAATCCTCTTTATATGCATAAAAATACAAGACAAGGCCTTATTAAAAAAAGCTTATGACATACCAAAATATTTTCACCAATAGCTTGATTCATTATATAATTAATCCTGTCTGACTTTTCTACATTCCCAACATACTTAATACTGCACAACCATAACATGTAACATTAACACGTTATATTCCAGGGTCTTCTAAATGTTTGAATTTTTACCGGATGTTCTGTACTTTAAATTCAAATTTAAAAACACCCACTAAAACTTTTTTATGTACCAGAACACTGCTGTGTGAATTATTGATATTTTACTATCTATCAATTACACAATGAATTATCATATGTCATTGAATAAATAACACACTGAGGAGTCATATCTAGGCCACTCCTGATTTTAAATTTCAAAACTACATGTATACAGGATAAAAAGGATATAATAAATTCAATATTGTCTTTAGGTCTTTATTTATATACATATACTATATTCTGCTTTAGGCTGACCATAATATAATTATGATCTTTGTTTTCCTCGAGATTTTTTTCTCATGAGAGCAACTTGTGATAATGATAACTATATAGTCATACAATGTAAAACTTTTGTAGTCCATATGTATCAACTTAAAGAAAAATGTGGAATTTTCAAATTTTAACTTTCATCTTTAAAATCTCTATAAAATTGTACTTTAAATTTAAACAATATATTCAATATATAAATGAACCCGATAAAGAAATTACAATTTTTATTTATATGTAAATAATTTGATAAGGATCCACACAGGAGTGGGAGAATAACACATATTTTGTACTGTAACCTTTTATTGTGTGAAAAATAAAAATATTATGACACATAATGAATATTCTAATATGTACTTTCATATATAAACCCAGTCCATTGATATATATTATTTGTCAATCCCAACACAGAGTCATGATGTCACAGACTTTTGTAAAACCACCCACAGGCATAAGGTGGGGAAAATATTCACCTGACGGCTCAAGTACAAGTGTACAATCACCTGACAAACAAGGCTAGTCTGCAGGCTGACTTCAGGTTATTAATTAGTTATAGATACAAACAAAGTTCAGGTAAAATGCACCTACCTGGATATATAGGTATAAAAATGTATAAGTAAAATTGTCAAAAGATGTTTGACAGATAAACCCACAGTAAACAATGTGCAGTTTTACAAAATGGGAATGCTGAAATAATTTATATTTTGTTTAAAACTTCAAAAAAAATCTGTGAAGGTTAAGTTACACATATTTTAGGAAAAGACTATTAAATAAGAGCATTTTAAATCACAGGTAATAGTTAAATAAGTATATAGTCAAGATTATGTAGCTTTTTATTTTTCTCATAATTTAAAGGTGTTGTTTAAAGAGAGTTTTAAAACCAGTTTCATACATTTATTTTTCCTGACAATTCAATAGATTATCTACCTTGTTATGATATTCTAACACATTCTAACACACATTCTAACACATTCTTTCAAGTAACATTGAGATTTTTTTAAATCTGAGTCATAATGTTACATAATTTTACTACTGAAAACACTCACAAATACCAAAAACAGTAAAAGCTTTAACATGACCAATTCTAAGTACTAGGTCATAACATCAAAATAGTCAAGGCAACATGTGGTATCTATTTTCTCACTTGTAAGTCTTCCCCAATTTATTGCCAAATCGAATTCCTCTCAAACAGAAAGATGCTTAGGAATCACAATGCCTCTCATGGCCTAGGTTTGAATCCACTTGAGCAGATCCTAGTGTGAGAAAGTTTGTCAGCTTGCTGAAGGTCAGTGGTTTTCTCCAGGTACTCTGTTTTCCTCCACAATTCCTGAACTGACCGCCTCAATATAAGTGAAAAATTTTGACTTTGGTGTTAACAGCATTAATTCAATCCAGAAAATTTGTTGATTAACTTGCACAAGTTGCATCTCAGTCAAGCTTTACTTACTTGGATTGAAAAGTCAGTTCTGGCTGGAATGGTGGAGAAAACTGGAGTGTCCAAGAAATTCATCAGAGTTTATAATACAAACACAAAAGTTTTCTAAACAAGTGATGGTAGCAACACAGGGTTTTTATGGTATTATCTCACAATAAATCAAAAATATTCAAATTTACCTTTACCCCTTTTCCCCCCAAGTTTTTTATATTCCTGTTGACCAAGCATCAATGAATACTCATTTTTTCCAAATATTGTACATATATTTTAACTGTTAACACACCCTATTGAAATTTTTTTAAAAATTCAAAACCCACTCAAAAGAGTCATTATGATAATTACCGTAATGTTTCTATGAACTACAAATTCAACAAATATTTCAGTTCAAAACAAAATGCACCTCCATTTGAGATGCACATATTTAGGTTTTTTGTAGAAAAAATTAGGTCCAAGGTCCAGAATTTAGAAAAATAAATCATCAGTGGACTAGAATGAAAGTTAAAGTTGATCTGTATTTCATGATGGTAAACTTAAATATATCTAAGAGTTAAAAAAAATAAAGAAAAAAGTTCAGAAAACTGAAAAAATTTTCTGCATCATAGGCCCTTAGCTTTACAAAACAAATAACAAGTGGACCATAACAAAACTTGAGCTTGATCTGTATTTCTTAATGTAGACTAGCTTGCAAAATATAAGTTAAATATCTGCAGATGTTAATAAAAAATTCAGAAAAAACTGTTATTTTGCAGAAATTTTTAGTTCTAAGGTACAAATTTTAGTAAAAATCAGTAAACCAGAAGAATTCAAACTTGACTGTTATTCATGATAGTAGATTCCCATACCAAATACTTCAATATCTTCAAGCATTTAGGTCTGTAAGTCCGAAAAAACATATATAACAGACAAACCTACAGTAGTCTCCCTTGACAATACCAGTAGGATACTACAAAACAAAGCACTTTTTAGGCTTTGCTGTGAAAAGAAGAATATGGATGACAACATTATTTTGAATTGATTAGATAAAACTATCATATTACAGTATTTTTGTGAATAGCGTCAGTGTTTCAGTGACAGAACAACTGTCTTTTCAGCTGGTGGTAGGGGGTTTGAATCCCTGTTGAGTCATACATAAGACAAAGATTTGATATACTGCTTCCTCGTATGGCGCACAGCATAAGGGGATCAGAGTATAAGAATTCAGTTCTCTTGCTAGGGAAGATAGGCAGGTATTAATCAATAATACAGGATAACCTTTATGTTTCACCTTGAGGACCAAAATGTAGACAGGAGATGGAACAAACTAAGAAAATTTTCATTATGTGCTATGTTTGAATTTAGACACAAGACAACTTAGAAAGTCAAGTGACAATATACCCATACCATAACTTACATAAGCCAAGATAGTATTCCATCCCTACTTAAGCTATCTAATAGTGTTACTAGTGCATTCAGGTATATCTGCAAGTTATGCTCACCAGTAATTTGTAAATATGGTGTCAACAAAAGTTATCTCCCTTTCTCCACATAACACCTCTTAAGTTAAAATTTTTACATTTAAAGGTAGTATCATAATTTAAAAGTGCTTGATCAGCTATAACAAACTGCTGTTCACAATCGTCATAATGATTAGAAAATAAGAACAGGTAAGAATAGAGCATTCAATTCAACAGAAGATTAAACAAAAGCTTAAGATCAAGACTTCCAGAATGCTGATTGTTAAGTGAATATTTGTGTAGAATATATGATACAGCAATGTCATAAGATGGCTGGTTATGAAATTCTCACAAATTTTACACTTGAACATTTTCAGCCATAGTATGACATCCCTTGTTTAACTGATATACAAAAGAAAAACTACTAAACCATTAATAATTTAAGACTAGAAGAATCTCGAATTTTATTCAAAATACAATTGTTGTACAATTGCCAACTAGCTTATATTTAAGAGTGTTATCTTCTACAATTACAAAATTTATGCCATTTCACCTATAGCTGGTGATTTCTTGATATAAGTGAAATATTCTTTGACTGAGATCTATGTCAAACTCCATTGAATCAATTAATCAAGCAATTCTACAATTACATGTAAACTTTAAAAAATAAGATGTGCAAGCTAGTCATCATACTTAAAGCTGCATTAAGTTTACCAAATTTCTGAATTTTTTTTTATTTTCTACAAATATATTTTTTAAAAAGTAGATATCTTCTAACCACGATCCGTGAAATTCATTTTCTAAAATTTCATTTCTTTTAGCTGTAAATAAACGGAATCCTCTGACCGGTTGGTCAGTGTTCTACGATGGTAATTATGAGCTTGGAGCATGCGCACGGATGTACGGAAAAGCCTAGAATCGAAAGTGAAACATGACGGATTGCATTAATTGTCTTTCATTAATATCCAGATGTATTTGAAATGGTGTTATTTTTCCCTTACTAAGTCACAAATGACAAATTCAACGAAGTTCTGTGTTTAATTTATCGTATTTCAACATTTTGAAAGTTGTGTTTAAATGACCCGGGTTTTGATGACGTAACCATGTTCTAATATTAGATCCCAAATGCTGCATCTCGCTGGGTAAATACTGTAATTTCTGTATTTATTCGAGTTTTTATCGTTGAACCAAATGTAACATTGTTCATTAGGAACATCATTTATTAGATTAGCACCGTTTTATTTTTTTCTTTGGAAAACTTAATGCAGCTTTAAGTATCTTTCAATACTAACAATAAAAAAAATAAATAAAAAAATTATAAAAATCCAAATGACCTACAATATAGATGCAAAATAATGTTCTAAAAAAATTAAGGTGGGCATTAGATATCAACAAAAATGAACAAAACACCCCAGTTAATTTAATTTTCTACATAGGTTTTGCATAATTCACCATCTCACAGTGACTCAAAGAGAGCAAGTCATTTTGTACCATAACCAATTGTTACCATGACCATTTTATACCAAATTTTTCCATTTCATACCCAAATTGGTCCCAATCACCATGAAATAAAAAATGTTTTTGCCATAGTAAAATCTATGCTAAAAAATCAATGCATTTGTTGACCTCAACACACTTATCATGAAATTTCAAAATGTTTTGTGGCTAATCTTTGTAATGTCTTTATTTTTTATGTCTAATTGAGAGGCACAGAGAGAGAGAGAGAGAGAGAGAGAGAGAGAGAGAGAGAGAGAGAGAGAGAGAGAGAGAGAGAAAGAGAGAGCTCTTAGTAAATAAGATGGTACAAAATGTTTGCAGAAAAAGAGGGTACACAGTCAAAACAAGGAGAACAAGCATTCTGAGAGTATTGCAAAACAATACATAGTCCCCTACCGGCCGCATATTTCACTAATCCCATAGTTTTAGGTAAAATGTACCTTATTATATGGTACAAAGATTTATAGTTATAAATTATACGTGTTGTTCAAGATGTAAAGCAAAACTGGATCATAGTAAAATCAAAGACCAGCAATGGAGTTCTCAAAAATTTTAAGTTTAATCATGAATAGGTTAATTCTCCCAAAACCTTCTTATTTTTGACAGTGTGTGGAAAGAGAATAATTACTAGGTCAATTGTAATGCAATTTAGTTTTTGTTTTATAATATATCATAACATATACATTACAGGAGGCACAAGTCTAACAGTTCTTGATATGGAGTGTAATAGTGACCTGAATTCATTAACTGCAAGCGTGTAGAAAAAAAGAGCGGAAAACTGAAATTTCAGTGAATTTTCAAAGTTCAAAGGGCCATAACTCATGTTAAAATTTGCGGACCAGAATGAAACGCTAACTTGATCTGCAACTCTTCATACTGAGTCACATCCCAAACATTAGTTCCATTTCTGCAAGCGTGTAGAAAAAAAGTGCGGAAAACGAAAATTTCTGTGAATTTTCAAAGTTCGAAGGGCCATAACTCATGTAAAAATTTGCGGACCAGAATGAAATGCTAACTTGATCTGCAACTTATCATAGTAGAGTCACATACCAAACATTAGTTCCATTTCTGCAAGCGTGTAGAAAAAAGTGCGGAAAACTAAAATTTCTGTGAATTTTCAAAGTTCGAAGGGCCATAACTCATGTAAAAATTTGCGGACCAGAATGAAATGCTAACTTGATCTGCAACTTATCATGGTAGAGTCACATACCAAACATTAGTTCCATTTCTGCAAGCGTGTAGAAAAAAGTGCGGAAAACTAAAATTTCTGTGAATTTTCAAAGATCAAAGGGCCTTAACTCCAGTAGAAATTAGCAGATGGAAACGAAACATAAACTTTATCTGTAACTCATCATGGTAGACTTATATACCAAAAATCAGATCATTATCTAAAAGCATTTAGAAAAAAAGATTGGAAAACTGAAATTTCAGTGAATTTTCAAAGTTCAAAGGGCCATAACTCCTGTAAAAATTAGCATATGGAAACGAAAATCATAAACTTGATCTGAAACTCATCATGGTAGAGTCACATACCAAACATTAGTTCCATTTCTGCAAGCGTGTAGAAAAAAAGTGCCGAAAACTAAAATTTCTCTTAATTTTCAAAGATCAAAGGGCCATAACTCTGGTAAAAATTAGCAGATGGAAACAAAACGTAAACTTGATCTGTAACTCATCATGGTAGAGTCACATACCAAACAATAGTTCCATTTCTGCAAGTGTGTAGAAAAAAGTGCAGAAAACTTAAATTTCTGTGAAGGGCCATAACTCCAGTAAAAATTAGCA
The DNA here is from genome assembly GCA_029721355.1 of Tegillarca granosa. Classification (NCBI taxonomy): domain Eukaryota; kingdom Metazoa; phylum Mollusca; class Bivalvia; order Arcoida; family Arcidae; genus Tegillarca; species Tegillarca granosa. The sequence goes on along the minus strand of CM056599.1, from coordinate 41,912,496 downwards.
GATGGAAACGAAACGTAAACTTGATCTGTAACTCATCATGGTAGACTCATATACCAAAAATCAGTTCATTATCTAAAAGCATTTAGAAAAAAAGTGTGGAAAACTGAGGCGTGACAGACTGGATGGATGGACGGACGGACAGACAGACAGAGTGCAAACCTAAAGTACCGGTACCCTTCGGCTTTTGCCGGTAGGGGACTAAAAATTGAACAATGTGTGATATGAAATGTGGAAGCATTACAATATGATACTAAATGTTTGCAGTACACTTTGGTACAAAATGGTAAAAAAAGATTTAGTCATGGTAGAAAATTGTCATGAAATGAGATGGTTTTTCATATGGCATGAAATGACTAAATTTGACTTAAAACAGTTATTTTTCTTTCTTCATGCAAATAGTCTATCATGCCTTAATCAATTTGGGATGACTATTTTCACTAAATGCAAAAACCTTCCCGACTGTAGGACTAAAAAATTGTATGGGATAAATATGTGTAGAGACTCACAGTCACTTACAGGGCTCTCAACTTATCTAACTTCTAAGCACCGACAATGCTAACTAGGCTCAAAGTTTTAAGTAACTTCCAGCATAAACTTAAGCTGGACGTACACTCTATACCAGCTATACTGAATAAGAAAATCACACAGACTTAGTCAGCAGAAACGCCACACAATTTCTGGTTTTTATTTTATCCTCTCTTTTTAGAAATTACAATGCACAGACTAAAACTGGGAAAGGAAATGCGTGAGATACCTGTTTAAGAACACCTGTTGGACAGGTGAGCAACAGGAGGGGGTGGGGTCTTTTCGCCAGATGCATGTGCAAAATGGAAAGAATTTAGTTTAAAATATTTGATTGCCGCTAACAAATCAGACAATTTAGATATATGGAGAGTATATTTGTATTAAAGATCCCCTAAATGTATAGAACACACTTACGAACTTCTGAAGTACAGTCAACTTTTTATCTCCTCAAACCAGTTTCAGAGTAAAAGGGCGATAACTCTAATGGGCGTGTATAATTTCGATAACCGAAAGGTATAGAAAAGAGTTGTTTCCGGATTATCAATCTTGATGTATTTCTGATGATAAATTCCAAAAAGAAAACAATGAAATCAATGTACTTATAACTTAACTGTAGTGTCTTTTTAAAGTAGAATATATGCATATTGTAAACTTGTTTAAATCCTCTTTAAAAACTTTTTATGATTGAATTAAACTTTGCATAAAAACCTTCTATGTCGACCTAACTCACTGTACCCTAAAAATTACTTCGTAACACCACACAGATCAGAAAATCAACGTCATTTTCAGGAATCTAACAAAACTACCCCTTTCCATAAAAATGAACCTCTTTTAAAAGGATGTTTTAAATATAACTCTTAAAAAATGTTTAAATTTCAAACGGCAATAGAAATTCAGAGGCAATATGTTATATACCATCGATCCAGTTTCGGGGTTTTTTAAAATTTTATCATCCAGTACATTCAAAAAATTATATTTGACATATACCATTAATGGTATTAAATTTATTGAATGAAAAAATTGAAAAAAGGAGTATATAACAAATGAATCTGGTATTTTCAAACCAGCATTAATATCGAGCCGTGAATACTCAATTTCACTTTTTAAACAATTTTTACTTATGATTCAAAATTAGACACCGTACATTAGGTGTTGAGCTTGTTAGAAACAAATGTATTAAATGTATTCCAAGAGAGGATCATGATATTGTACTGCCCTGTCAATTTTAGATAATACCGGCGGTAAGTATCTTTATTATCTGTTTCATTGCCATGTCAACAAACCTAGAAGAGAACAGTTAATTTCTCAAAAGATGGTGCATAATTTTAATGATAAAACCGATCACGATAATTTATTTTGTTTTTTTAACCCGGTAAGAGACGAAACTTGCCCCTACTAAGTACCTTTATAAAAGACTGAGAATTAGAATGAGAGATGGTACAATATTGGACAGAACGTGGCGGATTAAGTTTCGCGGCTCCGGATTATAACTGGACTATACTATTTGTCTTGTCGGTTCTTTACTTTATAGTTCATATGTAATGTCTACATGTGTTATGAATGAAATTATGTTATCTCGAACAACAAGGGTGTAAATACTGAAAAACATCCAAAATAATTTATAAAGTGGCAGAATTTTGAAAATACACGTTGACATACCCCAACTAAACAAAATAAATAAATAAATAAATAATAAATAAATAAATAATAAATAAATAAATAAATAAAGAAAGAAAGAAAGAAAGAAAAGAGAAGAAAAGAAAAAAAAGAAAGAAAGAAGACAAGATGAGCTGAAAGCCAAAGATTGCCTATAGAAGAGAACGAAAGGTACCAGAACAATAGAACAAGGAATAACATGGAACAAACAAAGCAGAAACGAAGACTAAGAAATGATCCGAATTCTAAATGGCCGGGGTCATTATTCTCTGACTAGGAAACGTAGGCAGATATTTATGAATAATACAGGTTAGGATGATGGATTAAAATCTGGTGTTGCTTTTCCAATTGGATTTGAGCAAAAGCCCTGGAGCTATCAACCACACGCTTTTTAAGACAAAAAAAGAGGGAAAGTAAATGGACAGTATCACAACAAACATGTAGTCTTCTGATTGTGTGTGTGTGTGTGTGTGTGTGTGTGTGTGTGTGTGTGTGTGTGTGCAATTTATTATTCATTTATTATTTCAATGTAACTTCCAATCTTTATTTGACTAGACTCGGCACATCTTAAACTGACAAACATAGCTAGTTTGATAAACTCGGAAAAACCCTCCATGTTGAATTATAGTTTTGGCTTTAGTATTCTGCAATCTGGCTTGACATTTGACGTGGACCTCTAAACATTGCGCTCTACAAATAACTGAATAATCATACTTGATAAACATTCATAAATGACAATGATGTTAAAGGAAACGACAATGAAACAACCAAACACAAACACATGCATGTTTATAATACAAAACTATAAAAACTGATATATTAAGTTAAACACGTGATCAACTATATTGTGATGACTGCCATAAAACCTTTTGATTCAAGATTCAAGATTCTTTATTACACTCTACACCACGGAGGTGGTATTAGAGGTTAAACTGTACAACATATACATATATACAATGGCAGCACACATAATACATAGGTAAAGCTTGATTTACGACAACCAAAACAGATATAATTACATGTATATACTTTTGTGACAAAATCATAAATAAAGTGACTAGTAACGAGTATGATACTTAAGTGTATTATTTTAAGCCTTCTTTTATAAACTTACATAAATTTAACAGTTCTATCATGTTTGTACTATTCAATAAGTATTGTAATTTTAGAATATTTGGTCTTACATAATATCTTGTCTTTATATATTTTATTTATTGATTTTAAAGAAGCTACATACCAATAAAAAATGAAATTCTCCCCAATTTTGTCGGAATTACAAAGAGTACATATTCTGTCATTCCTATAGATACATTAACCCACCTATCCTTTTCAATTGGAAGGAATTGATTGGATGTACGAAATCTAGCAAATATGTATCTTAAATTAAAAATTGAAGGCCTTGATAAGCATCTATAGGTTTGCAATATCCCTAAGTCAATAATTTATTTGTAAGCAGCTTGCTTCGTTGTATAAATCGGGAACAAGCTCTACCATAACGTATTTACTTTAAAAAACATATACACCATAAGCAGGGGAAGCAAGAATATTGTTGCAAAGAAAAGGAAAGTTGACAATAGAAAGATTGAATAAAACTTTTGCCATATATCTTCAAACGTTGTATTTCCATGATAGGTGTCATTATTTTTGTATTGAGTCCAAATGAGAAGCAAAATTTGGAGAATCCGTCATATCTTTGATTTAAGATTAGGATAGATGGCCTATGATCTGGACCTTCATGTATTGCGCTTTGCACATTTTCTGAATACAGCATTCAAGGCATGCATTACCATTTTAGGGTCATGGAGCAGGACAGGAAAATGTTAGCGAACAAACAGGTGACAACACGATAACATTATTCGTCCGTATTTTCACAAGGGCGTAAAAAGGCAGCGCGTAAGAAAATATTAGAGACACTGACGCGATAGACTTCAAAAGTTACCACTTACAAAACTGATCCAAAAGCACCGTTTTAATACTGTAAACTTTCAAAATTTCAAACTGTCGTGTCATTTATTTATAGTAAACTACTGATCAGTGATTCAGCGGGGTTTGCGTACAACTCACGATTATCTAAATTATATCGAGACGTCATCGTTAATAAGGTTATAGAATTTTACGATTAGAATTTCGAAACTTGCATGCCTTGCGTTAGGTACATGTTATTTTCTGTGTCACGACTAGAATGACACATTACATCAGGTTGGAATAACCCTTTGACTTTTAAGTCATTTCTTAATGCCTAGTGCTTAGCGAAAAAATCTATCATGTGCTGTACAAAATTTAGCACGCGACAATTAAAATCAAATATCAATTAAATAGAATTACAACGTATTAAACGAATGAAAAAATACAACAACTTTCTTGGACCTACAAACTTAAAAATAATATTCTAATAAAACTAATTACTAACAAGAATGACATCTAAATTGAACGTATTATGACACTGATTAAGAAATGTACAGTAACTGACATTAAAACTTTCTATACAATTAGGTGAGACTGTCAATCAACCTCAAGTATAAACTTGTACACTATTGTTAATTAATCATGTGATCAGGGCTTAATTTAGAATTCCCGCCAAAAAAACGGGGAACTTGTAACCAGGTTTATTTATTTATTTTAAATACTTTCCGCCCGCTACTATGTTCAAATTTAAAACCGTATCAATGTTTGCTATATGTTTAATGATACCTGAAAGAAACAGCGAATCTAACAAAAATTATCAGTTCAGAATCCATTCAGATTGTGAAGATTCAATATTAATCCAAACTGTTAGGAAATCCTCCGTGTAAAAAAAGAAACATAATTTAAACTCTCAGGAATTCACCATATAAGACCGAATAAGTACTTCACAAGTATTTATTTATTTGTTTATGCGCGTATTTTATTTACTTACTTACTTACTTACTTACTTACTTACTTATACCTGTACTTTATTGCAATTCACCAACATTGAAATTCAAAGCATAATATGTAAAAAATAGAATAAAAATAAAAAACATTTTTAAAAAAAACATAAAAAACAACAACAACAAAAATACATGTATATAAGACGGGTCTAGGCACAGTTAACCAGGATATACTGAAATTACATAAAATAGCGATTCATTCTGATAGGAGACGAACTTTTTAAATCAAAGTCTTCTTTTAACTTCAAAGAAAATTTAACTTGGATTTCTTTAGCTTGAAAACTAGAAAAAAAGTTATATTTCAAATCCTTAAAAATATGTATTTAAATTAAACACTAAATAATAATCGGATAATTTGAGTATTTTGTGGTTTTAAAACATATATTACATGGAGATGGGTTTTTATTGAAATGATTTCTTAAACCTTCCATAACTACTGTACATTCTTGCTATATTAACTCGGCTACATTGAAATTTTAAAAAATCAAAAGTTGTTCAAATTTTACCCCCTGGAAGTGTTAGCAAAAGGACAATTAAGCAACAGATTTATAAGACAGCTTAAAACGAGTCGGATTATCATAATTAGTAAAGAATTAGGGGAAGTAATTATGCCTCCCGTAGCTTTCAAATCGGATTAAGTGTCGTATTCGGGATCACTTTTAGAAATCAAGGGGGCTTCAAAAATCATACAGATCTATTTTGCTAGTGAACAGATTCTTTTGTTTAGATATTGCCGAAATCTTTGATATTTTGGTGTTAGGTCATTAAACAATGTAAGAATTAATACATATTATATATGCATATATATAATGCAATGTGGTCAACTGGTTCGTAAAGGTTTACATCACCATGCAGGAAAAAACATGTTTCAACTTTTGGTCATTTTAATCGTGTATAAAGTTTGTGACTTAGAGACGTAAGTGGTCATTTTAATTTAGCCAAAAGATCAAGACAGATCGACACGTGTTTTTTTTTTACATAGGTAAGTTAAGTTTGAAATAATTTTATTTTTATTTTCTTTAAATTAATTGTAATATAAATTCAAGTTTCTCTAATATAATTTAAGGTGCCAGGACCCTGCTAATTTTTCAATTTTTAAAAATTAAATTAAGTACTTGAATAGTTAGTGTCGTGCTAATATTCGTTATTTATTTATTTATTAAATATTTTTTTGAAAACATTTTAAAAGTAGAACAATGTAATTGCTGAATATCTCATACTTTACATGTATTTCACAACAGGTATAAACAAAATCAGAATTTTTTTCAAGTAAAAAATAGTTTCGTTGAAGGATGTACGTCTTGCTATTTCATTTACAGCTATTTACTGCATAGCAATCGATTCAATATCCGTGAAAGAAAGAAAAAAATTACTCAGTGTTTATGAATACTGATAGTAAAAGGAAACTGAAATGACGTTTGACTTAATGCTCTTGGTCGTGATAGTAATACCTTAGGTCCTTTCATTTATGTCTTTAGAGACCAGAGATATTTTTTTTACAAAAGAGTATAGGAAAACACATGATTATCGTAAAATTTGTTCATCTGTAATGAGGACCAAAGCATGAGCTGTAATGCTGAACACAAAATATGTAATAACGTTTGCTGTTTATGTAAATTAGTTAAAATACAATGTAATCTAACATGATAGTAAGGCATATAATGATTTTTTAATAAAACGTGGACAGGTGACCCTTATATAAAGGTTAATACGTACACCCTGTAAAAACAGGGACCCCTGCTGCATCTAAATAAGACATTTCTCACTATAGCATTAATGTTTAATATATTTTTAAAACCTGTTTAGTGTTTGTCATGCTCATGCTGTTAAAATTCATTTAGAGTTAAGACTTCAATACTGACCAAGCAAAACGAGGTCTAGTGATATCCCCCAACGTATTTTATATTTCGCAAATTGTAAAACTTTTCATTCTATAAGTAAAAGAAACAAAATTAAGTTCAACATAAACAATAAACTCAGTAGAGATTATCTTTTCTCTAATGGAACATCAATTCAGTAAAATGTTCATTGCTGGTACTGTTTTAACGTTGATTTAGGACAAAAAAGTCTCTGTGACCAATGCACTCAAATGCAATCATGGCATACTGAAACGAATGGCCAACAAAAGATATTCAAATAAATAAATAAATAAATAAATAAATAAATAAATAAATAAATAAATAAATAAATGAAAGAATGAATAAATGAATAAAAATTAGAAAAGGAGTTACTTCAAACCAGGATGGAAATATTCCTTAAAGTGTTGCGTAGGCGTTGTGCACAGATGTATTTGAATTTTAATTTTGTGTATTCTGCCTATACAGCATTGTAACGGGATAAAAGCGGCAATAATGATGCCCCAAACGTGCAGTGATCGGGATAATAACGATCACATATTATAATCTGGATAACAACAATGTAGATGCTGTTTGATGAAATATATCACATTTTGGCTGGGCCAATAACAACATAAACCATGTAGATATCATATACTTGCTGGTTGCAATAAATGAAATGATGCAGCTATCACTCTGGTTGGGACGATAACATCAACGACTTTATCGAATATTGAATCGTAATTTTAAAAGGATTGTGGGAAATTATTGCAGAAGAACTTTGACTAATGTTGCAGGGATAGGTTTATGTAACATACACTTCAAGTAACCATGTCACACAGGTGTTAACTTCACGGGTTTGAGCTTCTTCATGTTTAACGGGTTTACATCGGTCTTTGGAAGTTGTTTTTGCAATTTGAACTAATCACGCCGCGAGTGTGCATAAATGCTCATTGAAGATCCTGTTTGGCATTTACATCTCTTAGTTTATATTGGGTATATGTTGCACATTGTATTGTGTTGTATCGGTCAATGTGGCTTGATTTTTTATTTTGAATGATGTTGGTTGGTAAATCGATGGTGATTTTTATAAATCTGTCGATGTTTCACCAAAACGACGTTTTATGGTCATGTATGTCGATCCTGTCGATGTTGCGTAGGCGTTGTGCACAGAACATTTCTAAATCTGTGTATTTCGTTTACACACCATTAGCTGGGTTACCTCGCCTTAAAATGATATCTTCATTTTTGTATTGGTAATGATAATGTCATGTGCAGAATTTTGAATTTTTACAAAAAGAAATATTCATAATTCTGCACATGACAATAAGTTAAACGTTCTTATTTTACACGTACAATTGCAGGGTTTAGAGAACATGGGATATACTTGTACACCTTTCAAGGCTTTTTACAAAAGCATTTAAAAAAAAAAATTTCTAGTACACGTGTATTATTATTATTATCTCTCTCTCTCTCTCTCTCTCTCTCTCTCTCTCTCTCTCTCTCTCTCTCCGTTTTAAACTTCAATATATTACTACCTAAATAAAATGTTGAGTTAGATGATAACTTGAACGTTGTTTTGTACATAGTTTGTTTAAAAGATCTAATGGTTTTTAAGAGCCCCAAAACGTTTTGTTGGCATTGAGAAAATGTGTCGACAGCAAAAGTCTGGTAAAACGCGTTGCAATTATGTAAATTTATAAACATGTAGCATCAAATACTGCTACTTGTGAAAATTTTCCCCAGAAATGTTAATATTGTCTAAATGATTATACAATAATGCTAAAGCATTGTAAAATTGTATCCAGATACATCCCAATGTTAACAAAATGAGTAAGATAGTTTCCATCGTACCCAGAATTGCACCAGCTGATTTAGGGATTCTGTCAAAGCGTTTTGAGATTGTACCCAGAAGTGTTGCGTAGGCGTTGTGCACAGATGGTTATATAAACCTGTGTATTCTGTCTACACATCATTGTAATGGGATGATTGCAGCATGTAAGGAACATATGACGGTGTTAGATACACTGAATATATAGCGAATGGCGAGACTTATACAAAGGGTTTAGACCAAAAGTGGAAAACCAAGAATTGTGGGGGAAATGTGAAGGTTTGGTAAAATCAATACATGTATGTAAGCAAAGTAACTTATTCACAAAGGTTTTTGTTTTTTATTTAGCACAGTATATATGTTTATCTATTTCTTTAACAAATGCTTGATGTAACTATATATGCAAAGGAAAACTTTGTATTTTGATGCTGAGAGAGGTTCAGAAGCTAGGCGATGAGAGACATCTATTCTTAAGCGCGCTTTAGATTATACGGTCACCGACCGGTTCCGATTTTTCGGAGGGGGAACTATCAGTAAACACTGTCACTAGTCATGTGGGCAGTTCTGATGAAACCAGTGTCATTAGGTACTGGCCAAGGGCGCGGTCACTTCGAGTGATGTAAAATTATAAAAAAAATTATATACTAGTATGTTCCCTTTTAAAGTCACAGAACTTATTTTTACCCAATTTATATGAGAGGGTTGAAAAATGTTAAAATTTTTAATTAATTGCGTATGAACTAAAATGTGACAAATTGTTAGTACTATCATTAAAAATAAGAAATTTTGAAATTTGTAATAAAACACAATTTGTCCTGGTCAAAAAATGATGTAATAATATAGACAAATGTCACAATCTGACAGTAATACAAAAATAAAGGAAAATTGCCAATTCTTAATCCAGTATTGGGTAAGAAATAAGTTCAAAACTGTTGATCAAAAAAAAGATCTAGCTTTGTGGTGGTCTATGATTTTGTGGGTTTGAAGTATTTTTGTTTTAATTCTGTCTAGCAATGTTAATCTGTTAAGCTGGACCATAATGAACAACTGGATTATGGATTATCCACACTGTAATATGGGATTTGTACAGATGATAAACATGGCATGGGGCCTTAACTCATAATTAGATTAGGATTATCTGTTTATAACAGTATATTTATATACAGGGAATATGTAATGCTACATCATGTACTTGGCACTATATCCAACTATCTGAACATGAGAGAGAGAGAGAGAGAGAGAGAGAGAGAGAGAGAGAGAGAGAGAGAGAGAGAGAGACAGAGAGAGTTTTCATTAAATCTAAAAGTTCATTAACAGTAAATTAATTTTAGAGAAAGAATATCATCTTTCTTTAAATTTTTCATATATATCATTTTCCTTTTTTTCAGAAACTGAAAATGAAACTGAGCATGTTGAAAGTAATTGCTTATACAACTGAAAATAGTCACCAAATCTGCTCATCAGTTTGCCTGCTAAGTGTCTCTTGTTTTCTCTGTGTACTCAAGATTCCTCCACCATCCTGGGACTGACCATCTTAATATAAATGAAAGAACAAGACTGGGGAAATAGATTTACTCCCTTCCACTTATCTCCCTGAGACAATAGTATCACATCTTTTATATAAAACTTAAATTTTAAAAAATAAAACTGAATCAAAAAAATTTAACCTTCATGTTATTTATTAGCAACAAGGTAAACAATTATACATAATTAATAATTATGTAAGTTAACAGAACATAACAGGTTAAGTGACTGTCATAACATAAACAGTCAAAAGACTTGACACAATGAATACTGTAAACAAACTAATTTTAGCAGTGTATTAATTTCAGCGATTTTCAAGCCAGGACAGTAGCACTAATTAAAATACACCACTTAAATACATGCAGTAGAACTTCAATAACTCGGAAGTGCACGGGACTACGGTGATGACTTTGAGTTATCGGGGTGTTTGAGTTTTCAAAGTTGAAGGATGAAGTCATCTTGTTATATATTTTCCACTTCAGAAATCTTTGATGTTGTAAACAGTTACAGTAATATAATGCAATAGGGGGAAACTAAATACTTATAGATACTTTCAAAATAAAAAAATAATAATCTATTTAAGAATTGATGTCGATGGCAAAAGCATGTAAAACGTGTTCTTTTATTTTAAAATCATGATGTATACGAAAAAAACAGAATCAGAAAACAGATATATGTGCATGTATATCAGCAATACTTTATGATTACATTTGTTTCAAAATTTGAACAAATAGTTAATATTATCACAAAGCACTTAAAATTAAGTCAAAAGTTGAGCTGTTATCGAAAGCGGCAGACTACTCGGCTTCTGTCACTAGTGTAGGGGATTAGCATACCTGTTACACCTAATTGTCTGTGACGGTAATTAATTTTATTCTGTTAATTATTACGGTAGATAACCAGAACTCTGTTCATGTCTCTAATATAACGATAGCCTAATTACTAATAATTTCTGTGATTTCTCTCAGACTGATAGATTTATTCAATGGGCCATGGATCATAGAAAAACTTCGAGTTTTTGAAGTTAATTTTTAATAGATTTTTAAATTATAGACCAAATTTTTACTTCAAGTTATCGGGGGTATTAGAATTATAGAAGTTTGAGTTATCGAAGTTTTTCTAATATATTTTATGGAGAAAACAGGCTGGAACAAAATAAAGACTTCGAGTTATCCGTGGTATTCGAGATATAGAAGTTTGAGTTATCGAAGTTCTACTGTGTTTTGACTTATAGTCTGTTATTCCAAAGTTGTTTTGCACAAATTTAAATCCAAGCGAATTAGTTAAGAATGTAAATTGCACTAAAATACATACATGCTAAAATTAGCATGTTAACAGTGTACTGTACGTAATGTAGGCAGTAACTGAATAAAAGTACACTTTTAGTACTGAGGTACTTTGATAGGTAGTGTGTGATGGTTTATGTATGTTAGTATCAATACAGCATATGAAATTATATCCTACTGGTACTTATTAGACCCAGGCCCCAGTTTCACAATCATTCCTTAAACCCAGGCCCCAGTTTCACAATCATTCCTTAGACCCAGGCCCCAGTTTCACAATCATTCCTTAGACCCAGGCCCCAGTTTCAGAATTATTTCTTAGACCCAGGCCCCAGTTTCACAATTGTTCCTTAACTAAGATTTTCCTTAACTTAAATTTAGCAAAATTTTAGAATTCTCTTTCTGAGTTACAAATAAACATTTGTGATAAAACTAAATACAGATGTTACAAGCCTGAAGTGATCTTCAAAACGACGCCTTAAATTACTAAGTATCTCAAGAATTAACAAAGATATTAAGGTTTCAAAATAATTCCTTAACTAAGTTTTTCCTTAACTTAAATTTAGCAAATTTTGGCAAATCTGTTTTCAAATCACAAATAAACATTTGTAAGAAAACTAAATACAGGTGTTACAAGTTTGAAGAAATCTTAAAAAAAGGATACCTTATATTTCTGAATATCAAAGCAATTTACAAAATTATTGAGAAATCAAATTTGCAAGATTTAAGTTAAGGAAAATCTTAGGTAAGAAATGATTGTAAAACCAGGGCCTGAATCAAAATTTGTTAAGCAAATATAATTCTATGTCATTTTCAAATACATGTATATATATATATATATATATATATATATATATATATATATATATATATATATATATATATATATATATGAAGATATTTCTCTAAGCAACTTAAAATTATGCAATTAACTGATATGCAAATAAGAGGAATCTACTATACATGTATATATAATTTAGGTGACATGCATTTAAGGCACCACATTAAATGCAAACCTTGAAACATGCCAGGCAGAATGTTTTATGATAATTCAAAACCAAGATCTTTAAAAGTACAAAGAACATGTGCTATAAATTGCAGGTGTTGTAGGTAACAGAAATTTTTAAAAATGATACCTTAAAATTTCTTTTCATCTAAAAAGCTAAGTTGTCATTGATTAAAATGTAAGTACTGGTATCAATATATTAGAGATAAAAATATTAATATACATGTATCACCATATTAAAAACTTATGAAAATATTACTTTTACTTGATGTTTTATTTGGGGGGGGGGTTGTTTGTCTTTACAGGCAGTTTTTGGTATTTCAGGTAACACATATACATTTCTTTATTAAATTATTTAATGAACACAATTCTAAGTATGCCCTTTAGTTTTGAGGTAGTGTAAATAAATGTTTTAAAATTTGTAATTGGTAAAATTATCAACAAAATAAACCCAGAAAGTTTTAGCAATTTAGCATTTTACCATAAAAACTGGGAAAAATATATAGCCTTAACTGTATATACATGTATTTTCATTTGTTAGTTTAAAAACTGTTTCTTATTTGTTAAAGAAATGTGGACTAGGTCACTGTTAACACCTAACCTTTTCACATCTAAATATTTTTTGCACACCCAAAATATGTATAGGGGAAAAGAGATTTTCACACCCAAAAGATGTATAGGGGAAAAAGAGATTTTCACACCCAAAAGATGTATAGGGGAAAAAAGAGATTTTCACACCCAAAAGATGTATAGGGGAAAAAGAGAGGTATCAAATTAGATCTTCTTTTTCATATTAAAGAAAATTGGAAATTAAAAGGAGTGCTCAGTTATATGATTAAGAAATTAAAACTTTGAAAAATATTTACATGTATATAAAAGTTAGGTGATCACTAGTTAAATATATATCCAGCAGTTTTTATGGTAAAATTTAAAATCAATATGTGTAAAACTTTAAACATATTTTGTAAGTTTTATGTTTTTAAATTTATCATAGTTTAGAAATTTTCAAGCAGATTGGAAATGAACTATGATAATATATTATACATACACATTTACGCAAGTTTATTATAATTTCTATAATATACTGATAATTATATTAAGGCTGAACAAAGTATTTAATCACACAATGCAAGCATTCAGAGACAACCATGCATCTTTAGCAAAATTTTACTCAAACACATCCATAACAACAAAAAAATTCTACAGTTCTTTCAAAGTTTAACACACTCATGACACTATAACAACCTTTATTTTAAATCAATTTTTTTTTTCAAAAATTTATTTTAAATAAAAATAAAATGTTTGAGCTTCTCAATGTCACTGTTACATTACATGTATATATGTCATAAAATACAATTCATATTTCTTTATAAACATATTGTACTATACCTATAAATGCCCAAGTATATAAATCAGTATGTATCCTGTCTAAAATTCTTAAATAACAAAATCTATCTAAACTGACCTGTTTCATAATAACATAAAATGTTGTTCAGTAAATAATGAAATATTACATAGTGAAATTTGTCTAAAACTACCCCCCCCCCAAAAAAAAAAAAAAAAAAAAAAAAAACAAACAAACAAAAAAAACCCCAAAATTTATATCTAGTTTATCAAAGCTGGAACCTTAACAAGAGGCCTATGGGCCTTAATGCTCACTTGAAGATATGTCCAATATTGTTTTCAATAGACAATATATTGAGTACAGAAACTTGAAAAGTTTTCTAAAGTTAAGAACTCCCACAAAACTTAATCAGAAATATATCCACTCACATTTCATTTATAAGCAGCTTACATAATATGCATGAAGAAACTGTAGTGCAATGAATAATTTCCAAATCATTAATAAATTTCAGTATACTTATGCAGCTATGTCCTTGACCTTTGAACATATATGATCTCAAACCATATATGATTGTCATGTCAATACCTACAATATTCTAATATTCATGCCTATGCATGAAATTAATAGCTTTCCAGATAAATAATAATTTTAGTATTCCTATGTTGATATGACCTTGACCTTTGAACATATAACCTTAAACCATATATCAAATTGATCGCCATTTTAATACCTACAATATTCTAATATACATGCCTATACAAAAAGTTAAAAGTTTTTAAGATAATTAGCAATTTAAGTCATCTTCTGCAGCTGTGACCTTGACATTGAACATATGACCCTTGACCAATGTATCAAAATGATCGTCATGTCAGTATCTAAAATATTCCAATATATATGCCTATACAAAAAGTTAATAGTTTTCAAGATAATTAGCAATTTAAGTCTTCTGCAGCAGCTGTGCCCTTGACCTTTCAACATATGACCTTGTACCATATATCAAAATGATCTTTGTCACAATATCTTCAATATTCTAATATACATGCCTATACTAAAAGTTAATTGTTTTCAAGATACTTAGCAATTTAAGTCTTCTTTTGCTGCTGTGACCTTGACCTTTCAACATTTGACCTTGAATCATATATCAAAATGATTGTCATGTCAATACGTACAATATTCTAATATACAAGCCTATACAAAAAGTTAATAGTTTTCAAGATAATAAGCAATTTAAGTCTTCTTTTGCAGCTGTGACCTTGACCTTTCATCATATGACCTTGAACCATATATCAAAATCAGGGCTCCACAAACGCCGGTACGGTCAATCGGCGGTAGGCAAAGGGTATATCAACACCCCCCCCTCCCCCCCGCGCGCCTCTCAACGTTAGGCAAAGGGTACCCCCACCCCCCGGAACAATTTTCTGTTTTTTGTTTTTAATAAACACACATCAGACAGGTAAAGAAATAAACATTAAATTTTTATTTCAAAATATGGTGTTAACGTACTGCTTTTTATCTTTCCATAACTGTCCAGTCATTGGCAATGCAACAAAACGTCAATAAACAGTTAACTGAATTGTGTTTGGTACATCAGGATTTCTGTTGTTTTAATTATAAATTATACATGTAAGTCGATGTGTGACAATGTCGCATATATAGATAAATGTTTATAAATACCGCTTACTGATATCTTGCAAAAATCCCATCACTGGTAACTTAAAATAGATTGACATATAACATATAAAACCACGTGTAATGCCGTGATCATGTTGTTGTTTGTAACCTGAAAAACGGTCGTTATCAATCTAGTCAGCTCTTGTATATAAAATTCAGGGGAGGTTATTAACTATCTATAAACTGAATTGATCAGGCACGTGTATGTGGTTTGTATACTCTAGTAGAAACGATGTGAACAGGTGAAGCCACTAGTAATCAATTAACTTGTAAGGTATTAGGTAATTAATTACCTGTGAATAGGGAAGTTCAGTGAATCGTGACACTGTCCTGAGTAATTTTAATTGTTAACAAGCCGGCATTAAAGAATTTTAATCAGATTTTGTCTTACTATTACGGGGAAAAAAGCCGATTCGGATATTTTTCATTCAGCTTTTTTAAGTTTGAATCAGCGTTTTTTGCCAAAAATCGGCGTTTGTGAAGGCCTGATCAAAATGATCATCATGCCAATACCTACAATATTCTGATATACATGCCTATACAAAAAGTTGATAGTTTTCAAGATATAGTGACAAATATATAATTTTTAGCAATTTTCCCACTCAGTGCCTTACAATTTCCCCATTTTGAGCCCCATGGCTACCATTTGTGCAAATCTGAAAATAGATGACCTAAGGATGTTATAAATGAAATAACTAAGGTACTGTATATCTATTGTAGATTCAGAGGAGGAGATTTTTAAAGTTTTTTCACTATTTCCCCCAAGGGGACATAACTCCTTCATTTGTGCAAATCTGAAAGGGCTTCACTCGGGCATGATGGTTACCAAGTTCCATACAATTTGGCCCAGTGGTTTTGGAGGAGAAGATTAAAATGTAAAAAGTTTACGCACAACAGACGACGCACGACAGATGAAGATGGATAGCAATAGCTCATCTGAGCTTTCAGCTCAGGTGAGCTAAAAATGGTTTCATCAATATATCTATGTAAACAGAATGAATTTCAAATCCAAACAAAATCATTTGTCCCTTAAGGTGTTTATTAATTTAGAGTTTTCTCCATACTTTTTTTTTTTTTTTGGAAAACAGGTACATGTACATGTATTTTTTACATTTAAATCATTATTGGCATGTTTAACTACTGGTATATCATGTTTACAAAATGCTTCTTATACAGGATATGCATGTAAATTATAAATTGATGGAAGCACTATTTAGTGGAGCTTAATGCAGGTATAAAATTTTTAAAATGTTCCCAGCAAAAATTATGCTAAAATTTAGGAGACACGTTTTTAGATAACATATACATTGTTAACTTTCAAATCAAATGTCAATATTTTTTTCTGGTACAATTACCTTAATTATCAAAGAGACATGATCAAAACAAAAACTATATTTTCTAACTTGCTATTAGGCTGTTAAAATGGTGTATCTGAAACTTGAATAAATAAATTTCTACATTATCTCTATCGCTATAATGTCAACTAATGTTTAACCCTTGTACCATTTAATGAATGTTGCCATGACGATTATCAGGGATGACAATAAGTTCTTGTAGATTCATATACATTATCACTGTCTTAAGTTGCTGCATATTGTGTAGCAAGAGAAATAAAGCATGGGATTTCCATTTTTCGATGTGCACCATGTTATGCCAATTAGCATTTATATTATCCAATAAATAAATTATTTTCTTATATACAATGATCATCATCCTTTGATAACAGCTATGGGTCTTAATTTGATAGCTTTCTGACTTATACCAGCTCGATGACCTAGAAATAAATCAGAAAAAAATTAATTTTAGATGGTTTGAGTTGGAATAGAACCATAATGAGTGAACAGTTTGACAGTATCTTATAGGTGTGAGGGGCACCTGATCTAAAGCTCATGCTTATGGATGACAACCTCTCTCATCGTCTAGGCCTTAAATTTGCAGGATTCAAGTTTTCTGTTGGCTTACCAAAGGTTGGCGGTTTTCTCCCTGGCAATCCAATTCTTCTTCCATCCAAGGACTGACCACATAATTATACATTGTACATATAAGTGAAAGAATGGTGCAAAAACACTTCTACAGATTAGTCAAACTTAATGACAATATTTGTAATACATTTGGGCCTAGTTGGGATCAAAATGTTTTGGTCACAATGCCTTTTGTAGAAAACTTTTGTAGATTTTAATGTCTAGTTTTAGTACATTCTATGTGGCTCTGACTATTGCCAACCATTTTTAGCTGATAATTTAGTCTGATAATAATCTGGCAAGAGTTGTCAGAACAAGAGTGAAACTTGTCAACAAACAAATTAAATCACAGCTTTAAAAGTTGTCCATCATGAAACTTGAATCAACAAAATTAAGCACACACTCTTGCTATTGGGTAAGACTTATCAGAGCTCTTCTGTTTTTTTTTTCAATCTATTAAGACTGAAGGCTGAAATATAAAATTAACATTACAACCAGACTTTTATATCTGGATTCATGTATATAAAAAAACTTACATGTGTCTACAACATCTGTGACATTTTTATAAGATTCTGGTGCCTAAAATTAAAAAAAAAACAACACAACAATGTTGCCATTAATTTTACAAAATAACATTTATTTTTTATGGTTTTAATCTATCATTGCATTGCAATGTAGAGCAATCTTGACCTGATTGGAAAAATTATGCCTTCAAAACCAAGACACTGCTACATAATAAGGACTTATTTTTTATTTTTTATCCTGAAGAAAATGAATTTGGTTTTATTTTTGAGAAAGAGTTTTTTTCATCTGTGTGAAATTCACACTATAATGTCAAATTGTATATAGCTTGTGTATTAACAAGATAAATCTTGTTAAACTAGAGAGTTTTCTTGTAAGAGGAAAAAAATTAATACATATGAAATTGTGAGAGGAAAGAAATTAATATTAATAGATATGAAATTGTGAGAGGAAAGAAATTAATACATATGAAATTGTGAGAGGAAAGAAATTAATACATATGAAATTGTGAGAGGAAAGAAATTAATACATATGAAATTGTGTGAGGGAAGAAATTAAGATATGAAATTGTGAGAAGAAAGAAATTAATAGATATGAAATTGTGAGAGGAAAGAAATTAATACATATGAAATTGTGTGAGGGAAGAAATTAATACATATGAAATTGTGAGAAGAAAGAAATTAATACATATGAAATTGTGAGAAGAAAGAAATTAATACATATGAAATTGTGAGAGGAAAGAAATTAAGATATGAAATTGTGAGAAGAAAGAAATTAATAGATATGAAATTGTGAGAGGAAAGAAATTAATACATATGAAATTGTGTGAGGGAAGAAATTAATACATATGAAATTTCTTGCCACATCTAAATTTTAGAAAGTTAAGAGAACATTGATTCTGAAAATATTTTTTCTCAGTACTATTAAAAACTAACAATTTCTTACTAAAACAGCATCAAAAATAAATGTGTCAATATACCATTCAAATTTACATTTTCAATACACCATTTTTTATAGGCATAGCGATGAAATTACAGAATACATATAAATGTTTTACCTCCTCCATGACAAGTTTTGGTGATGCAACTCTGATACTTATTCCCTGTTCTTGTAGTTTGGCTAAAACGTCTGTATAATCTAGATTACGCCTTGATTTCGCTCTTGACAAAGCTCGCCCCTGATAAATAAAAATACAGAAATTACAATTATTAAAATTCTTAAAAACTTAAAAGCCATTTAATCAGTTTTCAAATTTGAATAGCACATTCAAGGGTAGTCTTGTAGCCTCAGTAATCGCTTTACGAATACATGCTTTCACACATGAATACTAATGTAGCCATGTTATTTAAGGCAGATATTTTAAATTTTAAAGACAAGCAATCATGAAGTTTTATGATTAATTAATAGTAAATATAAATATAAGCACTGGACAGATAAGATATGGTAATTGTAGTGGTGTAATGTCCATAACAATTCCAGCTTTAACTGAACGACATGCATAACCAACTGGTTTTACCATTTATCATCAGTTCATTGCATAAATAACCCATAATAATCAACTACAACAAGTTACAGTCATAGTATGTAGTAACTGATAATATAAATTAACACCTTACTACAGTTAATTGTTTAACAGTGACACTATAGTCCGAAACAAATTGAAGAATATAAAAAACTCATAAAGAGAAAATCTTCAATCTTGCATAATCAATATTGCTGAATCACTAATTCAAGTTAAGTATAGATAATATTCTGGTGCATTACTAATGAACCTAATAAAATATATACACAAAGAATGTAGAAGAAAATACCCTGTAAGTTGTTAATGCAAAGTTGAACAAATAAGGTCAAAAACTTGATCAGGTGTTAATAAAAGTACTGGTAGAAGAAAGGTCATGATGTTAATGCAAAGTGGAACAGGCGACCAGAGTCAGGAGAATGAAAGTTTTGATAAAGATGAAACAATCTCATTTAAAATGTAAACCTCTAGTTTGAATACAGGAAAAGTTCAAGCAAAAAACAAAAGCTGTGGATAGACAAATCATGACACAAATTTAAACCAGGTATTAAAACTTACAGCTCCGTGACATGTTGTACCAAATGTATCCGCCATTCCCTGCTCAGTACCTGTTAAGATATAACTACATGTTCCCATAGTTCCTCCAATTAAAACTGGCTGTCCTGTTAACTACAATAAAAACAAAAACAATTGGAATATTACATACATGTATATGAAAGCATGTAAGTTAATGTAACATATAATTGTAACTTGCATGTATATTTCCTAAAAGCAACTTCATTAGACAAATTTTACTATAAAACAGATTCAAGAACTAAGTTTGGGGCACCTAGGAAAAAATAAGAGCATAGACTATGATATTAAAGCTATATAATTACATAGAGTATATCTTAATATTTTAAACATATATCAACAATTTTTAAATAAACTGACCTTTCTATAATTAAGGAAATTTATTTGATTATGTTATGTAATTCATCAACAAGGGCATTATTTTTATAGAATAAAAGCCATTTTCAATATTTCCAAGCAACAATGTTAATATTGTCCTTTCTACTGAGATATTTAGTAGTTATTGAGGATACACACAATGATTTTCAGTTGATGACGTCAACAATACACATAATGGGTCTTTATTTTATATATGTATATTTTGGTTGTGTATTAATATTGGCGCTATTGGCGTTAAATTAATTTACACTAATATTAATACACTTCAAAATTAATTTTAGATCACCTGTGTAAGGTAGAAACAATGACAGCACCAATTTTAATACACTGTAAATGTTTGAAACCCTTGGAAGCGCCAAATATAATACATGCCAATATAAATACTTGTTCACACACACACACACACACACACACACACACACACACACACACACACACACACACACACACACAGAGATATATATATATATATGCAGCTGGTAAAACTTTAAAAAGTAAAATATTAAATTTGGTGAATAAAAATACAATTCACCAATCAATCAATCAATCAACAAATCTAGAACAAAAACAACATAAAACTTTATACATACTTGATAATCAACAGGAATCAAAGGATGGTGAGGTGGAAAGGCCCTTGTGGAGCCTTTTCTATGGACCAGTAAAGTCCTCTGTTTTCCCTCTAACATGTGTTCTTCAATTTTAGCTATGTTGTGTGATACATCGTAAATCATATGCATGTCTAAATCATCTGGTGTGGAGTTAAACATTTTTGCAAATGCCTGCAATAAAAAGAAACTTAAAGTTGAAGAGTCATTGCAAATCCTTATTACTTTCTCTGATATTAAATGGGGCCTCGGTGACTGAGTGGTCTAAAGTGCGTGCTTACGGATCACAGCGCCTCTCACCGTCTGGGTTCGAATCCCACTTGGGACAGATTCTAGTGTGAGAAAGTTTGTCAGTTCACTTGCTGGAGGTCAATGATTTTCTCCAGCCACTCTGATTTCCTACACCATTCCAGAGCTGACCGTCTCGAAATAAGTGAAAAAATCTTGACTGGGGCATAAAACATCATTACTCCACTCCATTCCACTCTGATATTAAATGATATTAAATCAGCTATTTTATTATATACAAAGTATGCTAGGCAAATGATGAAAAGTCCTTACTGCAAATGTAAAGTAGTACAACTTCATACAAAACTTAACAATACAAAATCACTGATCTGTTTGTATAACTCAGATATTCTGATGTTAACTTTTATATAAAATTTTAATTGTTACCAGTAAAGCCTGTCTCACACAGAACACACGGCTTATACGGTTGGCCACCCTTGTAAACCCTACATACAACTGAACCAACTGTGGCCTTATCCGAGTTACAGTCCGGCCATTTGAATATATCCGTGAAAGCCATGTATGATTTTTAAAACTTTTAAAAAACTGGCACGGGTGCCATGTCCGTGTTCGGTCGTATTAGCGATCGTACAAAACTGTGAGAGACCGTGTGAGACCGTATATACAACCGCACATGAAGTCCACTCCACAGTGAGGTCAACCGTGTCAATATCGTATATAAATCGTATATATCAAAACATAAATGAATGTGTGATAATTCGAGCATAACTCGAACAAAAGTTGGTGGGATTGTATGTAAACCCTGTAAATGTCTAGTTAATAGAGTAAAAGTCGTGTTTAATGGTACTAGGCTGTAACAGACCATACTAGACTGTACTTGGAACCGTACAACAATCGTATCAAAATCGTTTGCAACTCGTGTTCAAACTGTGGCAAACCTTGCTTGACCGAGTATATCTGTGCTTTGTTCTTACATACTCGTGCTACATTCGAGTCTAAATCGTACCAACTCATCCCCAGGCACGGTTGGAGCTCAATACTCGTACCACTCAACCCCGTGTATAACCGAGTATACCATATTGGAACCGTGTGCCCAACCGTGTTCTGTGTGAGACAGGCTTAAGTTGCAATGTTCTCTTCAAGTACATGAGTACTTAACTCTTGGAATAGATGTATTTTCATATCATTTAATTATGGACCAATAATGGCAGCTCTTCACATATTAATTGCATTGAAATACAATTTTTGGCTTTAAGAATATTTCAAATTCATTCTTTTAGAAGCTTATGCTTACAACTAAATGTATATGTCAATTTTGTTAGGACAGCAGGAATTATGTAACAGATCTGTAACATGATATCATCCTTCTCAATGAACCATGGTCAAGATGTGTGATGCAAATGAATATTTTATATACTAACTAAGTAGATCTTTGATCACCCACCTGTCTGGCTAAGAATGTCATACTGGATCTGTTAACCCAGGCATAGTTAGCTGCTGATGCCATCCCTTTCAAATAATCTTGTCCTTCTTGTGAACTGATTCTGGCACAAGCCAGTTGTCTGTCATTTACATCAATTTTATCTCTTTTCATTGCTTTTTCCATGGCAACTAATGCATCTGTAATAACAAAATGTTATTTTTACTATTCATCATAATTATGATTCCCCACCCAAAGGTGGGGAATCATATTGTTTTCGTTCTGTTTCTTCTTCTTCTTATTATTATTATTATTATTATTATTTTTATAATTTTTTTTCTTCCTTAAAATTGTCCGGTGCAGAACTCGGAAACGGTATGATGGGTTTCGATGAAATTTGGTACCAACAATCTGCTATCTTGGTAGATATGGATAAATGATCAAATTTTTTTCTATCTCGACGGCTCAGCGGTCGGTGCGTGTAAATTGCGTAATTTAATTCCAAACATCTTTCTGTCCAATACGTACAAAGATAGATAACTCTTACAGAATCTTCTTTCTTATTCAGTTTCTCAGATATATGAGCGCCCGATAAAAATGGGTAATCTGAATTAATGTATACAGTTAAGCACTAAACAAAAATGATTGAATGTTAATGAACTAAATGTTAATTAAGTGACTAACCTCTTTCTCACATACATAATTTGTTCTTAATAAATTCTCAGTTACTATGTATTAAATTGTTAAAAATATATCAAATTTTTATCAGCACTGCCAAACAAGTTAAACGCATCACTCAATCTCGTTCAAAATTTTAGGATAGGTTCCTGCACCATTAAAGTTTTACATTCATGGGTATTTATTGGGTGAGGGACGGAAGATGGGATCTTAAAAACAAAAATCACCAATTTTTCCTTAAACACTTTGCGGTGTGCTATAAAACCATATATAGGGCTTTGTCATAACTCATAAACTATTGAGATCCCCATCCCTAACGTATATATTTTCTGGTTCCTAATGATAAAATGAAAAGAATGACACTAATCAAAGACACCTAAGGTCCTTTCCCACTGAAGGGTAGGGCTGGGTGGTGCTAAGTTAATTTTAAACTATTGAAATCCCCACCCCTAATTTATGTATTTTCTGGTTCCTTATGAAAAGTTGAATAGAGTGATATTAATAAAGGGCACCTAAAGTCATTTCCCACTGTGGGTGGTGCTATGTACATGTATAGCTTTTAAATAGTTAAAATCCTTTCCACTCATCTGTATATTTTCTTGTTCATTATGGACTTTTGAAAAGAGTGATAAAAACCTCCAGGAAATCATTTTCAAGAGAGGGTAGGGGTGTGAAGCCAGAATTCTTAACACCCAACCTCAGTCAAAAAACACTATCTTATGGCATACTTGATTTCATTTCTTAAGGCAATTTTACAGGATTAAATTCCTATTCAAAGAATTGTAAACAAATTCAATAGCATTATTACATGTTTTGATATGGATAATTGCTTTAATCTCTTTGTCAATTATCCATTAATATGTAGGTTATGGCTACTTCACAGTCATGACACACTTCAATCAAATTTGTTGGTTAAACACCTCACAGTTAGTGAAATAGATTTGCTATCAATCAAAGTTGAATACCTGTCCAATCAAAATACACCAGCTAATAGAATTGCCAATTTAATGGATAGGACCTATGTCAGAAGACAGAACGCATGATTCTGATCTATTAAACTTGTATAATTTACATACATTTCGAATTATAAATTTATACATGCAATCGGACTCCCGTGTTCAATTGGTTTCTTTTAACAAAAAACATTGTTGCAACAATGGGGTATGAGGTAATGAAAATATATATTAAAATGAATACTGCTCGAATTATAATTGTACAATTCGATGTTAACTTTAAATTTACTTGTCTTCCGCCCTTTCTCTTAGTCAGCTTTCGATTACTAGTAATGGATACTATCAATCCATATCGAGATCAGTCCATCAGCAGGTGTATATTTTAGACAATATATAGATTATGGATGGTGGGGAATCATACGTAACTGGTATCCCAGTTACAATCTCTAGTTGTAATTTGAATTTGTAGACTTTATAAATTCTTTAAGTTGCAAAAAAAATAATAATGACGCATGTACCACAAGCATAAAAAATATATTCTTCTTTTTTAAGGTATAAACTTCAAATAAGTGAACAATATGTTTCTCACTGGACGTGAATTCCACTGTAATTTCTATAATGATGGTATAATCTCTTCTGTGCTTAGTAAAAACAAAAACAATGAACATTCATGCTACATGTATATCCAAGGTAAAAAGTGATCTCATCTCGAGCTAAACACTTAAAAACCCCATGGTTTGTTTTACATACATCAAATACTTTTTTCACTTTGTCTATGATAAAGACACCTTTGTAGAAGTTAAAAAAGAGTATCACTTAGCCACCTGCATGCAACAAATGACTAGAGGTGTGTGGTTTTACTCGTAAACTGGTAACCAAGGTTTTTTATCTTGCAGTACCATACTGCAGTATCGTCAGGAAATACCAGTATTTAATGACATAATCTTTACTTCCATGCTTAAATGATGTATTTTTACATTAATGATGTAAATGCTCTAGACCGCAAAACTATAACAAAAATATACTTCTAGGATTTTCATTCTAAAAATAATTACCAGTGATGTCATAGGTGTGTTTGTTTGAATCTTAACCGCGAACTGTATAAGAAGAGCTCCTAAAGTTTTTAGCAAATGAATAAAAGTTAGTTATCAATGATTTTGATCTCTTTATTAATAACAACTCGAGTAACTTGTTAAAGGAGTTAAAATATTTTAAATCGAGCGCATTCAAAGCATCTCTGGAAACAATATGGTGTCGCCAGGCGAGAACACGCTAGTTTAAAATAGAAAATCCAAATCATCAATTTGGGATAACTTTATGTATTTACTTTATGTAACGAATTACAGATGGTGTTATCGAAGAAAAGGTTGCTGTGTGGGGTGCGGGAGGTGGCATATCTAATATGACAGCCTATATATGTCAACATCACCCAATCACACAATGAATTATAACACAGACTTACCTTTAGCTACCTGATGACCTAACCCTCTACTCCCACAATGGATTATAACAGAGACTTACCTGTAGCTACCTGTTGACCTAGCCCTCTACTCCCACAATGGTGATAACACACTTACCTGTAGCTACCCGATGACCTTACCCTCTGCTCCCACAATGAATCAAAACTCTACCTGTAGCTACCTGATGTCATAACCCCCTGTGCCCAAAATGGATCATAACACAGACTTACCTGTAAGGTACCTGATGACCTAACCCTCTGCTCCCATATTGGATCATAACACAGACTTATCTGTAGCTACCTGATGACTTAACCCTCTGCTCCCACAATGAATTATAACTCAGACTTACCTGTAGCTACCTGATGACTTAACCCTCTGCTCCCACAATGAGTTATAACACAAACTTACCTGTAGCTACCTGTTGACCTAACCCTCTACTCCCACAATGGATTATAGCACAGACTTACCTGTAGCCACCTGATGACCTAACCCTCTGCTTCCACAATGGATCATAACACAGACTTGTCCTTTAAATTCTATACCCATTTTCTTAGCTGCAAAGTTGTTATAAATCTCATCTACCACTTGTATTTCAGCATAATGGTTACCAGCACCTAATGTTCCAAGCTGAAATTTTTAAATGAAATTTTTCAATTTTTAAATTTATCATACAGTAATTAAAAATTATAAATACATGCAATATTGTTACATCTTATACAACACTTCTCATGTCAATATCACTCTAGATTATCAAAGGTCAAGATAATGTCATTCTGAAGCATGCTTAGAATAAGACAAGGTGCCAAAAATGATAAATAACCATCACAATCCCCCCACTTCTGTGAAACCCAATCTGACGCCCATACAAAAATTGTGCAAATTAAATACTTAAAGTGATAAAATTGCTACATGTACAAATTTAAAGTCTTGATATTGAATATTAGTCATTTATATACAGTCAAACCAGTCTATAAAGGCCATTGATGGGAATCAATAAAAGTGGCCTTTATGGACATGTGACCTTTATATACAAGTTCAAATAATATAGACAAAGAGCAACTGGGATAGAATTTTATTGGCCTTTATAAGCAAGTGACCCTTATAGAGAGGTGGCCTTTAAGGCAGGTTTGAATGTATTATTTATAGAGGTCCCTTTAGTTTCTTTAATTAGAGTCCCACAGCCACATTTTGAGCAAATAAAAAAATACATGCAATAAGGATGCTAGATATAAAGTAACAAAATTGATAGATTCTTATGATTTACAGAATTCCCACTTTAAAGCTGCATTAAGTTTTCCTAAGAAAAAAATTAAAACGGTGCTGATCTAATTAATGATATTCTTAATGAACAATGTTACATTTGGTTCAACGATAAATGCGTAAATAAATTCAGAAATAACAGTAATTTCTCAGCGAGATGAAGCCTGTGGGGTATAATTTTAGAACATGGTTACGTCATAAAAAACCGGGTCATTTAAACACAACTTACAAAATGATGAAATACAATAAATTAAACACAGAATTTCATTGAATTTGTCAATTTGTCATTTGTGACTTTGTAAGGGATACATAACACCATTGCGAATACATATGGGTATTAATGACGGACAATTAATACAATTTGTCAAGTTTCACCTTCGATTCATTGGATTCATTCCTGTACATCCGTGTGCATGCTTCAAGCAAATTATCGTTAAACATGACCAACCCATTAGAGGATTCCGTTTATTTACAGCTAATAAGAATGAAATTTTAAAAAGTGAATCTCATGAATCATGATTAGAAGTTATCTATTTAAAAAAAAATATTTTCAGAAAATCAAAAAAAAAAAAAAAAAAAAAAAAAAAAAAAAAAAAAAAAATTGAAAAACTTAATGCAGCTTTAAGGGATCACTCTTTATTTGTGCAATTTTGAAAGTCCTTCATCTAGACAAGATTACTGCACCATTGACAATACATTGTGAACTATTCTTAATTTAGCTAAGCTTCTAAGCTTCTGGCTCGGATGAGCTAAAAGAGGAATATGTAGTTAAAATCTATACCTGTGGTAAACCTCTCTTCTTGGCTCTACTGCTGACTTTACTTGGATCAGCTTGTAACATTCTACCATACTCTTCACAATGTTCTTTATCTTCAGCCCATATATATCCTATCAAATTCAATACATTCAATGTTAAGTATTTTTTAGTTTAAAGGTTTTGTATGCTCTTTTACAAAGTAGATGGCTAGAACCCAATGTAAGTTGCATATATTTTACTTCAAATCAGCAATTGTTCAGTTTCAAATGTTTTTTTCATATTTGTGAATACATGTAATACAGTTTAATCAATTTGAATGATTTTTAAAGTACATGTATAAGTTTATGCACTTCTTTCTATTTAATCTGCTTTTGACTGGTATGTGTGCTAATTACAACCTTTCAAAAGTAGAAACATGCTGAAAAATGTTCAGTATTGCAAATGAACATCCAATAAAGCCAATCACATCAAACTGCTAAATATACAACCTTAGAATTAAGGCCTAGAATGTAATCACATGTTGTTTACTAAGATGAACAAACCTACAATTCAATTAAAAGACCCAAACAGCAAAGGTATTGCATACAAAAAGTGTAATTACCTTCTCGTAATGACCAGTCCATACCCATTTCAAGTGCTTCTTCAAGATTTCTGAAAAATTTATGACAGCCATTATATTATATATTGGTTACACAAAAAATTTATCATTCCAATTATTCATCTTATTATAAAAAGAAAACTTCAAACTGTTCAATTGTAAATCAAATGGAACAAATATCAAAGGGTTTGTGTATACCTTAGTGTAACCCATATTAACACACATGTATCATTGATTGTTAAATTAATTTGAATTTGAAATTTTTAGCTGTTTGCATTAGACAATTTTTCTTAAGGATTTATCTACACTAGTTTTGTGGTGCATGTTTTTGTGCAAGGGTTTCTAATCTGCCTTGTATTAAGGCAAACTTATGGCTACTTTAATAGTGCTAGTACTTTTGTTCAAAATATCCCAAATAAATATCAAGCATACTCAAGCCAACAAACAAAGGCCACTACAAGAAAAACACTTTTTCTCAGAGTTAATGAGAGTTTACACACAATGCTTAATCTTGTTCTGGACAAGAAAATATTATCCACATGAGATACTAGTATCTCTATTTCACATTGCCTTCGGTAAGATTCTATTATTCTGACATGAGATGAACCAGTCAATACTTTGTCCTCTTAACACTGGGCACCAGGTGATGAAACAGTATCTCAAATTTTAAAGTTTTAAATATGAACCCACGATCTCTTGCTTTCTTATAGCATGCTAGACATCTGTGCAATCAAAGTGGCATCACTGCTTTGGGATGGTTTATTTGCATGCAAGAGAGAAAAGGTTTTATCTTGTTCTAGGCCCCTCTTGGTAGATTTACTACCAGCATAACAGACTAAGAGGTCTGCGATGGACATCTAGGATATTCAAGGCAAGTGTACTAATGCCCAATAGTCACCATGAGTGTGCACTGAGAAACAGCTTGTGTGATGTGAAAAAAAAAATAAAAAATACATAAAATTTAACCAATATAGTGCAGTTTAGACAGTGTCTTTATATATTTATTTATTTTTTGTTTTGTTTTGTTTTTTTGGGGGGGGTTTTTGTTTGTTTGTTTGTTTGTTTGTTTGTTTTCTTTTTCCTGGAAATTCAGTTTAACAGGTCCCACTGTCCAATGTAATGTGATACATACTGTGCAGTCATTGGTATAATCCCTTTAGATCCAACACCTACAGGTATGTGATCAAACATGCACTGTGCTAATTGTTCCTTTACTGGTAAAACATCTTTTTCACTCAAGTTTGTACGTAAAACACGAACACCACAATTAATATCAAAACCTACGCCACCTGGAGAGACAACTGCTTCTGGATCACCCATGTCAAATGCTGCCATATTACCTAAAGTGAATACATGTAGTAATCAAAATTTCAAAAATGTTTAATGCCGACTCACAAATATTTCTTTATTTTTAGTACAGTTACACAGTTTTTTTTGTTTTTTGTACCAAGAACTCAATAAGTGCTCTGATTTCCAAATTTTCATTGTGTTTAGAGGATATCTTGTCTCATGAATTAAATACTAGTAGTATGTATTACAAACTTCCTTTAAACAGAAACCACAAATTCATTATCACATCAAATGGTACTTTTTCTTTAAACCAAGAGAATTAGACACCATGAAAATAAATGATTATCTGGTTTCAGCAACATGAAGTAAAAAGTAATGGTAGCTAATCACCACATGCTTTGATAGAATACTGTAGTACAATGTAATTTGAACAATAAATATTTCTGTCAATATCTATTCATTTTATAAGCATAATGTACTGCAGCAATATTAAATGTTCTTTGCCAAGTTGCAGGAAAGTTTCAACCCAATTACTCTTCATGTCAGTAAATAAAGTTAACCAATCCTTTTTTCTGCAAACAATGAGTGACATTTTTAAATAAGATTTTGCCCATTTTTTAAAACAAGAATTCCACAGATTTAAATGTCTCACCTGGTTAGTTTTTTGACAGAGTAGTACTTTAACATAAACTATTTTGCCCATTTTTTAAAACAAGAATTCCACAGATTTAAATGTCTCACCTGGTTAGTTTTTTGACAGAGTAGTACTTTAACATAAACTATTTTGCCCATTTTTTAAAACAAGAATTCCACAGATTTAAATGTCTCACCTGGTTAGTTTTTTGACAGAGTAGTACTTTAACATAAACTATTTTGCCCATTTTTTAAAACAAGAATTCCACAGATTTAAATGTCTCACCTGGTTAGTTTTTTGACAGAGTAGTACTTTAACATAAACTATTTTGCCCATTTTTTAAAACAAGAATTCCACAGATTTAAATGTCTCACCTGGTTAGTTTTTTGACATAGTAGTACTTTAACATAAACTATCACATTTTGATATGCCGCTGCCGCCACCGCCGCCGTCTATGACACCGGAAAAATAACATCTAAATCTTGCCTTATGGCGATGGCAGGCTTGACAATACTATGAAACTGTTTTTTAACTTGAATATTTTTGCTAAGACAAACTATTAAAAATTCTAGTAGTACTTACAATACAAATTATCCTATATCTATAACTTACCTATTGCAAAACCATACCCCGAATGAACATCCGGCAATCCAATAGATTTCTGAAAACAAAACACTAATTATTTTAGTTTTCAAAATATACACATACCGGGTACATAAAAAACTATATATTTCAGTCTGATTCTAAAGCTCATGAAAGTGACAAAAAGAGCAGTAAAAAGGATATAGCTTACATAAATACACAGACTATGTAATCCAAAAACTTGCAAATAGATACTTGTTACCATACTTGGGCCAGGGGACCAACATAAGCTCTTATGTACTTTGCACTCGTGTGTACATTTGTTATGAACACTTAGTTGTTTTATTTCTAATATTTCCAGATATCATGGTTCTTATCACTTTTATTCAAATAGTTAAGCAAAATTGACAATAACTGTAAAAGAAACACAGAAAAAGTGTGTTGTTAAACTGACAGATGTACAAATGAACAGATACTGATTTCAGTTTAACATTTTATAACTTGGTTGTGGATTTATAAAGGACATAGGATCTATCACCTACCCCAACTATTCCAGGTAGTGCAGCTACATTTCCTATTTGTTTCACTCCAGGTAGAAAGCCACCAAAACTTTCCTGATCTACAGGAATTTTTTAGCTCATCTAACATCAATTTTTCAAGCATTTCATTGACATAAAAGATCCCTTCTACCTGTAAAAATACAAATTTATATGCTATCTGCAACATCTGAAATGTAATTTGACAGACAGAAAAATATTTAGTGCAGCAATATATTTAACAGAGATCTCAATTTTAAATTAAGATCAGAGAAAACAGCTGCCTTATTTTCTAGCTGACCCCCTTTAACAAAGCAGGGGACGAAATATTTTTCATATATACTCAAATTAAGTGCTTTTTTATTTAAATAATTATAAAGCCCTCAGATAAATCCATAGAAATAATTTTAAAGCCCTCAGATGTTTTTACCAAGTCCATAGGTTCACAATAAATATCAGTGTGATATGATGTTTTCAATGACCCTATAGGCATCAAAATAAAAACAATACTTTTCATCATGGTAAAGGTGGATCGTATTTTGCAGAATTTACACATCCATATACATATCTATGTAATTCAGATGACCACGTTTAAGCAAAAAAACAATACTGGAAAACTATATGTAATAATTATTGAATTTATTGTAATAAAAGGATTTTTGAGGAATTAATATGATCTTTATCCATTTAGATAAATTACTGAGTTATGTCATGTCAGATGTGTTTTTAAGCTAACATTATCAAAGTTCTGAATGTAAATTTTACATCATTGACTTTTGGAATTTTCAACCCTGTAAGGTGGTTATTTACATCATACATACTGGGCTTTTGCATACATAAATATGACAAGTTCTAAATTATATAAATACCTTCATATTTGGCACAAAGCCTTTCTTAATTCTCCATGATACACCATCGAGCTTTTCTAGATACTCCATTTCTTCATTGTATGTCCTGACCACCATTGTTACTGTTGTTGTTATGAATCTGCACAATCTAAAATGGAAAAAAATGTGTGAAATATTAAATTTCTTAAAAAGTTTTTTGAGAGTGGAGTAATCATGTTTTACGCAATAGTCAAGATTCTTTCACTTATTACAAGGCAGTCAGTTCTGGGATGGTGGAGGAAACCGGAGAAAACCACCGACCTTCGGCAAGCGAACTGACAAACTTTCTCACACTAAGATCTGTCCCAAGTGGGATTCGAACCCAGGTGGTGAGAGACGCTGTGATCCGTAAGCTCGCGCTTTAGACAACTTGTCTTAATAAGATTTATGAAAATCAAAGCTTGATACTAGTCATGAAATATGTCCACTCCAGTGCCTTTCCAGTAAGAATTGCCTTAGTGACCCAATGATATAGCATATGCCGCAAAGGTGGGAGGTTTGGGGTTTGAACCCCAGCTCGGTCATACATTAGACTAAAATAAAATTTGGAATACTGCTTCCTCGCCTGACACTCTTGCACATTTGGCTCTACCGTCTGAATTATCCAGACCACTCAAAGACAAACGCATGGAGGTGGGGGGGGGGGTAAGAAGCCAGAAGGCATTTGGTAAACTCTGCCTCTGGGGGTTAGTTTAGCAGTTTCCTGTTTTTCTGTGACGAAAAATCGTTAGATGAAGCAAGTGTTTATGAATATTGTTACGTTTGATTAAAATGTCAAACAATAATGTCAATTTGATTCAATAAATAAAAAATTACCGAATCAGCTGAAACTCGAGCAGTGGTGTAAGAATTTAAAGGAGAGTTGTGTCAAGGGAGACTACTTCAGTATTCTTGACCTCGAATCCCAACTATTCTTACCCCGCATCGGAGGCTCAGTAGAAGAGCACCCATAAGACTTTTAGATTTAAAATATTGTTTAATTGCTTGGCGCTCGGCACTAGGAGAATAGAGTATCGAATTGTTCAACCGAAGTCAATATAATTGACCTGACGAGTGTTATAGCTTGCCAGCAGTATACTGACTCGGCTAACTAGAAGTCGCCATGAGTATGTACACGAACATGTTTTAAGATTAATCCGTACAATCTTTTGTTGATGATTCTGTCTGTATTGATGAATGTAGAGATAAATAACGAAAAAATATTATAAAAAGATTTATTAAATAAATTGAATAGTTCATTACGTGATCATAGAATTGTTGCGGGCTACATTAGTTTTTGCAGTGTTCAATCCACACTTTAAAACATCTTTGAATGGATAAGAAAATAAAATTTCTTTTTTGTATTTTTTAACAACTTTTGTTAAATGTTCTAAGGTTAATTAAATGATTTTTGATGGATGGGCGTGGTTTTATTGGTAATAAAACTTGTGAATATTTTTTCTGATATCAGTGTTCATAACGTTTCAAGACAATCCGAAAATATTACATAATAATGGCGTGTTTATTTTAAAGCTACTGTGTCAAAATATTTGATGTGTTCCATTTGTGGAACTTTTTGGCAAGGGAAAGTTGCTGCACATGGCGTGAGTATCAGTATCGTTGATTAAACTTTGTCGGTTGGTAAACAAGTTTTGCTTTTTGGGTACTGCTAATTTTGAACTGACTTGCTTTTACATTGGTTATATGTTTTACTAGTGTTCTGACGATTGTTGGGTTTAATTCAAGTTTTCATTTGCCTTGTGGGCAGGTATTTTGGTATGAGTTGAGTAATGGTGTTTAACGTCCCAGCAAAGAATATTTCACTGATATCGAGACGGCGTCGCCAGATATAAGCGAAAGTACAGAAATTTTGCCTGTGCATTGCGTTGATGGCTATTTTCAGCAGGGTTCTTTGTCGTGTTACGTTTATTTTAAGTTCCGATCCGAAAGAACCGTGACTTTCATTTCGTAATGCCGAGTGCTTGCGGCGCCTTGATAGAACATTCAATACTCACTTCAACTCTTGGGTCAGACCCGGTCGGGGTTCGAACCCACGACCTCCCACTTACGGAGCGAGCACTCTACCAACTGAGCTACCGCATTTTGGTATGAGAAAGATGACCAAATATCGAAATGTAACTTTTGTGAATACTTGTGTGTCAGATAACCATTTAGAATTTATGACTATTTAACTGACAAAGTGAAGAGCGATTTGGGTTATTAAAGATGGTTTTATTTTGTCACTGAGCTTGCCAGGACAATTGTGGATTTTGAATTTAAAAAAAGTTGATTGAAAAGCTGAATTGTAGAAGACTGTTTTTGAAGAGCTTTTACTGATGGACGTTTATTCTCTTTTGCTATGTCTTTGAAGGACTAATTTGGTTAGAGGTGTTTGGTGAACTGACTTGCGTAAAGTTAGTTTGATTAAAGACACTTCTTTCTATGTTTTATATGTTTTGTCTTTAATTTTTTCACCATCTGGCCTTCTTAGTTGATGTTAAGAGTAAAAAAAATGTTTGGGAAAAATTGATTGATTGATATAATGGGTTTTACGTCCCGGTCATGTATAACGAGACATCACCAGCTTAAGGTGAAGTCGCGTAAACTTTGACCTTTGCAGTGGGCTTAAGACAATATGCAGGGAATTTCTTAAACGTGCCGCGCATTCCGGACACGGACCATCGGGTTTTTACGTCCCCTCCGAAGTAACCCTTGATTGTCTTTTGTAAATAACGGGTGCTTGGCGAAAGAAGATTCACTACCTATTTTTAAGTCTTGGTCAAACCCAGCCGGGGTCTCCCATATACGAATCGAACACTCTACTAACTGAGCTACCGCAGTGGTGTTTGGGAAAATGTTCATACACCTTTGCAGTGCGCTTAAGACAATATGCAGGGAGGGCTCTTTAACGTGCTGCGCATACCGGGACACGGACCATCGGTTTTTTTACGTCCCCTCCGAAGTAACCCTTGATTGTCTTTTGTAAATAACGAGTGCTTGGCGAAAGAACATTCGCTACCTAAGTCTTGGTCAAACCCAGCCGGGGTCTCCCATATACGAATCGAACACTCTACTAACTGAGCTACCGCAGTGGTGTTTGGGAAATGTTCATACACCTTTGCAGTGCGCTTAAGACAATATGCAGGGAGGGTTCTTTAACAGTGCCGCGCATACCGGGACACGGACCATCGGTTTTTTACGTCCCCTCCGAAGTAACCCGTGATTGTCTTTTGTAAATAACAAGTGCTTGGCGAAAGAACATTCGCTACCTATTTTTAAGTCTTGGTCAAACCCAGCCGGGATTCGAACCCCGACCTCCCATATACGAATCGAACACTCTTCTAACTGAGCTACCGCAGTGGTGTTTGGGAAAATGTTCATACAGCTGACTATGACGTGTTTAAAGCTTGCTTTTGATTTTTGAAATACGGTGACCTAAGGTTGGCTTCGAAAGATCTTATCACAGATACTTGGGGACCGGTAACGCCCCCCTCTTCCCGGATATTTGTTTTCTGGGCAATTTAATAAAATTATCTAGACTTTTTTTACTTTTGAATACTTCCTGATGATGTATTAACCATAATACAACACTTTTTACCCGAGTACGATCGTTTTAAGAAAGTCAAAAAAATCGACCATATCACATCGTCGTCACCTGACATGGGTTTATATCAAAAGAAAGGATGGTTTAAAAAAAGTGACATCTTCTATTTTGGTAATTTTGTAGATTTTTATCAGAATTCTTGTACAGGCTGGATCTTCCGGTAAAATAAACTGATTTTGGTTTGATAAAGCTTGAAGCTTAATGTGTTGTAAGATGGTATGATAGGTATGTATAGGTTGATATTCAAACATATGACAGGTTAGGCTAGTACTTTTTTTTTAAATTGCTAGATTGTAGGCCCGAATTTGGAAAGCTTATTCAAGTTTAGTTTTAAAAAAGTTATTTAACTTTAACTCTAGATCTTTAGGTTGCTTTAGCTCTCATCATTCTTCCCTATCACGGTCAGAGGGTATTCTCAAATTAAAAAAAATCACTTGTCATAGTTACAAAGTAGTTAAAATCTATTGCAATTTGAGAATGTCCGCTGGCATATAAAAGAGTGATGAGAGTTGCTACTACCATTATTTCGTTCAACAGCTTGTGGAAGATCGATTTTAATAGTTAGAGGTTGTGTTTTTTCAAGACATGTGAAACGCTTATTTGGTTAGAAAAAGACTATAAGCTGACTATGGGTTTTATATCAAAAGAAAGGATGGTTTCAAAAAAGTGACATCTTTTATTTCGATAATTTTGTAGATTTTTGATCAGAATTCTTGTACAGGCTGGATCTACTGGTAAGATAAACTGATTTTGGTTCGATATAGCTTGAAGCCTAATGTGTTGTAAGATGGTCTTGGTTGAGAACGTTTTAGGTAAAACGTTAAATGGTGGTATTAGTTGGAACCAGTTTAAGACTGCATGATGTTTTCATTATTTTAGTTGTCCAAAGATTTGACAGTTTGAAAAAAAGACAATAAGATTCGAACCAGCGACTTAAAAGTTATCATTTCGAATATTTTATCACATAGCTATGAATAGATAATATCAAGTCTATGATATCTAGTCTATGTACTGTTTAGGCGATAAACTTGGTAGGGGGGGGGTCATATTTATTCCCAATTTCAATATCGACGAATCTCTCTCCATCAACCAAAATATGCAGAACAGAGGTTTTGGTAGTCAAAATATCTTTGAGGGGAACGCGCTCTATGTGTTTTAATTTAAACAAGATTATTATTTACTGGACAATGTTTGTATTTGTGTGAAAGCAACATTCTGAATTATATGTTTTAACACGTAATGTTTTATCAAAGTTTTAACGCTCCAAACCATTTCGTTTTCGGATACAATCTTTTGGTTGTTTTCAGTAACAAATTATTTGAATTCAGTAGGCGGATACTAGTACTTTGGCTTATTGACATTCTTCCTCTACCTAGATAAACGATTAACCTTCACAATATAACGAACTTTATTCCTATAATAAAATAAAGACTAATGATAGCGTGATTTTTCATAGCGCAATATGTTTCGAATACATATTGATACATTTTAACGTATATTGCGCTATTAAAATCACACGTCATTAGCACTTTTTTATTATTATCGATTATAATTATTAACACCCTGTACAATATCAGAAATATGTTTTATTAACATAATCTATAAATTTAAGTGTTGGAGCAGTCTTCCAATAAAAAAATTCTACATATCATTTATATGTTTTATCGCATTTTTGTCAAATGAAGCTATGAACACCAACTTGACCAGGTGCAGACTACAGGTAAGTTGAACATTTTCTATCGAATATAGTATCTTATCTTTCGAATAGTTGAGAAGACACCAAATGACTAATTTGGCAGCCATTATCGTATTTCTGACATTTTAACGTTAGTTGTAGTTAATTGAATGGCTTCAATCATTCCTTAATTATGTATTTTGAATGCGTGAAGTTAGTTACAATAGTTGCTGAAACTATTCACTTTACAACTGAATTGGAAAGATATACACGTATTTAAAGTCCTGGATGAAAATTATAGAAGTCAGTTATGATGAGATGAGTGTAAAATTGCCTGCAATCTCACTTTGCAAAAGGAAGATTTATTACTCTTTGTGTTAAGAATCCATGGTAAAACACCATTGATGTATGTCATGGTATTGTAAAAAACACACAACCTTAGTTGCATATTTCAATAAGAACAACACATAATTATTTACATCTGCAACTTTGACCTCGACTTGTGACATCTTCAATAAGTTTAAAACAAAATCAGTCTATCATTAAAAATCTTGCAGCTACAAAAAAGAACTCTTTGCTTTTCCAATCATCCTCACGGTGAGCAATCACGTGACTTATGTGGATCACGCTTACACAATCAGAAGCTCGCTGCAAAGGTAATATAAGTTGACGCTAGTAAAATATGAAAGCGTGTGAATTTGAAAATAAGATATAGCCTCAAGAAGATGTACATGTCCATTAAGTTTTGTTGCCAAAGGACAAAATTCAAATCCCTGTAGTTTCTGCAAACACTTCGACAAAGTGTCAAGCGAGTTACATTTTCGTGTTGATCACGCTTACACTCTTATGCAATCGCAGATGAAATTTAAAGAAACGACAAATTAGCGCATTTTACGCGCAATTTTGTAGCATCCATTAGATTTTGTACAAAAAAGATAAGCATTTAGCCAATATTCATGTCAATTAATATTGTATTTTGCCAGTGTTTGTCAGATTATGCAAAATGTTCATGCTTACACAAAGTTTATGAGTTGATCACGCTTACACAAAATTAGTTGCAAACCCTACTCTCTTTTTTTCGAAGATTTAGCTTTTTTCACAGTGTCATTATCCTCAGTTCATATTGGCTTTGCATATATGACCGATTTATAAATCAGTGTCTTTATCTTTAGTTTATAATTGTTTTAAGTATGTAGCCATTTAACCTTGGCAAATGTCACAAAATGATGCGCTTGTTTTGTGAGGTTTCGCCAAGAATCCGGATGATTCCGAAATAAATCAAAATGTCGTTTGACGGCACTGCAAAATTTATCTTAAAATCACCCAGATTATAGTAACCTCTTTCTGTTTCCCTGCAGCTTAACTGACCTATGTTCGTATATCCTACCATAAACCTTAAAACCTTCCCCCACACAACCTCCAACCTAGTTTCCAGAATTGCTTTATATCTTTCATGTAGCGCATCTTAACAGAATTATCTTTACTATACCATCTAACCACTTCAACCCAGAGAAGAAATGCTATGTTATTTAAAGGAATTGTTTTGTTTGTGATTCCTCTAAAAACTCTTAACAGTATCTGTCCCGTTGTTTTTCAAGTTCTTTTTGAAATGCGGATACAACAGTAATAGTTCATTAATTCACCTTCAATCGCTTGATCGTCTTCCTCAACCGTGTCTTCAGGATCCAAAAGTTGAATGTTATCTGAAGTCTTTCTTTCATCCTGATATTCAGAGTTTAAGAGTTCTTTTCTGCTTCTCTTGGCAAATGGCGACTTGACAAATGATTTAGAAGGTGAACTAAATGGCAAGTAAAATTTTGCTACCAATTTGATTTTCTTTGTCGTTGGTGATTTCAAAGGTGATTATGCAAAAGTCTTTAAAGTTTTCAGGGGTGAACGTAGACTACTCGCAATTTTTGTTACTTTTGAATACTTTCATTTTCGTATTTATCATTAGATTTTTTTTCTGGTCATTCTTGAAAATAAAAATAAGGTATATCAGTATCATATTTCTTGGCGGAACCTCACAAAACAAGCGCATCATTTTGTGACATTTGCAAAGGTTAAATGGCCACATACTTAAAAAAGGTTTTAAGGTTTATGGCAGGATATACGAACATAGGTCAGTAAGCTGCAGGGAAACAGAAAGAGGTTACTATAATCTGGATGATTTTAAGATAAATTTTGCAGTGCCGTCAAACGACATTTTGATTTATTTCGGAATCATCCGGAATCTTGGCGAAACCTCGCAAAACAAGCGCATCATTTTGTGACATTTGCAAAGGTTAAATGGCCACATACTTAAAAACCATAATAAACTAAAGATAAAAACATGTTAATAAATCGGTCATATATGCAAAGCCAATATGAGCTGAGGATAATGACACTGTGAAAAAAGCTAAATCTTCGAGAAAAAAAAAGATAGTAGGGTTTGCAACTAATTTTGTGTAAGTGCGATGAACTCATAAACTTGGTGTAAGCGTGATCATTGTGCATAATCTGACAAACACTGGCAAAATACAATATTAATGTCATACAATATTAATTGACATTAATATTGACTGAATGCTTATCTTTTTTGTACAAAATCTAATGGATGCTACAAAATTGCGCATAAAAAGCGCTAATTTGTCGTTTCTTTAAATTTCATCTGCGATTGCATAAGAGTGTAAGCGTGATCAACACGAAAATGTAACTCGCTTGACACTTTGTCGAAGTGTTTGCAGAAACTACGGGGCTTTGAATTTTGTCCTTTGGCAACAAAACTTAATGGACATGTACATCTTCTTTAGGCTATATCTTATTTTCAAATCCACGCGCTATCATATTAAACTAGCGTCAACTTACCTTTGAAGCGAGCTTCTGATTGTGTACGCGTGATCCACATAAGTCACGTGATTGTCCACCGTGATCCTGCCTCAACATAAGTGCAGGATCTTGTTTTGGTACATAAAAATAATTGCTCCACTGTCTCTGTTTTACTTTAAAGAACGTATATATATTTCAGTACTTTCCAATATCCAAAGCAATTAAGTTGGGCACCTGGGATATTAATTAACTAGATACCACTTGGTCTTTTAAGTGACAAGACCATGGCTGACAAGACAACACCTGACTTTATGTGGAACAAGACAATGATTTTATGTGGGACAAGACAACACCTGACTTTATGTGGGACAAGACACCACTTTATGAGTTACTTAGACAACATCTGGATTTGTTATCGACTAAACACCTTGCCTTGTTAAAGACTAGATAACACCTGGCTTAAAAGCTGTGATGCAAAATCTGGCCTATTAGTTGACTAAACACCATCAACCTGGCTTCGTAGATGACTAGACACCACCAACCTGGCTTCGTAGATGACTAGACACCACCAACCTGGCTTAGTAGATAACTAAACAAAACCAACCTGGATTTGTGGATGACTAAACACCACCCACCTGGATTTGTAGATGACTAAACACCATCAACCTGGATTCGTAAATGACTACACAGCATCTGGCTTTGTTGTTGACTAGACACTTCTGGCTTTGTAGATGATTAAACACCACCAATTTGGATTTATAGATGACTAGACAACATCTGGATTCTTAAAAGACTAGACAGAATCTGGCTTTGAAGATGATTGGACACCACAATCTTGGATTTGTAGATGACTAGACAACATGTGGCTTTGTAGTTGATTGGACACCACCAACTTGGATTTGTAGATGACTAGACTACATCTGGCTTTGTAGATAATTGGACACCACCAACTTGGATTTGTAGATGATTTGACAACATCTGGCTTTGTATATGATTAGACACCACCGACTTGGATTTGTAGATGACTAGACAACATCTGGCTTTGTAAATGATTGGACACCACCAACTTGGATAAGTAGATGACTAGACAGCACATGGCTTTGTAGATGGTTAGAAACCACCAACTTGGATTTGTAGATGACTAGATAACATCTGGCTTTGTAGATAATTGAACACGTCTAGCTTTGTAGATGATTGGGCACCACCAACTTGGATTTATAGATGACTAGACAACATTTGGATTTGTAGATGACTGGACACCACCAAATTGGATTTGTAGATGACTAGACAACATCCGGTTATGTAGATGATTGGACACCACCAAACTGGATTTGTAGATGACTAGAAAACATCTGGCTTTGTAGATGATTTCATACCACCAACTTGGATTGGTAGATGACTATACAACATCTGGCTTTGTAGATGATTGGACACCACCAACTTGGATTAGTAGATGACTAGACAACATCTGGCTTTGTAGATGATTGGACACCACCAACTTGGATTTATAGATGACTAGACAACATCTGGCTTTGTAGATGATTGGATACCACCAACTTGGATTTGTAGATGCCTAGATAACATCTGGCTTTGTAGATGATTGGATACCACCAACTTGGATTAGTAGATGACTAGAAAGCATCTGGCTTTGTAGATGATTGGACACCACCAAACTGGATTTGTAGATGACTAGACCACATATGGCTTTGTAGATGATTCAACACAACCAAACTGGATTTGTAGATGACTAGACAACATCTGGCTTTGTAGATGATTGGACACCACCAACTTGGATTTGTAGATGACTAGACAACATCTGGCTTTGTAGATAATTGGACACCACCAACTTGGATTTGTAGATGATAAGACAACATTTGGCTTTGTAGATGATTGGACACCACCAACTTGGATTTGTAGATGACTAGACAACATCTGGCTTTGTAAATGATTGGACACCACCAACTTGGATTTGTAGATGACTAGACAACATCTGGCTTTGTAAATGATTGGACACCACCAATTTGGATAAGTAGATGACTAAACAGCATATGGCTTTGTAGATGATTAGAAACGACCAACTTGGATTTGTAGATGTCTAAATAACATCTGGTTTTGTAGATAATTGAACACATCTGGCTATGTAGATGATTGGACACCACAAACTTGGATTTATAGATGACTAGACAACATTTGGATTTGTAGATGACTGGACACCACCAACTTGGATTTGTAGATGACTAGACAACATCCGGTTATGTAGATGATTGGACACAACCAAACTGGATTTGTAGATGACTAGAAAACATCTGGCTTTGTAGATGATTTCATACCACCAACTTGGATTGGTAGATGACTAGACAACATCTGGCTTTGTAGATGATTGGACACCACCAACTTGGATTAGTAGATGACTAGACAACATCTGGCTTTGTAGATGATTGGACACCACCAACTTGGATTAGTAGATGACTAGACAACATCTGGCTTTGTAGATGATTGGACACCACCAACTTGGATTTATAGATGACTAGACAACATCTGGCTTTGTAGATGATTGGATACCACCAACTTGGATTTGTAGATGTCTAGATAACATCTGGCTTTGTAGATGATTGGACACTTCCAACTTGGATTAGTAGATGACTAGACAGCATCTGCCTTTGTAGATGATTCAACACAACCAAACTGGATTTGTAGATGACTAGACAACATATGGCTTTGTAGATGATTCAACACCACCAAACTGGATTTGTAGATGACTAGACAACATCTGGCTTTGTAGATAATTGGACACCACCAACTTGGATTTGTAGATGACTAGACAACATCTGGCTTTGTAGATGATTGGACACTACCAATTTGGATTTGTAGATGACTAAGACAACATTTGGCTTTGTAGATGATTGGACACCACAAAGTTGGATAAGTAGATGACTTAACAACATCTGGCATTGTAGATAATTGGACACCACAAACTTGAATAAGTAGATGACTTAACAACATCTGGCTTTGTAGATGATTGGACACCACCAACTTGGATAAGTAGATGACTAAGACAACATTTGGCTTTGTAGATGATTGGACACCACAAACTTGAATAAGTAGATGACTTAACAACATCTGGCTTTGTAGATGATTGGACACCACCAACTTGGATAAGTAGATGACTAAGACAACATTTGGCTTTGTAGATAATTGGACACCACAAACTTGAATAAGTCGATGACTTAACAACATCTGGCTTTGTAGATGATTGGACACCACCAACTTGGATAAGTAGATGACTAAGACAACATTTGGCTTTGTAGATGATTGGACACCACAAAGTTGGATAAGTAGATGACTAGAAAACATCTGGCTTT
This sequence comes from Tegillarca granosa, assembly GCA_029721355.1. NCBI lineage: Eukaryota > Metazoa > Mollusca > Bivalvia > Arcoida > Arcidae > Tegillarca > Tegillarca granosa. Next base: position 41,868,621 of record CM056599.1, on the reverse strand, counting down.
GAAGATGATTGGACACCACCAACTTGGATAAGTAGATGACTAAGACAACATTTGGCTTTCTAGATGATTGGACACCACAAACTTGGATAAGTAGATGACTAGAAAACATCTGGCTTTGTAGATGATTCGACACCACCAAACTGGAATTGTAGATGACTAGACATCTGGCTTTGTAAATGACTTAACCATATCTATTATTACTTTCAACCATATCTATTATTACGTAAACCATTTTTTAGGGATTGCTGCCACATTGTATCCAGTTTGACAATTCATTTAGTGATGTCATTTTTTTTAGAGGTGACCTAATGTACAATGTCAGTCTTTGCTTAAAATCTTATTTCATATAGTCTGCACAAGCCTAGGTCTTTCACACATTTTCTGTTATTATAATTTGGATAGGTCATTTGTGATATCATCCACATTGCCAGCTATCAATCAAAACTTATAAGGATAAAAAAAATGGAGTTATTTAACATAGAAAATTACCGGTATGAAAAGAAGTTAACAATTTTACAGAGTGTGCAGCCTTTTGGAAATAAATTTTGAAATAAAATTTTGGGCAGTGACGGACATTGTACATCAGGTCACTTTCTTATAAAATAATGATACTAAAAAAAAAAAAAAAAAAAAAAAAAAAAAAAAAAACGGTCATTATTTTATAAAATGCTACTTTTCTATGAACAACAGTTTTTTAGTAATAATAATAATAAGAACAAGGCAACACATAAAAGTTGCCTGAACAACTTGCTTTGTTGACTAGACAACGCCTTGCTTTGTAGATAACCAGGCAAGACCTAGGTTTGTTGTTGAATAGGAAAAACCCTTGCTTTGTTGTTGACTAGACAACACCTGGCTTTGTAGATAACTTAGCAACACCTAGCTGTGTTATGAATAGAAAAACCCTTGTTTTGTTGTTGACTAGAAATCACATGGCTTTGTAGATTATCAGACAACACCTTACTTAGATAACTTAGCAACACCTAGCTTTGTAGATAACTAGGCAACACCTAGCTTTGTTGTTGAATAGAAAAACCCTTGTTTTGTTGTTGACTACAAAAGACATGGCTTTATAGATGACTAAACAACACCTAGCTTTGTTGCTGACTAGACAACACCTGGCTTTGTAAATACCTAGGCAACACCTAGCTTTGTTGTTGAATAGAAAAAAACCCTTGCTTTGTTGTTGACTAGAAAAAACATGGCTTTATAGATGACTAAACAACACCTAGCTTTGTTGTTGACTAGACAACACCTGGCTTTGTAAATAACTAAGCAACACCTGGCTTTGTTGTTGACTAGACAACACCTGGCTTTGTAAATAACTAGGCAACGCCTAGCTTTGTTGTTGACTAGACAACACCTGGCTTTGTAAATAACTAAGCAACACCTAGCTTTGTTGTTGACTAGACAACACCTGGCTTTGTAAATAACTAAGCAACACCTAGCTTTGTTGTTGACTAGACAACACCTGGCTTTGTAAATAACTAGGCAACGCCTAGCTTTGTTGCTGACTAGACAACACCTGGCTTTGTAAATAACTAAGCAACACCTAGCTTTGTTGTTGACTAGACAACACCTGGCTTTGTAAATAACTAAGCAACACCTAGCTTTGTTGTTGACTAGACAACAACTGGCTTTGTAAATAACTAGGCAACACCTAGCTTTGTTGTTGACTAGACAACACCTGGCTTTGTAAATAACTAAGCAACAACTAGCTTTGTTGTTGACTAGACAACACCTGGCTTTGTAAATAACTAGGCAACACCTAGCTTTGTTGTTGACTAGACAACACCTGGCTTTTTAATAAGTAGGCATCACCTTACTTTGTTATTGACTACACAACACCTTGCTTTGTTGTTGACTACACAACACCTTGCTTTGCTGTTGACTACACAACATTTTGCTTTTTAGATCACTAAACAACACCTTGCTTTGTTGTTGACTACACAACACCTAGCTTTATTGTTGACTAGACAACACCTGGCTTTGTAGATAACTAGGCAACACCTTGCTTTGTTGATGACTACACAACACCTAGCTTTGTTGTTGACTAGACAACACCTGACTTTGTAGATAACTAGGCAACACCTAGTTTTCGTTGTTGAATAGAAAAACCCTTGCTTTGTTGTTGACTAGAAATCACATGGCTTTGTAGATAACTAGTCAGCCCCTAGCTTTGTAGATGACTAGACAACACCTGGCTTTGTTGTTGTCTAGACAACACCGTGCTTGGTAGATGACTAGACAACACCTGGCTATGTTGTTGTCTAAATTAGACATAGTTTACATCTGGCTTTGAAGGTGACTAGAAAACACCTGTTTTAATAAACGACTTTATACATATCAGTATCACTTTATACATGTGCTGAATACACTAGACAACACATGACTTAAAACAACACCTAGCTTTGCAAGATCAAAAGAATTGTGGATGAGAAAATTAATATTATTATACAAGAGGTTATATTATATTAAACTTGTCAGAATTCTTTTCCATAATAAACTTTAGCTAAAAACAGACATCATTCAAAAACAGCCAGGCATTGTATTGAAATATAATAATACATGATACATGTAATTATTTCACAAAATATTTTGTGTATTTTATTCATCACTACACTGATTTTCTAATTCATTAATTAACTCTTGTATGTCAGTCACAAACCAAGGAGCATTGTCTTTAACCTTTTGTCTAACAACATTTCCACCATAACCAATAAAAGTGTCCTGAAAACCCAAAATTAAAAAGTTATTTTTAAAATTTATATCAAAACTGTTGTTGTATCCAAATTTACATCAGGTGAAAAATGTTCTAAAAACAAAAAACAGAGAGATAAAAAAAGAAAGATTTGCATGCTATTTATACTGTTAAATATGATGAATATCTGCCTATATTTATTTATTTAAGTCATGTCCATATATGTATGACATAATACTGACTTGGACATACATCCATAATGACTTAATTATCTAGTGTTAGGTACCTAAGGAAATACTGTATGGTGATATGCCATGGGATTCTTACAAATAACATGATATGTACAACAGTATACCTCAAATTTTTGTTTTTCTTGCTCAATTCATTACGAATATGACATATGTCATTTTGACTCATGTCATTATGCATAAATACTTAATATGCTTTTACAAAATTTACAGTACTTTTCAAAGTTTACAGGGATTTTATTAGTTGACTGTGACTAGCTTTTTGATAATCATATATCTCCAAAATGATGATTTTATATTTGATGATGAATGTCAAAGTTTACATCTATTCTCAATATTGTCTACCTACAAAGGTCCATTTTGTTTTAATAATATTTTTAACATTTTGACAAACTAAGTGGTATGAGCTATAATTGCTTTGAACAACTAAGGTTAATAAATTGCTTTGAACAACTAAGGTTAATAAATTGCTTTAAACAACTAAGGTTAATAAATTGCTGTGAACAACTAAGGTTAATAAATTGCTTTGAACAACTAAGGTTAAAATTTTTTGAATTATGGTACATTATAAGATTTAATTGGTACAGATTTTGTAATAAATAAACAAGAAATTTTGATTCTTACAGCTGGTGGAAAAGCCTCCATGTCAGTTGCTCCATCTCCAATGGCAACAAGTGTTTTGTAACCATAATAATTTTTTAATTTCTCTGCAACTGTTTTCTTACCACCAGACATTGATGTTGGCTGTTCTTCATCAAAACCTGCATATTCCCCTAAACCAAAATAATGTATTAAACATTACCAAACCTGTCTAAGTTGCCAGCAAAAGTTTCAGTATGACTCCACCAAACAGTCTCAATGTACTCCAGAATACATTGTACTAAAGTATATTAGTACTAAAGGATTATTATAAATTTGAATCTGATATTAATGATTTTTTGGAAACAAATATGAAATAATTTTCACGATTTTAACAAAGAGCAACCATTTGCTCGACCAGAAAAAAATGATATAATTGTTCTGTTTTATCATTTGACATTATTTTAAATCATGCATCCAAAACCTCAATGATTATTTTTGTTATTCCTTAAAATCGGACTTTGTTTCAGAAATGAGGCAAATCCTTTTTTGACCAAAACACCAAAATTGACTGCTTATTTCATTTGAAAATGGAAATGTGAATCTTTGTATAAGCATCAAGTTAGCTTTATCAAGCAATCATTTAACTAAAATTATTTTCATGATGATAAAAGATTGTTAAGTTTGTAAGTTGATGAAAAAATGAGAATTACTGGTATATCACTAGAAAAAATCAAAGAAAACTGTTTTATTAGTCTAGAGGCCATATTTCTACCCAATCTTCCTCAAACTTGAAAAAATGACCATCTTGACAAAATTAAATGCTATGTATCATAAACTGAAAATTTGTTAATGACATAAGTTTATAAGATGATTATTTCCATGTGATGCATCATAGATATGGCATTGTGAACGTTTCATGTTATGAAGAAGTGTTTGGTTCAAAAAGGTTTCACACAATAAAGCAGATTATAATACAGCCAAAACTGCCTTAAAGGTCACCTCTCTATAAAGGCCACCTGCTTATAAAGGCCAATAAAATTCTATCCCAGTCGCTCTTTATTCATATTATTTGAACTTGTATATAAAGGTCACCCATCCATTAAGACTACTTTTATTGATTCACATGGGTGGCCTTTATAGACAGGTTTGACTGTATGTGTTATACTGACCATTATAGTAAAATTTAAGTCTGTTTGCAAATATATTCTCTGTAGGTATAGAGAGGATCTCAGCTGCTGGTTGTATTATACTCTGAAATCCACCAGATACTAAATACACACTTGTACCTCTATCATGTAGTCTAGATACCAAATCCCTGTAGTAAGAAATAAATTAAATATAAACAGTTTTGGAAATACAAAGGATGCTAAATGTCACCTACATGATAGGAAATATTACTACCTCTCCCTTAATATAATACAATTACTTATATTCCAGTTCTTCATTAAAATATATCAAGGAAAATTAAAGACCATGCAAGCGTTGGGATACTTAAAATATGATGATTAAAGAAAATTTAGTAATAAATGAACATTAATTAAGAACAACTATGAACATTTCTAATGCATTATGGTTACATGAGAACAACAGTGAACATTCACCAATGAATTATGATTACATAAGAACAACAATGAACATCAACAGTGGATTATGATAACATTAGAACAGTGAACAGCATCAGTGGATTATGATGACATAAGAACAAAAGTGAACATCATCAGTGGATTATGATAACATTAGAAAGTGAACACCATCAGTGGATTATGATGACATTAAAACAGCGAACACATTAGTGGATTATGATAACATTAAAACAGTGAGCAACATCAGTGGATTATGATGACATTAGAACAAAAGTGAATATTATCAGAAGATTATGATAACAACAGTGAACAGCATTGAAGATTGATGACAATAGGAACATTGAACAGCATCAGTGAATTATAATGACATAAAATAATGGTGAACATTATCAGTGGATTATACATGAAATAACATTAAAACAACAGTGAACATACACCAGTGGATTGATTATGGTTTTCTATTTATTAATTTTAATGCTGTGTATGTGTAGTGGTCTAGGTGCTTCAGCTGAATGAACTTCTTTTCCATAAGATTAAAGTTTTATCTACCCTAGAATAGCTTATCATTGGAAAATTAAAATGTCTCAGTTTGGATAGTTAGGTTTAGATTTCGGTAGACTATTTAGCATTTTGCCTGTATGACAAATATGCCAATTCATATAACAAACATTGACTATAATTACCTTATACCAGGTGAAAATTGTGGGGGATGTGCATTTATATAGTCAGATACATTCTGTCTACTTGGTTTTATAATGGACAATCTGGCATTCAATGCTTCTCTGAACGATATTCCACCTCCCATGGCTCTGGTTGTCCTAAAATACAACACATAAAAATGTTGATGTAATAATGAACAATTTAGTCAACTTGGTTTTTTTATGTAATCTGTAACAGAAAGAATACTAAATGCATCTGCAAACAGGTGTGCCAAACTCTTTCAAGCTGACCTGATCAAAGGTTTTTTATTGTGCACAGAGACATGGTTTCTCAAGTAAATCTTATTTCAAAGAAATTATTCATTATTTTAGTAAATACACTTTTTAACAATTTAAGTGCTGGGGAGGTCAGAAAATATTCACACTATTCCAGAATTAAGACAATAAGCTTTTTCAATTCATGATGAAACTCGAGAGACGTGTTTTAGCCTAAAAAGGGATCAGACATAGTCAAAGGCGATTTTGGCTACAAGGAATGGAAACATAGCAGAAATAAAAATCTCCCTTGCAATTTTAATTTAGTAATCAAATCATACTGTTGGTTACGTCCAACATTGAAATGGAATTCCCCAGAGCCCCACATGATACCTCATAGCACTTGTACTTGACAATTTTCTCTATTAGCCTAAAATGGGAGCAGATACAAAACCTTTTTTCAGTTTTTACTAAATCTCATCCAAGTCTATAGTAATAAAAGATTTAAACTTTGCAGATAAGTTAAAAATAAAAGTTAAAGTTTTTTATTCATGGTTTGTCAGGGTTTACATGTGACCCCTAACCAAGGTTATAAACCTAGAACTAGAACAAAGTAATCTAATTAAAACTTTTATCAGTCCTTATATAAATTTAGCTAAGTTTTTTTTTTTTTTTTTTTTTTTTTTTGTTTGCAAACAAAAGACATCAAACAACTTACAAAATATTTGAACTATTTACAAATTAAGTGATTTTTTTAATGTTAAGAAAAACAATTACATGTACTGAGTTTGCACATGTAAACAATGTCCAATATGATGATCATGCATAAACATTATCAAAAACTTTCCCTGTTTCTATATTGTATGCAAGTCTTGTTTCATTTCTTTGATTTCATAACCAGATACTAGGTTTCCACAAATAAAAAATTTTAGAAGCCACATAAAAAAAAATGGTGCAATTATAGTCCTTTTAAAAGTATTTTTTTAACAAATGTGTAAAAAAAAGTTACTTTTTGAAAGAATTTCTCGGAATTTTTAATAGTCAATGGCGATTTTGGCTAAGGAATGGAAACATAGCAGACATAAAAATCCCTCTTGCAATTTTTTAAGAAATCAAATCATTCTGTTGGTTACGTCCAACGTTGAAATGGAATTCCCCAGAGCCCCACATGATACCTCATAGCACTTGTACTGGACAATTTTCTCTATTGGCAATGGAATCACATAAAGTGATGTTTTCCCGTAATAATGATTTTTTTGGGAATATTTGACATAAATGTTATCCATTTCATTCCGCACAAACATTAAAAGGTATTAATCGCTGACAAGTTCCATTGTCAAGTAACATTACTGACAAGTTTTTTAATTACACAGATTATTCTTGTTCCGAGATACTGAAAATTCACACACTGGTCATGTGACAAGACAAGTAGGCCTCATTCTGCTGTTATTTGTCCTAGATTTTCAGATTATTTCAAATACGAGTTTACTAATTTGATAAACTTACCATTCTTCAACCTCTTTACCAACACCACAAAATTTAGCTAACTCATCTATGGCTTCATCTATAAGAAGTGTGGAATCTACATCAAAACAAACACAGCTGGCCTTTCTCCATATCTGCTTGGCGGCAGCACAAGTAGCCATGAAACCGCAAGAAAACTATGATTTTAAGTACATATATGTCAATATCTTATGTCACCCTGTAATTCTCTTGGTTTTAATGTTACTTCTGCAAAAAAAAAAAGATAACAGCCCTACTGTACTTGTAATAAGACATCGAAATTGGCTCCAAAAACAAATTTTTGTTCAATATTAGGTTAAGTCAATAGCAAGTTAACCACTGACCTACCAGTCAGAATGCTTCTGTTGCTCAGTGGAATCGTGTCAGGCTCAAAAACAGGAGGCTGTGGGTTCAAACCCCCAGCCAGATCATACACATACAAAAACTTTGAAATATGAGATACTGTTTCTTCACCCTGTGTTTAATACTAGGAGGACAGAGTATCGACTGGTTCACCCAGTGCCAAAATAATGTGACTGGGGGTTATATGTTTGTTTGTGACATAATGATTTAGTAAGCTAGCACCTTAACATAAAGTGGTCAAGGCAAACCATTATACATACTTGCACATCTAATGCATGCATGAACTTTCTCTTAGATTAATTTCTAGATGGTAATAAAACTTGTTCTCATTGCAATGGGTGTACAATTGCTGATGCAATATTAAACACCATAACAACCAACCAACCAACTTATCTTCCAGAAACCTGGCCGATTCATTTACATACATTTTATCAACAGTATAGACTGAAACATGTAAAGCTACATGTGAATATTTTGTTTGACATATGGTTAGTTTTTAAACCCAGAACTCTTAAATGACAAATCCTGTAAAAGAAACCACTCAGTCAAACAACCTTTACATTTAATATAAAATATACTGTCATTTTTTTTTCCAAGATGTGTACAAAATAAAATTAAGAGGGAAAAAACTTAAATATTGAAAACATTGTTTTTAAAATAATGAAATATCTGTGTAAAAAAGTAATAAAAAGGACATAAATAATTTCAGAGTTAATATGGTTTCATAAAAATTGTTGTCATTCAGGATGTAAATACAGTGATGTATACTGTTGTTCACTCACATTCACAGTAGAAAAAGAGTTTAATACTGTAATAATACATGTAAAGTTTAAAGTCATTGGAAGTTGCCAAAATGACTAGTCATGTACTTCGTGTGTGATAGAATTGTACAATATCTCCAACTGAATTTTATCTTTATTTAAGTACACAAATTGATTGTCAATTATCAGATGTTAAATAAATCCACACTTTTGCAGTAACTCTTACAGAGTACTACCTCTATAATCAAGATCTTTAACAGATAAACCTTGTCAAACACCCAAATTTACTGTCAACATGTTTTCATTACTGAAACAGAATTTATCAAATCTTAATACCCCAGTTGCTCTTGTTAGTAACATTTAAGGCCACAGTGACCTAGTCTTATCGATGTTAGATATCACAGCAGAAACATTTAAAATATTTTTTAAATGTCACTAGTCACAAGTTCCTGTTTTACTGGTAGATCTATACTTAGTTCTATACATGGACATATAGTAAATAAATTATATTCAAATAAAAACAGGTGAGTGTGACATCTAACACTGTTAGACTGCAAAGTGACAATGTAGGTCCTACACGTTGTAAAAGCCACTATCAAGTTCAATCAACTTCCGGTTGTCAAAGTTGATGTAGCTGTCAATTCATAATCTAGATTTTTTCTTAAATAAATAAACAAATAAATAAATGGAAAACGGAGTTTAACAGATGTCCAAGCAGGGACTTATAATACAATACGTTTATTATGTGTCACTGTTCCTAGTTACCTGTGTAAAATGAATGTTATATATTTGAATACCTTTTTTGTTATGAAGTGCAGTAGTTAATCAATTAATAGACGTGTTAAAGTCTACTTTCACTTTTACATGCCAACGTGAAAAATAAACTAAACCGACAATCGGATACGGATTAACACATGGATTATTCGGAAAACATTGATTTAGGAAGTCACGCTGTATTCAATAAGGTGTTTGCGTGCACTATGTCACATATAAGCATCGCGTTGTTACAAAACATACACACGCCCAAAAAATCATTTTAGCAAATATTTGCCGAGTATTTAGTTGTATAATATAAATAGCCGGGCATACTATAAGATAATTTTTATATCCTAAACACTCAGTAAGCCCACGTATCATGCCGTAAATTTGTTTAAGATAAGCGTAGTTAATTTCACTGAGCTGCGTATTTAACGTACACTTGTTAAACCTCTTGCATACGCGTACGTTACCACGTTAGTCCGAGAGATCTGACCACAGGCGCTTGTTTCGATATTTAAAAAAAAAAATAAAATCCCTTGACCCTAATATAAGGACTTATATTAGGGTCAAGGGATTTTATTTTTTTTTAAATATCGAAACAAGCGCCTGTGGATCTGACGTCGATTTTATTTTACTTTTCGACTTTTGAAAATCGAAAAGTAAAATAAATCGACGTCAGATCTCTCGGACTAGTTACCACGTGAGATATATATGTACAGTCGGTTATCTCTTGTAGGTCACTACGCTAGCTATAATTTTATAAATGTGGGAAATGAAAAAAACTATCGCCAGGCTTCAGTTTCACAATCATTCCTTACTTAAGATTTTCTTAACTTAAATCTGCCAATGTTGGCAATTTCTTTTGAAATAACTAAAACAGTTTTAAAATAACTAAATACCGATTTAATGAAACTGAAATAATCTTCAAAATGACACCTAAAATCCTGAATATCTCAACAATTAAAAAATTATATAGATTTCAATTTTGCCAAAGGATGATTCTCAGTAAGCCGAAGCATCTGCCTATAGCATTCAAAATGTTTAATTTGTTACAACAAATCAGGCTAAACATCTAAAAGAGAGAACCAAAACGAAAATATTTTGAATATTCAAAATTTGATAAAATATTACATTATATGTTTAAACATTTTAGAATACTGCATTCCGTATACTTCCATACAAATACGGAAATTTTGATGGAAATAACCGTGATTTTCAATTAATACATGTAGAGCGCATTCTTCTCCACCAAAGATATTTTGACTATAAAAACTTCTACATTTTATCTTCTGTTTTGCAAATTTTGGTTGAATGAGAGGGATGCGCTGGCATTGAAATTTGGGGTTAAAGATGAAACACATTACCCCTTGATCGCCTCAAACGATATAACATACTTGATATTAGCTTGCATACGGTTTCCATCTATGCTGGCTGTGTGGTATGACGTAAGAAATGATAACTTCCTAGGTTCGAATCTTACATGTTGTCCGTTTTTTTTATTTGTTTTAATATATTTTATAGAAATTTTTTTTCTTCATTTTTACAATATTTTTTCTCATTTAAAAGCAATGTATATCCTTCATTAACAAATAACCCAATTAAATTACGCACTGCTCATCTGAACACATCATTGAAACTAGTTTCAATATGATTAATCATCAGGCCACTGGTCATTGTTAGTACACGTGCGTTTTTTTCTGTACAAGTTTCGGGTATACAAAGCAACAGTACAAAGCATGTAAAACACGGAACTATTATCATTACTTTGTAAGCGTCGCATTACTTCACAGGCGAAAATCATGTCTTGTGAATTTTGCTCTTCACAATCACGGGTAATAATAGCGAGAAAACGACCAATGACACATTTTCATATTAAGATTTTTTTCCTAGTAACAATTTAGAGATGCCTTTATTACGTTATGTTTTATATAGGCACCTTAGGCTAAAACTAATTTGCATTTGGCCTCGAGTCGATGATGGATATAGAGGTCTCCCAAAGGTGTAGCCTTGTTTCTTGGCATTTTTCCTATAGGCGGATCGCTCGGCTTTTTAAGACTCATTCTTTCAAAATCTTAGTTAAGGAACGATTGTAAAACTTGGGCTGGTCTTGCTTGGAGCAGCGACATTCAATAAAAGTTTTTAATATAGATGCTTTGAGCCACAAATAGTATTTAGTATGGTACATGCTATGACTACATGCTTTACAGCATGTGTTTTTGAAGCGTGCACATCTTATCAGTATAACTAAAATATAACCAAGTATAAAAAATTTAATCAAAATTGGTACCACCTTATTGTCAAAGAAAGTATGTATGTTTTTCTGAAGCGTTCATATCTTATCTGTATAATTGAAATCGAATTATAGTATAAAATTATAACCGAAATTGGCACCACCTTCATTGTCAAAGAAAAAATGTATCTATGTATTTTACACAGGTATTCTTTAGAAAAAATACAAGGCATAATCATTTGAAATTTTTCGCTTACAACACTAAAGAACTTGCATAACTTGGGGCGTCTAGTAGTTTGATATAGAATGCTCTTATTTGTGTTGGATATGTAGTAATAACCAACTGGAGGAACCTAGAAGAACCTCTGAAATTAAATAAGAGATGGTAAGCTATTTGGTTTGCATAAAATAAAATTTTAAACGGTTTGACTTCAGATTTTATTAAATGCAATAGAAACAGCGAAGTAACTCTCACTTTTTTTCATATTCGAAGCCCTTTACTGAAATCAACTGTTCATAATGAATTTGTAGAGCAACGAAACACCGAAATATCTTCAAGTAGGTGTTTGAAAAAAGTGTTTAAATCTATAAACAAGACTAAAATATCGGCATGATAACTTCTGAGAAACTACCAGGGGGAATATAGCTGATAATATTTAAATTTACTGTATACAAAATCAATTCCAATATATGGAAGAAGCAAATATCAAGTAAAATCTATGTTGCCGGATATACGATTTTGTGAGTTCCCCGGATATCATTTTTCGTAAATTTTAAATTTTTAGTTTTTCCATCAGGCCATTGAACTTTCACATAAATTTTGTCAACTTTAAGATTCCCTAATCCAAAATGTGCTACAGGTTCCATTTGACACAAATATCCTGAACCACCATCTATAACCTGTAATTGAGTGATAGCATCTCCACCAACTATCGTTGTCAATGAAACAGAAGCACCTCGAGCTGGCGCGCCATATTGCGTAACTGGAAATATTCTGATAAAATCACTATTTAGAGTTTGTGCTGATTTATAAATTTGAAGAGGTTGGCCTATGCTTTCTCCATGTGACAAAAGTAACTCGAGAGTTCCGTCTCTGTCTATATCCGCATAAGCGCCACCTGTGTTGCTGCCTTCTGCTTCTTCCGCTTGTCCAATTTCTATCTTATTTATTTCCAGTTGTTGTGCGTTTGGAACTATTTTAAACAGTCGGTTTGATTGGTTTCCACTGTAACCATAAATACTTTGCATTTCTGGAGGTGAATAAATATTATTGACCAAAACTTCTGTAAAACCATCATTGTCAAAATCGGCAGCAATGACAGTTCTGACTGGAGACGGACTGGAAAAATCCAGAGGCGCAATATCAGAGAATAGCCTTTTACCACTTTCTGATTTACTTTGTAAGAATATTCTGTGAGGGCCTTCCCAGTTACCATAAATGATATCCACCATTCCGTCCCGGTTTAAATCGGCGACTGTAACACCTCTGCCATTTTGCTTCTCATCAGTTATTCCGGTTTCTATAGCCATATCCATAAACTTTCCTTGGCCATTGTTTTTGAAAAGAAAATTTGCACCACCTTCATTGTTAAAGAAAATATCGGACATTCCATTTTCGCTCAATATCGGACCGACCACTATGCCACGACCGCCAGTAGCTTTTTGTATCCCGACTTCTTTGGCGACATTTTTCAGAACAACAACGCCGCTGTCAATATCGTTTGCAGGGTTAGATTCATCCATTTCAATTAAGGAAAATTGACCAATTGTGCCATCTGAATATGTTGCTATAATAATAGAATATCTTCCAGTGCCCTTTCTATCTACACATGCAACTGATCTTCCAGCATACCCTTTTGCCGTCACCTTTTCATTTATTTTGTCCGAATACAAATCAACATATTTCCCATCCCGCCATTTAAAAAGTTTATCACCATAAGACGATTTTCCGGAGTAAGCATTATTTGTGTTTAAAAAATAGATCTCCTCTTTTCCATCACCATCGATGTCACATGCGCAAACCCCTATTGCTTCTCCATCTTTGTCTTGAAGATCCTTATATTTTTCATCGTCTGCTAAATTCACTAACATCTTCTTCCCACTGTCTTCATCATTTCGAAACGCTAAGACAATATTTGGCCCATCATAACCTGCGACAATAAATTCAAAAGTCCCATCGTGGTCAACATCTGCAACGGCTACTCCATAGTTCTTTTGGTCAGTCTTTATATTGTCCAGCCAAGGTAATCTAGTAAACATACCATTTGCATTGGCCGAAGAACATTTGCGGATTGATAGGAGCAAAACAATACTAGTATACAGACGCATCGTGGTGCAGCCTAAACAAGTGATTGCTATCCCTTTCGTTGTTGGAATGATACATATATTTGAAAAAAGCAATTAGTTATATATCGCATATAAAGATACGAACATACATAAGTGTCATTTTTTATTCATTCTTTTTTTTTTCATAATGTAGCAACAACGTGGTATTTCGTTTCGATGCCTTGGTATATCGTGTAATTTCCCTAGTAAATATAGTGACAGCTAGATAAAAATCGTGGTATCGAAAAGTTCAACATACCAGAAGGTTTTTCACACGTCCATTATGTGTCTCTGTACATCGAAATGAACAGCTTGTTGGTCAGTTTTATATAACTATCTGACATATTGAACTTTTTGCCCGAGGTCTTACAATATATTGATTTTGTATAACACATAACACCATGTTCACTCATACATCGATTTATACAAATACACGTATATGTGTAACATGTGGTGTTTACAAAATACCTTCATATACGTATAAAAAACAGATTATCTTTAATTTTTAATCTGCTTGTAAATAACTAAATGCTGAGCAATCACAAAAATAAATAAATAAATAAATAAATAAACAAACAAATAAATAAATAAATAATGAATAAATAAATTTTAAAATCTAGGTTATGTTCCCATAAAGTATCATAACAAAAATAGTAAAAGTATTGGTTTTGTGATGACCACATAGATCAACAACTCCAACTAAACCGAAGCCGGTGTGTCGAGTTATTCAGGAAATTTTAATTATACAAATAGCTGATTCTTTTACATTGATAGGTGTTGGCCTTGTCTTCCTGTTCTTATACTCAAGCGAAAGCTATCAAATCCTCACACAAGCGTTTTTGCCGACTTACTAGACAGTTATTATTTTACGGAAACATTCAATAGTCTTTATATAAACAACCAATACCTTTTCGTGAGCACGCAAACGTTTTCACGTATGAACGCAATATCCTTCATATCAACACGCGATAGTTTTCGCGTAGGACGTGTCATGTGCAGAATTTTGAATTTTTACAAAGAGAAATATTTAAAATTCTGCACATGACAGACGCATTGGTTTTTGCGCGAGAACACGATATAAAAATATCGTTCATGTCACCTCTATGCTGCCGTAGGAGGCATGTTTGACGACTTTGATAAAAGGAAAAGTGTTTTGGCCCCAGTTTCACAATCAATTCACTCAACTGAGTGTACACTCAACTCAAATTCGATAATATTTCAATGCCGATTTCCAAGACATTGCACAGTTGAAATAATTATCTTATGTAATATTCAAATTGTTTAGTGTAGTTTTGTTGAATAAAATCAAACATTATCTCATAAAACTTAATATCTTAAAAACATTGATCAGAGACAAATTGGAATATTTGAGTTGAGTGTACACTCAGCTGAGTGAATGGTGTGAAACTGGGGCAGGGTAATCAAACGTTTGTTAGAACATACTTTTCTAATTTTACATAAATTCTAATTTTAAAAAAATTACGTCTTCAAAAACTATACATATGAATTATCAGAATGCTAACATCGAAATACAATTGAAATTGTCATAATTATTTCATGTTAGGTGGATGTCATATGAAATAAACTTGATATGATGTTTACAGGCGTAAGGTCCAAGTTTAACAATCATTTATTCAACTAAGTGTAGACTCAACTCAAATATTCCCAATTTTCTGCCATCAATATTTTAAATATTTTAAGTTAACATCTTAACAATTTAAATTTAACATTAGATATTCAAATTTAACTGTGTGATGTCTTAAAAATTGACATTGAAATATACACAATTTGAGCTGAGCTTACACTCAACTGTGTGATTGTAAAAACAAAAAGATTTATGGACGTCATCGCAATACTGTTGATAAGTATGAAGTCTCTGTATCCAAACCTTTAAACCTAAAATTTTATTGAAGAAATTTGTTTAGAAGATTCTTTGTAAAATTATTTAAAATGATGCACGTCAGTGTTTCACACCAGAATAAAATAACACTTTATATACGAAAACATATCAATATACTAAAACTAGTCAGTATAAGTACTCTGAGGGAGATACCTACTATTACTGGTAAAATCAACGGATTGTTTTTCATTTGCATAAAGCATATGTTTATATTATTTCTTATCTTATTCTTCCTAATTTCAGAAGAATGGACTTAGATGCAACTTAGAATAAAGTACGTATTGTCAACGTAGATCGTGGTTTGACCTATTTATTCAGAATTCAGAATGAATTTAAAATTGATGTTTATACTTCTTATTGTTTTGTCTACTGCAAGAGGTAAGTAAACTAAAGTGTAATAGTAACAAATATAAATAATTGTGTATAGGGAACGTAGTTTCTTGCTATAATATGTATTTGCGTGCTTTGAAGATTTAACACTGACGAACAAGATCAGTATTTCCAATCAAACTAGGGATAGCCAATAGAAGACTTGACTCATACTTTGTTTAGATATCAAATGAATTAATATCAAGGAATAGAATTAAAAAAGCCTCTTCACTCATACGCCATCTTGTTAGGAAATTAAAAGACTAATTATGGCTAGCTGCTTACAGTGACTGATACAAGATAAGCCTATTGACCGTATTTCACTCGTCGAAGCAAATGGCGTTAAAGAAGATATGACGTATAACGGCTGTTTATGGCTAGCTGATTACAGTGACTGATACAAGATGAGCCTATTGACCGTATTTCACCCGTCGAAGCAAATGACGTTAAAGAAGATATTGCGTATAACGGCTGTTTATGGCTAGCTGCTTATAGTGACTTTATACAAGATAAGCCTATTGACCGTATTTCAGCTACGGAAGAAGAGGAGAGAATCAATGGCGTATAAAGTCCCAGTCAAGGTTCTATTACTTATATCGAGATATCGAGGCTGCCGTTTAACTATAGAAGGGGTTACAGACTGATGCCTGCAATTGACCACTGGTCTCCCTATCGAAAGCTCGACTGCGGATCGCGCTTCTAGTGCAATTTTTAGTTATCTGCAGAAGCATTCCATCTTAGATGTTACAACCCCCCTTTCGAAATTTGTGAATCCGCCTAGATGCATATCTTCCATGTTCCAGTTACCATTGATTATGTTTATAAATTGAAATACGCTTAAGACTGGGTATCATTTATTATCCCTTATTTTGCGGTAAAAATGTCAAATTTTAACAACAAATTGGGTATCGACATAAATTAAAGATATTTATAAACCATAGTACATGTATAAAGTAGTAACTTAAAAAAGAAGTCCTAACTGTGTAGGAACTTATAATGTCGGCATGTTACTCATTTTTGCTGTAAGAAATTCTATTTTTGTCTTTTATTTGCTGTGTTGTTGTTGTTGTTTTTTTTAATTTTTTTTTATTTGCAATCATAGTAAAAATCATTAATACAAAATTTTTATAAGGAAACATGAAAGTATGTCAAGATGAGGCTTTATCTGATGTTGCTTATCTAATACAAGTTAAAATAGACTTTCAAAAACTGCCAGGTACTCAAATAAATGCAATATTTTTTTTTATTTAAGATCACATATTGCCAGTACAAACCATGTAATTCACAAGCTGATTGTCAGGATATTGAGTGTTGTGCTACTTTCTTTAGAAAGAGGAACGACATCAAAAGATTAATCTTTCCTTCCAAAGGAGGCTGTCAGCCCCGACGCTACCAAGGCATCCCATGTAATGTGACGATGCCGTATGACCCTTTACATCCGGGTATCTATTTGGACTCATGTCCCTGTATGACGTCATTGGAGTGTAGAGACACCTCGGGAGATGGAAGAGGAATTTGTATTCCCTTTGGAGCCACATTAACACCACACTATACAACTGTGGTTTAGAACTGAAATTAAATACAATAGTTTATTATTAAAAAAAATGTAAGAAAATATTTAATTTTTAGTTTTTATTCGTACTTTAGCGATACATTTTCAAGGCCCTCAGTTTTGGATAATAATGGCCATTTATTGACTCTTTCGTTTAAGGAGGTGTCTACCTAACCTATTGAAAGAGTGTACTTTTTATAGTGTACGTACTTTTTATGAAGACCTTACACTATTCCAAATGGCATAATAATAACAACGCTTTTTGTATTCAAATTTACTGCATACAGGCTTTCTGTACCTCATAATGCGTGATACCATTTGTCATTATTAAAACAAGTCACCATATAAAACCAAAGATTTTTAATCAGTTATCCTAAATAATAATTTTTTGTCTGAGTTGTACTTTGTCGTTGTCACTATCATACAGGTAAAAGTGTTTAGCAAAAATGTTCAAATTAGGGTGAAACTTACGCTGTACGCTGGACGCCTGAGCCGCGGTGAGAGTCAACCTGCCCATTAAGTTGTAAAATAGAAGTTGCAGCAAAACACCAAATAAAGAGAAGAGTACTAAAGATTATCCGTCGGTAGTGAAACAAAATTAATTATTACAATAATTTATCTGTAATTCAAATCTGACACTAATAACAATTTTTTTTCTAATTATATTGGTAAAATATGAAATCGTGTTTCAATAATGTACGTATATCTTGTGTGTAACCGCATATTACTTGCTAAACAAAATTTATTTCTGACAACACTTTTTTTAAATACAAGAAATTATGATTTATTTTGTCATTTTTTAGATAACTAATGAAACATATTAAGCCTATTTGCAAAATCTCGGTTTATCTCCCGGGGGCCTCTGTGACCGAGTGGTCTAAAGCGCGCGGTTACGGATCACAGTGCCTCTCACCGCCTGGGTTTGAGTCCCACCGTCGGGACAGATCTTAGTGTCCGAGAAAGTTTGTCAGTTCGCTTGCCGAAGGTCAGGTGGTTTTCTCCGGGCATTCCGGTTTCCTCCACCATCCCAGAACTGACCGTCTCGAATTAAGTGAAAGAATCTTGACTGGGTCGTAAAACACACTGATTACTCCGTGACTCCACTCGGTTTATAACTCCCGCGTTAAATTTCCGCATTTCCTTTGCTCTTCCGACTCGACCAATAAAGCATTCTAATTACAATTACTTCCGGAATGTTTGTTTTCACTGACAACATAAACACAACCCCGGCAAGGTGTTTGCTAGAGATTTTTGCATGGGAAGAGATAGTAAACTTTGCCACCAAGATAAAGAAAAGCACGATAATAGACAATTGCACGTGCTTTAGCACATAGGAAAAATTACAGTAATTACAATATCATCTACTTCCAATATTCTGCATGAAATCCTCTTTCAACTGTTCAACGGCTCAATGGTTTTACTTCTTGAAATACTAAAATCACATAACTGGATGGCTTATCCTAAAATCAGACCAAGATTTTCGTCCTGTTGGGCATTTTTGTAATACTAAATCCGTGTTCGTCATTATGGAATATGCGTTTCATACTTTTTTTGAATATGTACAGTAATATCCCGAATTACTCGCTCCGTTGCACTCAAAAATCTAAAAAATATGTCTTTTTATTGATAATGTTTTAAAGTATTATGACCCAATCAGTGTAAATAATTACTCAAGTGTTCATCAACAGTTGTGAGTATTACAACCAGTGGTCCTAATATGTTTTATTTTTTGTGTGTTTTTGCATGATCTCATTTTCCTGTTTTTATCAACAGCTTATTGTTTAATGTTTTTGGTTGCCAAGTGCATAGTTTTCAGTTTTAAATTTTCTTCTTCTATTTTCAAACAGAATTGTCTACACTTGGAACAGCCTCCAAGAAGATGTAACAAATTTACAGTTCCTTCAAAATTAGGAAATTGGGAATTGGCTTGTTACAATGATTCACAAATTAGCCACCATGCAATAGTACAAATGTACAGTACAACAGCTTAGAAGAATATAAAATACATGTACCAAGAAGTTGATGACTTGTAACAAGAGTAAAAGCATTGTGTAAGTATTTAAGTGAAATTTTCATATTAACTTGTGTGTTTTAAGAAATATGTACCTACAAAACAACACAGACTACTACAGCATGATAATAAATGTAGTATTTTTAAAGTTAGGGGAATCACAAAATACTTGATTTTCACCAGTACTTTACATTTTTGTTATTGTATAATCATGGGTACCTTTAACATTTAAAGCATGATGCTTGTTTTTAACATTTTGATATAGGTTTCTCTCACAACCCTTAACACAACAACTTGTTCAATCAGTAATGGATTTCTTACTGGTCAAAGAGACTGAAGTCTGAATGTAAAGCTTGCTGAACTGCATGATGAACTTGGCTCCTAAAATAGAAACAATCAGGTTCATACAAATACTGTCTTTGGTTTTAAATACTACAAGACATAAATGTATCAATTAATTTATCATAATGTCTTTAAAAAATCACCAAACAATTTTTCATTTTTAAACCTTTGCTAGGAAGGTATTGTTGTCTTAAAGTTTGCTCTCTGTTAATTAAAGCATATCTCACATCTTGTTCCTGCTACTTATAATTAGGATATGTGTCATGTAATAATAACTTTGTGTATCTCATTTTGAATCTTATCTAATTCCACAGATTGAAAATGAAAAATGGCAGTTCCTTTTTCCAACCAATTACCCAGACTTCCCAAGGGTTTTAAGAGTGTTTTAAAAGAAATAGCAAGAGAAGTCCTTAAAAATAAACCAGATAATATTTATGAGTTTGGATCAAGATACCTTGACCAGTGTTTAAGAGTCAGAAATGGTAAGTACTCCTGGCAGCAGTATTGTTATGTAGAATTTGAAATTGGAACTATTTTAAATAGTTAATTAGTCATACATAAATATACCAGATGATACCATATAAGCCATTTATTTGAGCTGGATAGTAGAACTATTTGTAGAGATGCAGTTACACTGGTAAAATTTCTGCAGTGATAAGGAAAATATAAAGATTCATGTTTAATAGATGCAATCAAACATGTCCAAAAATGCAAACAAAGAAAAATGATTTTGCATGTATAATGTACCAGTTTAAGCTTTTATTCCAACAAGCATACTGGAAAATATCATTTAGTTTTACTAATAGTTTCTTAAGAGGTGTGTAGCATATTTTGTCATGGCTTAGATTTGAATGTTTGTGTTTAATTTGACTAAATTTCTGCTGACATAAAAAAAATTTTTTGTCTAAGGGGGATCTAGATTGCCCTGAGAGAACAGTTGACTTATTTAGAAAGAAAAGATAAGCCTCAACACAGGAGAATGACTTCCTACTGCATATGAAGAAGCCAGATGTCACTCAGTTGACATTTTCAAAGCCAAAAGTACTACCAATATTTCCTTCCTCACTTTGGTATGTCTGAATTTAAATTTTTTTTTATTTATTTCAGCTAACAGAATTAAAGATAGATTTGAGAAAATCCAAATACCATTGTTGGATTCTTGCATATTTCACAAAGACAGAACAAACTTTGATAAAGTGACCAGGGAGGTAGAACGGGCTAAAATTATACCAAAAGCATATGCTCACAGACTGGCCATGGCTATATGTTCCTGTAAAAGAAAAAGTAAGTATAAACAAGGTGTTTTAATTAAGATCTGGCTAAGTAACATATTTTGTAATATTGTATATGTTTTGTTTTACCCTTAAAACTACCACATTAAAAATAATCACAAAAAGCTGAAAAATTGCTGATGTGATTTTAAACAAAATAACAATTAAACAGCATTTAAAAAAACTAACAGTTAAAGTTCAGGCAATCCCAGTCTACTGTACAGTTCTACTCTGTCTGCTGATGCAAGACAAAAGAAGATGTTGTGAATTATGTTTAGTATATAGTGTATGAAAGAAGCTTGAGTATATGGAATGCCATAGCTGTCTTATATGGTATAAAAATGGTATATGATTTTTTTTTATCACTCATGTTAAATGTTTAAAACTTGATGGCCTAGATTAAAACTTAATAAAAACTCATAAATTTTCCAAACTGTCAATGAAATTTTGTTATTTTTAACAGAAATCAATATTCATGTATTGATGACAGAGAAAAATTTACAGAAAAGATTGACAGACTTGAAAGAAAGAGTTGCCATGGAGACGAATTGGCCAGACAATTTAGTAGATTATTTAAATAGGATATTGGGTGTAGAAGATTTGACATTAAAGCAGGAGAGCATATGTAGACTTATTTATGTTTTACATGAAGCTTTGTTTTATAAAAGCTATGACTTGTTGACTCGAGCTGCAGTTACATCTAATCCTAGAATTGGGCAACAATTTCTAGTGAAAAAGCAAGAAGAATTTTTTTTTCTAAAACACAAAGAAGAGATTTTATCAATGAAAACTGAAGAGAATCTTACAACAAAAACCAACCAAAGTGTAATACAAAAACCAGGAGAGAATACAATAACAGTAACAGACAATGCAGGGAATAAACCTTGTGATCAGGGTATAGCAACAATAAAGATAGATAAAACAAGAAATCAGGTAACCATGTATCTTGAATTTATTATCTCTCTCTCACTCTGACCACTGCAGTAGCTCAGTTGTTAGAGTGCTTACTGTGTAGGTGGGAGGTCATGGGTTTGAACCCCGACCAGGTCTGACCCAAGACTTGAAAGTGGGTTGTGACTGTTCTTTTACCAAGCACTCGGCATTACGAAACGAGAGTCACAGGTTCTTTCAGATGGGAACTTAAAATAAACGAGGTCCCATATTACAGTAAGACATGGCATAATGAAGAACCATCAGCACAATGCACAGGCAAAAATTTCAGCACCTTTGCCTCATTGTAAGTGAAATATTCTTGAATGGGACATTAAACACCATAACTCAACTCAACTCTCTCTCTCTCTCTCTCTCTCTCTCTCTCTCTCTCTCTCTCTCTCTCTCTCTCTCTCTCTTGTTCTCTCTCTTTCCATTGTAAGATAGTTGTTAATACATACATGTAGCTGTAATGTATTGTTACAAAGTATTTACCGGTAGGTTATATAGTGTGATAATGATGGACCCTAACATGTATTCTCTAGAATAAAGATGACTGATCTAATGAAGTTTGTTTTTTCTATATTAACAACACCACAGATTAAACTGTAAAAATCAGTATACCAGTATTTGAATTGTGCTGATGTCAGTGAACAAAATTGCAGTAGGGTGTTTTTCTATGCCATAAATATCAGAACAGAGATACTGAGAAATATTGACTCAATGTTCATGTTCTAATTGCAACACACAGTCAAACCTGCATTAAAGGTCACCTCTCAAGAAGGGTCACCTGCTTATAGAGGCCAATAAACTTCTATCCCAGTTGCTCTTCATTCATTGACTGTATAAGAATATTTCTGTTTAAAAAACCATCAAAGATGTTTAAATTAGCTAGAACATCAAACTGCAGTCAACAAATTGTTGTGTTTTGGATGTTTAAACTTAGCTATCTTAATCATCAGATTGCATTCATTGAAGTATTGTGCATTTAAAATTTCTGTATTTGTAAGTAAAACATATTTGTTGTATTTAAAACAGGGGTCATCAGTTATGTCTGTGACCTGATAGTTATGTTATCAGACACAAGTATTAATATAGTCATGTGAAATGTACATTTTTAGACTTCCATAATTATTCAATGTGCCATGTGAAAGTACAATCACCTCTGATTAGGTTTTTTTCAAATGCAAAACTTGATGTTTATAAAAAAAAGGATTTATTTACTGTTTCAGATCTCGGAAGAAGTTTGGTTCAAAAGATGGCAAAAACCAAAAATATTTTCTTGTGATTCACGTATTGACTACTATAGTTTAGGTATGTACTATATGTTGTATTTATCTGGATGACAAACTTCTTAAGTTATAGTGAGAGATGGACTGGATTCTGTCTTTCATCTAATTTTACATTTTCTTCACTTTTTGTTGGTAAATCTTTATGATTTTAATATTGTAATATATGTAGTGTATGGTCTAAGGGAGATAATTGTATGTACTTTTGTAAAAGAGTATGTTCCTTGATTTGTAACACATGCTGAGTTAATAAATGACTGACTGTCAATGTGTCTGTATAGTTTTTATCATCTCCGAACATCCACCTGTAGACACCACAAATATAATATCAGTAAGTTTGCATAATAAATATTTGAGGTTGTATTATTTAAATGTGGTTATATATATTTACATCTATTTGAATAAATGGAAATATTGATGCTTAACTAAAAAATTTCTATTTCTTTAAATCACAACATGATTTATGTGATTTATAAATTCATTTCTTTTATTTTGGTATAAGTTACACCTTTATGAATTTGAAAAGTACATGTATTTAAATTTTAATTTAATTTTATTTAAAACAGCAACAGACTTTAAAGAAAATCTTGCAGATCGTTTTGAAATAAAAGTTTTGTCCAAGCAATACTACAAAAGGTATGATGATTGGTTAACTTGTTATACCGGGAATTGTATATGTATTACTATGTTGTCGTAATAATGAGATAAATGTCAGAGATATATATATATATATATATATACACATTTTAGATTGGAAAAAACATCTAAATTCTCTTTTTGTTTTAAAATCAAGTTTAATATTGCATACTTCAACTATTATTTCACAAAAACATTAATTTAAGGCTTAAAATGTTTTTAAACAATTTTTGATCAACCATGGATAAACAAAGGAATCTGGGACCCATTTACAATTATTTCGTAACTAAGATACAAGTATTAATTAACTGCATTCTAGCACCTTTTGTTATGTTTTATAGTAATAATTATAATTATTATTTTGCCGTTTAACTGGAAAAAGATGTTATGAGATTAAAGAGATCTTTAAAATTTAACCGTAGATAATAGACATTTATAGTTATATTGAAAACTAACATTATTGATATAAAGTTACGAGAAACTGGGGATTGTGGTGGTTCTTCCCCCAGAATTGGCAACTTATTTCAATTTTGGTTTGTTCTTTATACAGAACTAGTCTGAAAACTTTTAGCCAGGTTAATATTATTTGTATAAAATGATGTTATCTTTGTATATATTTATTGCCATAATGTATAATTATTGGATATGAGTAGTTGTGATTTTGCTACATATTATGTAATTTGTTCAATCTATGCAGATATTTATTTCTATGATGTAGAATTATTTGATATGTGTATTTTGGATTGAACTACATATTGTGTAATTTGTTCACAATGAATGTTACAGTTGTAACTAATGATTTTTTTCTGGCAATAATAAATAAATGCCCATATTCAACTCTATTTCGTGTTTGCTTTTATCTTTATTTAGACAAAACAACCTTTATTTGATTGACATACTGAGCTTCCATAACCTTGATTCGTTGCTATATCTAGGGGGCCCCTGTACATAAAACAATTGATTGTAAAACTTTGGTTCTGGTTCCACTGTAGACAGTCTCTTGATGAAGTAATATCATGTTCAAATATCTGAAGTTTTAGGAGTGTAGAATTATCTTGTCAAATTGTAGTAGATATAAATGACTTTTTATATGATATTTCAGACAAAGTTCATTCAGAAAGCAAAACCAGACATCTGTACTTACTAGAGGCCATTGTCGTAATTGTTGTTCTGCATTCATTGGACTTAAAGATAACAGTGTTTGTATTCATCATCCTGGATATATAAAAAGTAAGAATAAAATTTCATTTTTAAAAAATTTGTAAATTTTTTTTATACACAGTCATACAAATGACAGGGATATATAGTTTTCTCATTTGCCACTAGTTAATCCTTTTATCTGTTCCTTAAAATTTTCTGTTTTTTGGGCATTAGATGTTATCATATTTAACCAATATTGACATTTTTGTTGAGCCTGGCATTGCCATTAGGTGAGACTTATGTGTTACTTTTCTGGTGTCATTGTTGGCGGCGGCAGTGGCATGTCAAAATGTGAAAATTTATATTAAAGTAATTTATTTTCTACTCGATCAAAAACTAACCAGGTGAGACATATAAATCCATAGAATTCTTGTCTAGAATAAAGATGTGTTTTAATAAAATACAGGTAAAGTTTGAATCATTTTTTCTGGCTAAATTTGTCTGAAGTCATATCAGTTGTAAGAATAATGTTTGCAGTTACTTAAGTATGCCAGAATTGCCAAAAGTTGCTTAATAAAATATTCAAGGGCCTGACTAAACCTTCTTGATTTATTCCTTACTGAGCTGGTTCATTTTCTGTCTGTCCAAACTTGTCTGTTCTATACTGTCAGAACTGATACTTAATCTATCTGTCCTAACATGTATGTTTATTTTTGGTCCTAGCTCTTATTATCTATTGTAGATAACAAATGGACATGTTGTGGATTCAAAAGGACAGATAATATTATTATAGATCATTCAGAAAGTTGGTATGTATCTAGTTGTTTATAATTCATTTATAATTCAAAATTTTATGCACTTTAATCCAGGGTTTAAACCAGGGAATGTTTTTGTATTTTTTTGAACTTGTATCAAAATGACATTGTATCATGGTTAAATTACTTTGCATTTCGAACTTTGCACTTTAACATGATGATGATGATGATGATGATGATGATGAAGATGGGAATGACACTGCTGCTGCTGCTGCTGCTGATGATGATGACGACGATGACGATGGTGTTGATGATGATGATGATGATAGTGGTACACATATTGGTAGGGATAATGTTGATGGCATAGATATCAGTCTTTGTGCAAAAATGATGATGATGATGATGATGATGACCACAACAATGATCAAAAATAATAATTGAAGTTAATATAATGGAAGTTGTATTTTCTTGTTTTTTTTTTAAATAAAATCAATCGAACTAATGCCAACACTTAAAAAGAATTGATAAGAAATGAAATAATTGGAATTAATTTTATTTTTTTAGGTGTAACTTGACAGAAAGACATTTTTACACTCCACAAAAACCATACAGTAAAACAGGTCATTCTTCCAGGGAAAGGTGCATTAAAAACAATTTTAGAAAACTTGTTAATCTAACAAAAACCAACAGCTCAGGAGATGTATTATATGATTATCTTGAAATGTTTTATATTTAATAAAGGAACTGCTCAGATTTATTGCTCAAAAAAACATAAAATGGGTTAAAGCAATTGCCTTGCCATAGTGTCATTTGTGTGTGTCATACTTCCAACAGGAGTGTCCTTTGTGTGTGTCATAGTTTCAGTATGAGTTTTCTTTCTGTGTGTCATGCTTCTATTTTAAGTGTCGTTGTGTGTGTCATTTTTTCAGCATAAGCATTCTTAGCATCACAGTGTCAGCTAGAGTGTCCTTTGTGTGCTTGTCATAGTTCCAGCTTGGGTGTCCTTTAAGTGTATCATAGTTCCAACTTGAGTGTCCTTGTGTATGTCATAGTTCCAGCATGAGTGTCCTTTGTGTGTGTCATAGTTCCAGCATGAGTGTACTTTGTGTGTGTCATACTTCCAGCATGAGTGTCCTTTGTTTGTGTCATACTTCCAGCATGGATGTCCTTGTGTATGTCATAGTTCCAGCATGAGTGTTCTTTGTGTGTGTCATAGTTTTAGCATGAGTGTTCTTTGTGTGTGTTATATTTCCAGCATGAGTGTACTTTGTGTATGTCATAGTTCAAGCATGAGTGTTCTTTGTGTATGTCATATTCCAGCATGAGTGTCCTTTGTGTATGTCATATTCCAGCATTAGTGTCCTTTGTGTGTGTTATAGTTCCAGCATGAGTGTTCTTTGTGTGTGTCATACTTCCAGCATGAGTGTCCTTTGTTTGTGTCATAGTTCCAGCATGAGTGTTCTTTGTGTATGTCATAGTTCCAGCATGAGTGTTCTTTGTGTATGTCATAGTTCCAGCATGAGTGTCCTTTGTGTGTGTTATAGTTCCAGCATGAGTGTCCTTGGTGTTTGTTATAGTTCCAGCATGAGTGTCCTTTGTGTGTGTTATAGTTCCAGCATGGGTGTCTGTTGCGTGTCATAGTTCCAGCATGGGTGTCCATTGTGTGTTTCATAGTTCCAGCATGAGTTTTTACATGTGTGTATAAAACTTTTAGTATAAGTGTCCTTTGGTTGTAAGTTCTGCTTTCAACATAGTTGCCATATGGTTGTGTGTGTGGCAGACCAGGCTTAATAGGTGGCCAGGTAGCTCAATTGGTATAGTGTCCAACTTGTATTTGTAGGTCCTTTATTTGAGTCCAGATTTGGCCGCTGCATATTTTCAGGAAAGTTACATTTGGGTGCTTGTCTAACCCTGAGAAGTGGCCAACCAGCAGGTTTGTCCTAGGGTAGAACCTGGTGATTTTGATTCAAAGTAATTAAACAAAAAAATGAAGAGGAGAATGTGGCAACCCTACCTTGATAAGTGGCTGGGTAGTTGGTAGAGTGTCCCACTAGTATTAGGAAGGTCTCTGGTTTGAGTTCCAATTTTGGCTGCATGCTGCATTTTTTTTGCTTTCCTGTTACATATGTTATACTTCCAGCTTGAATGTCCTTTGGTTGTAAGTCGTAATTCTTGCATGACCCCCTTTTGTTTACATGTGTAAAGTTTGATATTGGACTAGATTTTCAGATGAAAGCTCTTGTTTCATTCCAAAATAAGAAATTTCATATGAACAACTTTTTTCACCATGTTCACTTTTAAGCTTAAACTTTAGGTGTGACATAAACTAACCTGACATAAAAATGCACAGATTCTCCAAATTATCTCTACTTATATGAATTTTGAAACTAATTTTCTGAACAAGTAAATTTTGAAACTAATTTTCTGAACAAAAGTTTAAAAATTTTTTGTTTAAATTAGTGCATTTCAAAGAAAACATCTTTGAAGAATGCATTAAATGTAAAACTCTTATTTATAATCAATCATTTTACAAAATTTTGGAATCATTTTGTGGAAACAAAATGTACAGTAGTTTTTAAAGATTCATGTACAGAAATTTCCCACTATGTAGATTATACATACTGATGTTATGATACTGGAAATATTTACTTATGGTAAAAGCAGTATAACCTGTGTATAAAGATCACCCAAGGACTAGACAAAGTGATTTTTATATAGAATGTCAGTCATGTTAGTAATTCAAAATGCTCTTTAATTTATCTTTAGCTCTAAAGAATGTTTACAAAATACATGACTTTGTATTGTAAGGATAACACTGCAAAAAAATAATATACAGGGGTAATTCATATACACTTTTGGTATTATTAAAAAAGACTTTATATGAAAGTGAAAAAAATAATTGGTAGATATTCAAGCATCTAAATGTTAGTATTTCAAAATTGATAATTTGGTCCATTTTAGAGCAAAACTTCACAGAAAATATATCATGAATGATACTTACATTTAAATAATTCTTAAACAGAGATGAAATATTTTTAACTGTTAGTACATGTAAAACATTTTGTGAACCACCTTTTACAATTTTAATTGAAACTGTGTATCAATTTGTCATATTTATTTCCAATACTTTTTGTGTCTCATTTGGTGTCTTCCAAAATTTAGCTCACCTAAGTGGATGCGTTAGTTGATCTCATGCAGTGCAATAACGTTTGTTTTCTTCATCCATTGTTACTTAATATTTACTTTCACATATTTACCAGATATATTCAACCAATTACCACTGAACTTGACAGGCATAATCCAAGGTCTGAACCCTTCCATTAGTTTCCTAAACTTGTTGACCTAAATCAAAGGTATTCGAAATGCTAATAAGTGCAAGAGACATAATCTGAAAGACTTGGAACGTTGAATCTATATATAAAGTACATTTGTATCATCAAATAAAACCCTTCCCAGTAAGCAAAATCCTAATCTTCAGTCAAGGTCACATTGACCTTAAAACAGTAGAATTTAACAGTTTTTATATACATGTATTACATACAGACATGAAACCCTGCCAGTGGACCTCTTGTGTAAATGTTGAATACCTCTTTCATACTACTTAGTGCAATATCTTTGAATAAAATTGACACATGTTATAATATGAATCATAAAATTTATTGTTATATTTATTATAGTTAGTTGTTTTAGTTATATACAATTTTTTTTTTCGTTATTAACTATTTCAATAACATTTTTTTCATATACCCTTAGTTTTTACATAGATTTTTGTATTTGAGTCTTAAATATTTTTTTTCTATAATGGATGTTATTAATTTTTTATATAAAATTTGCAATATTTTATCTAGTTGTTTTTATGGTCTAATAATTTATTGTCAAAACTTTAACAAAATACTTTCAATATATGTCATAAGTATTTAACAATATGATGCTGGTTTATCATGATCATCATAAAAGGTCACAGTGGCACATAGTAAAGCTTTCAAAAAACTTTTTACCATCAATATAAAGCCAAAAGAACTTCAGTCTTTATAAAACATCAGTAATATTATTACCTTTAACTGGCGACCTTGAACTTTGTTAGAGTAAAATATCAACCTTAAACAAAGTTCAAGGCCTTTGTGACCTAACAGGTTAAAGCATGTATCGGTAAAACATTTTTATTATGAACAAAAAATCCAATATTTCAATAAAAGCATCTATGTTCAGTGCTTGAAGTAATATTAAGTTGGTTTATCTTGACCTTCAAAAGTTGCTAAAACCAGCATTTTAGATATACATTTCTATAACTTAATAACAATTTTGATGATCCTTAGTTCAGCATTGGATGTCTTGTTTAAATGTAAACTACCTCTATTTTTAGCTCATTTGTACTGTAAGTACCATATACTTAAAATATGTTATGGTAAGCAATATATAATAATAAATTTTTGTTACATTTATTATAATTAGTTATGCTTCGGTTAAATACACATCATTATTTCTTTTACTGATGTTATAAGAAAACTATTTAGATGACTTTTTCCATATTTCTTTAGTTTTTATAAAGATTTTTTATTTATATCTTCTATAATGGATGTTATTAACTTTTTATATAGAATTTGCAATATTTTATCAAATTGTTATCTATGGTCTAATAATTTATTGTCTTAATTCCATATCTTACCGATTTTGTTTTCATAGATTTATTTGTTGCATTTGTATATTGCTTTTTATTTTTTAGGGTATTTATACAACTATTAAAATTTCCATTTAACCCTTGACTTTCAGAAAAGAGGCATATTTAATTCTTAAGATTTTGAAGCAAGTTGTTTTTAAATACATAAAATGGAACAATTTAACCCAGAAATGCCGAAAGTCAAGGGTAAGATGGAAACCTTCTCAGTATACATGTAAGCAGATTTTATACCAATATTGTTGTTATATTGTTTTATTTATAATAAATAATTCAATGTCAAAACATGCATTATAGTTTTTCTTGAAAAAAACATGTACATGTACTTTATTTCATGATAGGGGTTATATTTCAATGGCAGTAAAAAGCAGTGTCTGAAATAAAAGCCACCAATTATAAAGACAAATACATAATGATATATGTATATGTCCTTAAAAGCCTGGTTTGCTCTGAGGGTTGGATGACTTCTCCAGGTTTCCCAAGCATTTCAAAACTAACATATATAACTAAAGATACCTCAGTTAATCCAGCTGGGTTGACGGGTGATAAAATACAATTTCAATCATTCTTATATTTTCTTATTGCTATCTTCTAATTTTGAACCTACTGGGAACTTAAGAAGTGGAGTGGAGTAATTGTGTTTTACGCCCCAGTCAAGATTTTTTCACTTATTTCCGGGTGGTCAGTTCTGAAATGGTGGAGGAAACCAGAGTGCCCGGTGAAAACCACCAACTTCCGGCAAGCGAACTGACAAACTTTCTCACACTAGGATCTGTCCTGAGTGGGGTTCAAACCCAGGCGATGAGAGGCGCTGTGATCTGTAAGAGCGCGCTTTAGACCACTCTGTCACCAAGGCTACCAGGAACTTAAGATTTTACATGTATATACAGGTATTACATGTACCTCATTTAGGTCAATTTTTTAAAGAGATTATTTATGATTTATTTCTTGTATATCATCATTTTGTTTTTGGTCAGGGACTTAGTCCCTGAACCTAAGCCATCACAAAGGTCAATTTATGAATGAATTTTGAAAAAATCCCTAGATTCAGATATTAATCTGCAAGTTCAATTATTAAAAAAAAATTGTTGAAAAGACCATAATTTTATTTTAGTAAAAAATGTTTTCATAAAACTGAAGCCCACTGTTTAACTAGAGGTCCATGGATATGTCCAAAATTGTTTGCAAAGTGCAATAGACAATATATTAAGTACAGAAACTTTTCAAGTTTTCTCAAGTTAAGATCTGCCACAAAACTTAATCAGAAATATATACAGTCACATTTCATTTATAAGTAGCTTATATAATATGCATGAAGTAACTGTAGGTGCAATGAATAATTTCCAAATCATTAACAAATTTCAGTATACTTATGCAGCTATGTCCTTGACCTTTGAACATATATGCCCTTGAAGCATATATGATCGTCATGTCAATACGAATAATATTCTAATATACATGTACATACCTATACAAAAAGTTAATAGTTTTCAAGAAAATTGGCAATTTAAGTCTTCTTCTGCAGCTGTGACCTTGACCTTTGAACATATGACCTTGAACAATATATCAAAATGACTGTCTTGTCAATACCTACAATATTCAAATATACATGCCTATACAAAAAGTTGATAGTTTTAAAGATTAGTTTTCTTTTGCAGCTGTAACCTTGACCTTTGAGCATATGACCTTGAACCATATATCAAAATGATGATCATGTCAATATCTACAATATTCTAATATACATGCCTATACAAAAAGTTAATAATTTTCAAGATAATTAGCAATTTAAGTCTTCTTTTGCAGGTGCGACCTTGACCTTTGAACATATAACATTGAACCATATATCAAAATGACTGTCCTGTCAATACCTACAATATTCAAATATACGTGCCTATACAAATAGTTAATAGTTTTTGAGATATAGTGACAATATATAATTTTTAGCAATTACCCCACTCAGTGCCTTACCATTTCCCATTTTGAGCCCCATAGGCTACCATTTGTGCAAATCTGAAACTTGATGACCTAAGGATGTTATAAATGAAATAACTAAGGTATATCTCTTGTACATTCAGAGGAAAAGATTTTTAAAGTTTTTCACTTTTTCCCCTTATGGGGCCCCAAGGGGACATAACTCCTTATTTGTGCAAATCGGAAGGACTTCACCCTCAGTCTTTCATTACATTGGTTTACACCAGCAAATTTTGTTAACATAAAATATTACATGAATTTCAATCAATATTTAATATTTAAGATGGGCATTTTAACAAAACCTTTAAACTTAGGCTTCATTTTTTTCAACTTGAAAACCTCTTAAATTTTCTACATGAATCTAATTTAATGATTTTACAGTTAATTGAGCATTTTCAAAGAAAGATAAGAAATATGTATTACAATGTATTACCTTGATTATTTTAATCTGAAAATCATTGATATATTTTTACAAATGAATATCAAATTCATGCTAAAGGAAATTCATGATAACCTGTATCATGTAATCAAAATTAGTCTGTGTAACAAGAGCTCTTTTTAAAGAAAAGTGGCTCACACATACATTGATGAAAGGTTAAACCAAAAACCACATACATAATTTAACACATGATACCATGCTGAAACAAAGTGTGTGCGTGTGTGTGTGTGTGTGTGTGTGTGTGTGTGTGTGTGTGTGTGCCTGTGTGACACACAAGCTGCAGTATTATGAGCTGGTTAGCTGAAAATGACAAAGAACACATTTTAAAGTTAACCATTGACTTTATTGATATACAAAGTACATGTATATACCTAGTAAACAGTGACCTGAATTAGGAATCACAGACCTTATAACACATAACCATCACAATTTCTTTCTTTTTTTTTTTTTTAAATTTTTTAAACTGAATATAATTTTTAACATGTATACCACAATAAATTTGTCAAGTTAAAAGTACCAGTAAATTATTGTTTAAGTCAATCCTCTTATGTTCCTTTCATTAATGGAAGGACTTCCATTTATACCCTCCACTCAAATTATAATTTTGATTGAAAAAGCCTATAAAATAACAGTAACAAGTCATTTTGAAATTTGTAATCAATTATTTCACAAAGAATTAAATGGATGGAGTTACAAAAAGAGTGCTAAATTTGTACAGCATTAACTGTTTACATTTTTGTTATAATATGTATAAATCTGTGTACACATCTGTTTACAATTTGTTGCAATATTTACATACACCAACAAATTAGCCATGTGCATTTCAATATGTAAACAACATATAAAATGATATGTCAAATATTTAAATATCCATAACAACTTGTTAATCTCACAACCATAAAACATTAATACATAACACAGATCTAGATGAGTGTGAAACACCAATGTGACCATGCCCCTTAACAGGGATTTATATATCTTAGCAGGGTTTTAAGTTCAAGGCCGTGAGGTCCAACACTTTGGTGTGAAACACCATGCCCCTTAACAGGGATTTATATATCTTAGCAGGGCTTTAAGTTCAAGGCCGTGAGGTCCAACACTTCGGTGTGAAACACCATGCCCCTTAACAGGGATTTATATATCTTAGCAGGGCTTTAAGTTCAAGGCCGTGAGGTCCAACACTTCGGTGTGAAACACCATGCCCCTTAACAGGCATTTATATATTTTTGCAGGGCATAAAGTTCAAGGCCGTGAGGTCCAACACTTTTGTGTGAAACTAAACACCATGCCCCTTAACAGGCATTTATATATCTAAGCAGGGGTTAAAGTTCAAGGCCATGAGGTCCAACACTATTGCAGCTTTTGACAATGTCACATATTTGTAAAATATTAAAATGGTAAAAAAAATATGTGACGGATAAAGTTGTATACAGATAGACTGATAAATGAATAAAAGAAAAAATATGTTGATTTAATCTGCAAACATCAAAACATTGTTACATTGTTAGAAATGTTTACTGAATTTTAACCAATCTTTTTAAAGCTGTGTATATTTACTAGCATTATAACCAACTATTTTACTTCCTTTCAAACTGTAAGAGGCACATAAGGATGACTTGTTTCCATAAGTAGTCAGTCCCAATAAGAGGAAACAACTTAACTTTTCTGTCAATCCATTCATCAAATCAAATCAAATAATTGGTTCAAACTTATATATTACATGTACTACAGATATTTCAATTGAAATAAGCAGAAAAGTAAATATAGATAATTACATGCTTATATATATATATATTTATATATATATATATTTATTCCTAACATTTATACTTAAACCATATCAAATAGGGAAAATTCTAACCATATGTGGCTTTTAGTGCTGAATAACAATGGGCAGAAATGTCTAAGAAAAGACTCGTATTGGTCTAGGGGCAGACAACTCTGTTTCACAGTAAAATGTTCTTACCAACCAAGGAACAACAAGGGACTTAGTTCCTTAAAAACCTGTAGTAGCTTTGGGAAATAGACAGGTATAAATAACTAAGAATACTTATGCTAAAACCGCCATGGTCAAGATGAAGACATCTTGGTTCAAAGAAGAAAATCTAGAGGTATACTCTTATACTATGGTAATTTTTATGCCATGATTGTAAAAATTTAAAAACTTTCAACAATTTAACCATGTAATACAAAAAAAAATAGTTTTGTTCTTTCTATGTCATCATAAATAACTTATTGTTGAGTTTTAAATTAAAGTCGCTTAAAGTACATGTACATAAAAATACTTTTGGTGAAACAAATTCAGAATGCAGATCTTTTGGCCTTAAAGGTGTGTGTGTGTGTGTGTGTGTGTGTGTGTGTGTGTGTGTGTGTGTGTGTGTTGTGAGAGAGTGTGTATCACAGTCATACATAAAACTGTATGCACCAAATTACTTTAGCCACAGTATATCAGGTTTACATATAATGATAAAAATTTCATGAATTTGAGAGAAAAAGATAAAATAAAAACTAATAAAATTTTCCATTAATAAATATGTACATGTATATACAAAATAGTTCTACATAAGTAGACAGAGGCACTGGTGAAAATATATCATTTTCCTATATGGATTGTTCCTAACATATACATCTTATATTTTGCATTTAAAACAGCGAGATCTTACCCTTTTCTACTAACAATATTCCTTGATGTTTACAGTACTAAAAATGAATACAGTACTTGTTCTTAAAGCTTTACCTACATAATGAATAAAAATGTATTAAAGAAACAATTCCTGTTTATTCTAGAGATTCAAACAAAGTACCCCACCCTCCAAAGTCAACTGTATAATCTTCTTTCGTCTTTCTATAATACCAGAAATATGAAGGAATGTAATAACATCATGATTATATATTTTTCTTGATACTTATATAATGTATAAATATAGTTATACTGAACTACCACATGTGATCAAGTCCATTAGATCCAAGCATATATTTGGCAATACCGGTGTATCAGTATGAGGTGCCCAGAAAGATATCTGGTGGGCATCTTCAGCCTCTTTTGTGAAACCTTACACATATCATTAAAGAAATATTGTGAAATTCAAAGAATGGAGTTTTAAAAACGTTACATGTGCATGTCAAAAAATTGAATACAGGTAGGTTTGACAATAATATCAAAGAAATCCTATTTTTGAATACAAATAATTTTTTATATAACAAAATCTACAGAAAATTGCTTTACTTAAATACACAAACAGTAACTGCTACACAATTTTATGCAAATTTAATTGTTACATATGATAAAAGTGACTTATTCTGGCAAAGTTTTAAAATCATTTCTTAATTAGAATCATCCTTGACTTACTGTTAAAGATATTGAAGTGTCATTTTCTCATACTTTCTGCTTAAGTCATTCTTATTCTAGTTACATATTTTAAAAAATATGTAATGCATTACCAAAAATATTGCTATAATTTGTTAAGAATAATCTAAATCAAGGAATGATAGTGAAAACTAGACCATAACAAAATCCAAATACTGACATCTCATCAGCGTTTCTGGAATGGCTGACCAAATACTTAAAAAGTCCATTTATCGTTGCATGTAAAATAGTTATTTTGACACAGAATCTTTGAACTTTAATAACAGTTTCAACAGCATTGATTAAAGATTGTTGTTTCTGTCAATTGTCTATGTTGACATCACTAATTAAATAAATTGACACCATAACAATTTAGGAGAATATAAGGTGCAAAACATTTAGAAAAACACTAATCTTCATATTACTTGTAGATGATATACGGGAATCTTGGTTTGAAAGACAGAAAACAAGAAAAGCATAAGTTTAACAAGAATGACTGATTAATATTTCTTTGACTTTTGACTAAATTCACCACTAAGCTGACCTGTCAGCCATTCAACTCCTTCATTTAGTCCTTCACCTGTCAATCCATTTGTAGCACAAATATGCCAAGGTTTATCCCGAACAGTTTCTAATTTTAGAACATTGGAACATTTTACACTTGACACTGCACCCCTGAGATCCATTTTGTTTGCGAAGAATAAAATTGGAATGCGTCGACACTGTATAAGGGGATGATTTAAGAAGTTTTCAAGTTCATCCTTTGCAACAACCATCCTAAGTTGATCACTGCTATCTACAACAAATATGACTCCTTGACATTCATTATAGTAATGTTCCCATAGGTTCCTGTACCTGCCTTGTCCAGACATATCAAAACAAGTAAATGAAAGTGACTTGCTGTTAAATTTCTCCACATTAAACCCAACTGTTGGTACAATGTCATGACTTTGGCTATCAGTTGGTTTTAGCTTATTTATAATTGTTGTTTTACCGCTGTTGTCTAGTCCTATTACAAGGATATGTACATCTTTCTTTTTCAGTCCCAAAAACCTTGCAAGTCCATCAAATAGACCCATCGTTGGACGTTATTTGTCAAATTTACCTTGATGTCGCATTCAGTGAGTGCTAGTAGTTGAAGACTCTCGATACCTTTTAGCTTTCGTACAAATTTCTAAGAGAGGTATTCTTATACTAGACTATAACATGTAAATTCGGCAAATTCATGTGGCGTCTTGGTTGTCAATCAACTATTTCCCACAATGCGATGTAAATCTCTGTCTAGCAAACGTTTTTGTTTTGTCTGGTAAAAATCCCTTCTTTTTAAGAGCACCTTAATAAAAGGCAAGGTTAGGGTTAACCGACTCTCTCTGTCTGTGAAAATAGCTGCGACAAGCTTGTCAATTTTTGTGAATTTATTTATTAAATAATAATAATAATAAAATAATATTAATAATAATAATGATAATAGAGCTTAAATCTTGTTTTAATATTCTTTTACACAGTCTGATATGATCCCTCTGTAAAAAATGGGTTCTTAAAATTTGGTCCAGTATAGAGTATAGAGAAAAAATGAATTTCAAAAGTGCAGTGAAATAATGTTGAATTATATCATCGCTGAGTTCTGTTGTAAGTCCAATAAGGAGGAAGTATTAACTTATCTGTCGATGTATATGGTATAGTTCATTCCAAATTTTAAGTATACTTACAACATTATAGTGTGTGTGTGTGTGTGTGTGTGTGTGTGTGTGTGTGTGTGTGTGTGTGTGTGTGTGAGGGTGTGTGTGTGTGTGTGTGTGTGTGTGTGTGTGTGTGTGCTAAAAGGTTACAACAAGCTGTCTTAATTTTCTTCAGTCTATTTAAAAAAAGACGATTCTGACAATTTTTTTTAATGAACCAGAACTTATTTAAAAAAAGACGATTCTGACAATTTTTTTAATGAACCAGAACTTATAGATATCTAATAATGTAAGCCAAATGGCTTACAAACCCCGGTTTGATTGGAGATGTTTATTTATAGTTTTTAATGTACAGATTAACTGACTTACCGTGATGTAGTTCCTTCTATACCCAGAACATCAAATATTTTCCCCTACAATTGGTTCTTTAAAAACCATGTTTATTGGGTTAATTAAAGGGTACCTGTAACGATTTTCGGTTTTGACATATTTTATTCGTCGTACTTAAATATGACTGTAGCGAAAATTTTATAAAATTCCAATTCAAAATAAGGTAGATATCGGTGATTTTCTAATACATCTCTAAAAATCCAAATCAAAAAGGTCGATATCGAGGCTCCTGTGTTGTGACGTCATACCAGTAACATACCTCCACAGAATATTATTTACCAACTACTAAAATAAGTCAAATACGAACTCGTAGTTTAACTTTCTATGATTATTTTACGGGAAAACTTTTTAATTAAGTGGAATTAACATCCGTTTGACATGTACCGATAATTAAGATTATTATTAATCCTTTTGTTTATTAGACACATTCCTTAGATTAAGACCCACACCTGTAATTAACAGGATGTCACTGATAATTTGCAAAATTGTTTTGCAGGTTGATAAAGTTATGTTACGACCGGTAATATACAATAAAATATTTACAGTTCGAGTAAAGTAAAATAATTCTATTTGATAAACGTTTTTTGTCATATACAGGATAAAGATTTCACTCGAGAAAAATGGATATTTCATTTTTAAATTTTAAAAAGTAAGAAAAAGAAATTTTTCATTAGTTGTCATGTCAATAATAATAATAATAATAATAATAATAATAATAATAATAATAATATTACAATATAACTTTAAGGCAAAATTGGAAAAAAAAAATTGACGACCAGAATAGTCTATTTAATACATTTTTATTGATCTACTTACAGCATTTGATTTTATTAGATTTTAGTTTTCACTTTTGCTTTGGCATACATTTAGCTGTGATATTTTAAAATTCTTTATTCTATATATACAAATCCATGAAATTATTATTATTATTATCTCGTTTTTTTTAAATGTGGTCTCATTCTAAAATCCGTGTCATTTCATTTTAAACAATTATGATATATTTCGTGTTAAATAATTTGAGATTGAATATCTTTTTTTTCTTTTTTTTTTTTTTTTTTTTTTTTTTTTTTTTTTTTTTTTTACAAACTTTGTGTGAAAATCCTCCAATCATCGAGGAAATATGATGCCGCCAGACTACTTAAAGAGTTTTCTATATCACGGTCATTTAATTTCAACTGTCAATAAACATTGCACAAAAGATTTGATTTTTATGTATTGATTTTTAGCCGGTGCCACTTTCAATTGCTGATTTTCAATTTTTATTACAATCAGTACATGACACTACAGTAAGTTCCATAATATTCATCCTGTAGTCTTTATAATCAGACTTGATATTTAATTCATTTTAAAATGTCGACGATGAAATTAATTTTTCGTGTATTTGACAAGTTAAAACTAATCGCAATTTTTTTTGTTATTGCTATGCAACTTATCGTAATTCTCGAGTCTGTCCAGTCCGACTTAATAAAATAATTTATTTACAAAAAGTCAAAGATATCAATTTTCGAGTTATAGACCAGTTAACACTCGTCATGTATGCAGTCACAATTCTCGAGTAGGTCGGGGCTCGACTCAATCAGATTCGTCCGTTTCTGGTTCGAATAAATAACGGTTATACTCCAAATTCATCACTTTTAAGATTGTCTACTGCTTCCCCTAATAATGACGAACTATTTGGCATAAATGGGTATATGCAGAGTCGTTACTTTCTTCTACATACGTCAATATATATCCTCATTGTTACTACTGTCTATTATGTTAGACACTACTTCTAATACTGCAATGACGTCACACGTTTATAACTCAAAACGAGGCGTTTCACTTTGCGGTAAAGAGAAAGTTATAAAATGTGGATTTCAAACCGCTATAACTTTTTTATTTTGTCACCAATTTTGATGCGGTTTTCAATTTTAGTATACTTAAATAATATATAAAACAATTGTGATAAAAAAATTTTTGGTTACAGGTACCCTTTAAGAAAATACGTATGTGTCATTTTCTCTTCAAAGTCTAATTTAATAACCAACTAAAGTACATGTATACACATACAACACTTACACTTAATGTTCAACAACATAGACAACCGCGGCAAAAAAAAAAAAAAAAAAAAAAAAAAAAAAAAAAAAAAAAAAAAAACTTTAAAAAACCCCCAAAAAACAGCAACATCTATATAAAGACTCGAAATACTGGAAATTAAACAGGTGCTCTTTATATAAAGTTCCTTTTGGGTTGAATATGCAACAGAGAGACCTTAAAGAAAGATGGTCATTATTTAGAGATGACTTGCTATAACAAAGTTATAATGTATTTGCGATCCACACGAAAGCAATTACTAATAATGAACTAATCGAAATAACCGTTATTGGAACATTATACTATGCGGTTGCAGTATGAGCAGCGATGAGTTTGGACGGACGAAGAACATAATAACTGTAGAATATTTTTAAGTTGTGCTTACCCATTACCAGTAATTACATTTTTGTAAAATGTCAGTTCATGCATGGTCTCTAAGATAGTTGAAGAAGGGTAAGAGAAATGGGACGAACTTGTCTAATTCATATTACCTCAATTTTTTTTATTTATGCTTCAGTAAATATGCCATGGTTTTCTATCAGACTTTCGCCTTAGTTCATCATGAGCCATGAATTTTTAATAAGCTTTTCAATGAAAAATATAATGTTAATGCATTTATTGTGTCAGACAATAAGTAATGATGAAAATGAACGGTCATTGGTAAAAATGATTGATTTATATCCTCTATAAAATTAAAATGAAATTGTCCATCCCCAATGTCAGTGTAATTTTTTGGAGTCCTATCAGAAGTTCACAGTGTCCAGTGTAAATCAAAGGTATATACATTGTAAATGGGTATTATTTAAAGATGGTTGGACGTAAAAGCTTCGTATCTACGTTGATTGACAGAAATCTTTAAAAGAGAAGATAGAAATAATGTGCTAAGGAAAAAGTAGGACAAACCGCTATAAAACCATGATCGATCCATTAATTATGTCAAATCACAAGAATTTGTGAACAATTTATCATTGTGAGTATATTTTAAGCACTGGTAGACGTATGTGCATCGGCTCACTGGATCTTCAGTTGACGCTTGTCCGCGTCGGCAACTAATTTATTAATAAGATTACCGGTAGATCCAGGGCAAACCCAATTATAGTTTTTAGTAAAACTTATATTCTACACAAACACACTTGAATAACAAAAAAATTATGCAAAAATTTGCTGGATACAATGCATGTATATCTGCAAAAAGTTGTGCAAAAGTTTGCTTTAAAAATGCATGTATATCTGCTATTTGAAAACTTGAAAACTATGATGGCAACTTGTCAAAATCCTTCTGTTTAAAATTTGAGTTGCTTAAATAGTATGATATGTCTGGTGGAGGAAGATCATAACAGTCATTTAGGAGAATGTAGACAAAAAAGTGCCCGAAAAAACACCAATATTTAACAGACTGACAAACTTTCTCACACTAGGAAAAATTCAGAATAAGAGTTAAAGACGAACAAGTGCAAATTAAAAAAAAAAGCTTTAGGGGCTGATTTTTTTGTTTGAATTTATTTGTTTGAGATATAAACTTACTGCAGGTAAAATTTTATGTAGCTCTGACCAAATGAAATATAGAAATTTCTAATATAAAATTGAATTAATTAATATTGTAGTTCAAGTAT
This sequence comes from Tegillarca granosa, assembly GCA_029721355.1. Classification (NCBI taxonomy): domain Eukaryota; kingdom Metazoa; phylum Mollusca; class Bivalvia; order Arcoida; family Arcidae; genus Tegillarca; species Tegillarca granosa. Next base: position 41,826,271 of record CM056599.1, on the reverse strand, counting down.
TAATCCATTGTGTGTATACAATTCAGAATGGAACATATATTTAACTTCTATATTTCTACTGTTTACCACCTTTTACTTCTGTTAACCCTTTATACCTACAGAGTAACCTTAGTTGGATTTGAAGCTGGATGATAAGAGTCACTAGGATCTGTACACTGTATATACTATACATTCCTATTAGCTGTAAATAAATGGAATCCTCTAATGGGTTGGTCAATATTTAATGATGATTATTATGAGCTTGGAGCATGTGCACGCATGTACAGGATGTACAAGATGGTTGCCAAATGCAGGTTTATAACTTGAAAACTAATTTTAGAGAAAACATGTAAAATGACTGGGGGTGGTTGGGTGGGGGTTGATTCAGCTTTGTCATGCCTCTTATCAGCTAAGTATTTGTTCAGATAATATTTCTTTATATTCTGATTCATACAACCATACAGTATAACATTCATAGTTCAGATAATTCTGTTTTATTTTCTAATACATTGTAAGCACTTGTATTTATATTACAGATGATATAGACAGCTTCCGTCCTCTTTACAATGGCTGAGCAGTATTGTCGAAGTCTGTTAAGAGTAAGCCTAGCACAGATTTGTCAAAGTCTTGGATGGCATGCCACTCAGTCAACTCCATTGGACCTATTAACAGATGTTTTGGAACGATATATTTTTGAAATTGCGAAATGCACACACAGATACTCAGAACAGTGTATGTACATTAGTTTGGTTAGAAATTCTGTAAAATTATCCAAACAAATATACAATGGTTTTAAAATTTGTATAAATATTTGTTGTGGGTCCCCAAAGGGGGAATCATAGGTAAACTCTTTTAATTATGAAAATTGTCTTAAGATAGTGCAAAAGATAATGAAGATGTCTTTAGATTTGCGATAAGACCTATGGGCCTCTTGTATTATGAAGGTACATGTTTGACCCTGGCACTTTTTAAATAAATGTGAATATTTAATTGATATATGTACATACATGTTATTTTATTTTAATATTGAAGACGTTTTGGGTTTATTTTCAGTTGGAAGAACAGATCCTAACTTGGATGATCTTGGTTTGGCATTTAGACACTTAGGTGTACAATTAAATGAACTTCAAGATTTTGTCCAACAAGTTGACCCAGTACCATTTGCTCATGAGACAGTATCCTTTCCTGCACCTAAGAAGTGTAATCTTAGATTCCCTAATCCTAATAGTAGGGAGATACAAAACAGAGATGAACACATTCCAGAGTACCTGCCTCTTATGCATCCGACACCAGAAGGTATGCACAGAGTTTGCTTTTATAGGACTTAAAGGGCCTTGGTTGTTACTGTGTGTTCAAGGTATCAGAAACTCAAAATTATAACAAGGAAATATTTCTCATTTCACTTACCTGAAGGGCCTTGGTCGTTACTGTGTGTTCAAGGTATTAAGAAACTCGAAATTATAACAAGGAAATATTTCGGGATAAATGTTTAAGTGTTATACATCCAGTGCTGAATAGCATGTGAAAGATAATCACAGTTTTTGTCGAGCTTGACATTGCCAAAAGGCAAGACTTAGGTGTTACTTTTCCAGTTTTGTCGTAGGCAGCGACGGCATGTCAAAATGTGGAATTTTATATTAGAGTACTGGTAATGTATTTTCTACTCAATCAAAAACTAACCAGGCGAGGCATTTAAATCTGTGGAATTCTTGTAAAATGTAAAGATTTATCCCACAATTTGTTTGGTTTAACAAATAAAAAAATAAAAAAATAAAAATTATTTCTTTATTTTGACACGAATGATTTATGTTTGGTCATTTTACTTATAGATGAGATGGAAGGACCTGCATCACCATCAGCAGATATCCCAGAATCCACACCTCAAATTGTTGATGTCACTTCCTCTAATAGCCTACAGGTTCCTGTTGATGTTAATGCCTCAACTATTACAGGAGAGAAAAGATTACTGAACAGTCCACAGGATAGGCCTGTGGTGAAGAGACCAAGGTTTGTAATGAAAAAACATAAGTTTGAAGTGAATTATGATGATTGTTTCTCAAACTCTGATTTTAAGAAAAGAAAGTTCACATATTTGAACATATTCAGAATTGTTTCATCAGATGAGAATTTTTTCTAAAACTATGCACTTATTTCATTCACTCACTCACTCACTCACTTTCTTACTTGACTGGTTCCTCTTTTGTAAAATAAGCTCCTATCATTTTAAACCGCGAAACCTAAAATTTATTCAACTGTTTCTTTATTTATCAAAGATGTGCACTTATGAAATTATTTAAGAATTTTTTTCAATTTATTTTATAACTTTTTTGCGAATGTTTATAAAGAGATTCATTCTAGTTTTTGAAATCAGCTCCTCTCAAATTATTAACATAGAACTTTGTAATTTCATAAAATATTTCTATATGCTTTTGTCAATGGTGAACAACAACTCCATGTAATGATTTAAGAATTTTTCCCTACTCTTTACAGCATTTCAGCAAAATTAAGAAAACAACCTGGCAAGCTAACAACCTGGCCAGCTTTTTAACTGATATTATTTATGATAACATATGGAAGCTGTAAAAACATTTTTTAATCTGTTTACAATGAGTTTTAAATAAATTTTTAGATTGAGTGGCGGAAACTTACCTGAAGAAGCAGGACATTCACAGTATGAGATGAAGAGTGTCATAATGACACAGAAAGGTGAATTAACACCGACTAAGGGCAAAGAAGGTAAACTACCTGATGCTTGTACCCCACCTCAAGGATACAAGTCTATTATCAAAGAACAAAAGGTACCATCTCCCAAACAATCTTTCTTAGAACAAAAACAGGAAAATAAAGAGAAGTCTATTGAGGATAGTGTTCGAGAAGTTTTGAAAAAAATACAAAGTGAAAATAAAAAATTGATTGAAAAAGGAGATGAACTCTTGTCTGCAAAATTTAAAAAGAAACTAGAAAAACAGCCAAAAATACCTTCAAGACCAAAAGGAAGACCTCCAAAACAAAACAAGACCTTAGGACCCATTAAAATTGGTAAATCAATAGGAATCCATAAATCTGGAAAGTCTTCAGTATTACAGAAATTTAATAAGCCTGCAAAAACTGGCAGGTCTCCAGGACGTCCTCCAATCTATACACCAGAACAGAGAGCAGAAATGGCTGCTGCAAGAAAATCTCCAAAAACAGGAAGATCTCCTGGTAGACCTCCGAAAAGGTCAAGGTCAAAATCTCCAGCACAGGCTAAAAGTCCTAAAGGTTATAGTATAATTAAGCAGAAAGTTGCAACTAATTTATTTGATGTGTCCAGAACAGATTCTTCGCAGGAGAAACCAGTAGAAATAATAGTATACCCACCCTCCTTAGCAGAGACACCTGGTGATAATAATGCTGCTGCTAGTACTAGTTTTTTTGTGGACAAAGATAAAGTGTCAGTGAAAGAGGAACCGGTTGACTACTCTGATAATTCTCTTAGATCACCTTTGTTTGATGAAAATTCACAAGGTGCCTCTCCTAGGCTTGTTATTGCTGAAACCTGTGACCAGGAAACCAGGACGCCCACCGATAAGTCCTGAGGTAAAAATGGCAAGAATGAAACATATTGAAGACTCTATTGATTCTGTTATCAAAAGAATTGTTCATCAGCATGATGATGGTGAGAGTAGTGAAATGAAAACTTCTGATTCTAATTTGATGTTAGAAAAAGAAATGAAGAAAGATTTCATGCATCAGGATTCTGTTCGGAGTAATGAAAGTGACAAATCTTGTGTTTTTAGTACCCCTGAATCTATAGATGAATCGATATCATCAGTTGTAAGAAGCCTAGGGACCTCTCTTGAAACTAGTGCTACTAATCCTAATGAGGTTTCTCCATCACTGATATCACAAGAGCCAAAAATTATGTCTCCTCCATCTGCTGGAGGACTGCCTGTCAAACGGAAACCAGGTCGTCCCAGAAAAAATTCTGGTGATGTAAAGGTAAAATTACAAGACAAGATAAAACAAAATCTTGTTGTGGCTGAAACCATGGTACCACCAGTAACACATGTAGGAAGTGATGACAGTAATTTAGCCAATGAAACTAGGTCTGTTAGCAGTGTTAGTATGGAGGCAGCAGCTCCAGTAGTGAAGGAGGAACCAAAGTCAGTTTATGATTTCCCAGAAAGTCCACCATCTAGTAAACCTTCTGTTGTATCAGTGCCACAGTCACCAACTAAACCATTGGATTTATCCATATCAGAGATACCTCAAACATTCAGTGTTGTTAGTGGAGAAAGTACAGTAAAAACTGAGGAGAAAGAGAAAGATCAGAAAGAAAGATCAAAGAGTAAAGAGAGATCAAAGGTAAAATGTGCAAACACACACACACACACACACACACACGTGTCAATTTAGCTTATAATGACCACTTATACCATCCCGCAGTTTCGATAGAATAGTGGGAATCATTTTTCTGTGTATTACCTAACATCCAATTGTTGTGTCATAGTTTTAGTCATGCGTGCTTTTATATTAAGGGTAGCATAAAGTCATTCTAGGTCGCACCTCTGCCATTGATGGTCCACATAATTTTTTCTCTTAATAATAATAATAATAATATTAAAGTCTGTGCACTTCTCATGAATCGTTGTCTGCAATATCTTCGTACACAGGTTTCCAGAGTTCATTCTCTGGTTTTTCCTGGATGACAGCAACGGTAAACAGTAATGATTATGTTTTAATGTTATTATTTAACTATATAACACTTAATCTATATTTAGTACAACAGTGAATACATAGTACATGTCATGTGATGATATTTATACTTTATTGATATAAAGAATAAACATCTGCTGCTATACCGGTGTGTCCGGTTGTAACCTGGAATGGAGTTGTGTTTTATGTTGCATGTGTAAGTATAGCAAAGAATTGCTACATGTATGTCTTATACATGGACATTTCAGACAAGACAAAATTGTGCTCAAGTTAAAAGATAAAAAACTCTAATTCAAATACTGTTTTACATGTGAATTTTATGAAAGACTATTGTTTTTAGCTTTCATTAATTATTTTACTGGTTTGTTTAATTTTTGAAGGATAAAGAACACAAAAAAGAAAAGAAAGAAAAGAAAAAAGACAAGGAAAAGAAAAAGAAAAATAAAGATAAAGACAGAGATAGAGATAGAGAGAAAGTAAAAAAGAAGGATAGGAGTGATGATGTAAGTACTATAGATAGATGTTTAGAGAGAGAGGGGGAGAGAGAGAGAGGTGATGATGTAAGTACAATTGATAGACTTAGAGAGAGAGAGAGAGAGAGAGAGAGAGAGAGAGAGAGAGAAAGAGAGAGAGAGAGAGAGAGAGAGAGAGGTGATGGTGTAAGTACAATAAATAGACATTAAGAGAAAGAGAGAGAGAGAGAGAGAGAGGAAGTGATAATGTAAGTACAATAGGTAATGACAGATATAGAGATTGAATTTATGATTAAGTGCAATAGTTAGATAGATGGATATAGGTGAAAAAAATAGATTTGATGATATAAGTGCACTGATAAAGGTTCAGTTGATAAACAGAGAAAGAGGGAGAGAAAAAATAAAGTAGATTGATGACATAACAATAGAAGAAAATACTAACTGGACAAATGTTTTAGTAAATAAAACTTCTTATTGGCTGAATATTTAAAGACACCAAATATTTTGCAATGAGATATATTCACTTAGTAAATGTTTTAGTTTAATTTGGTAAATTTACCAAACATAATTACATGTATATACAAAAAAAATTTTATTCTGGCCATTTAGAATGAATTTGAGACTAATATTGGTCTCTGATTCAGTTTAGAGTTTATCTACTGTGAACAAATCCTGATCGTGATTATTTCATTGATATTAAGACATGACCACCTGCTTGTTAAGTCAAGATGTAACTAAAATTTATTAGTTTACAAATATAAGAAGATTTGTGTCTTTGAGTTTGAAATCATCAGAATACAACATTTAGTTACCTTGTTTGGGACTATTACGGCATGTAGACATACAGGTTGCAAATACAGAGAAAGTTAATCTTATTCAAGCCATTATGGCACAGGACTTTTTATATTGAGTTTTGGATTTGAAACTGTTTAGTGTTAAAGAAATATATGAACTTTTTTCAGTCATATATTTTAAGACAGGACTTATAAAGTATATAATTATATTTAGCACATGTATTTTTTTTTTCAGCAAAGCCTTTCATTACAACCAAAATGTTTTATTTCATGATCTTGACATTTGTCTGTCCTTACTCGAATCATTCTGGGCTATGGTATTTATTGTATTCAAGTTCAAGACTTGGAATTAGTGATCTAATTTTTTATTTGTACAGAAGTTTTACATGCTTTCTATTTTCTGATTTCAGTTTGGTGATATCCCTAGCTATCCAAAGATAAAATTGAATATCAGAATTGGTAATTCACCTTCTACAACATCAGTCAGTTTCTCTTCACAGGAGAAAATTGTATCTCCAAAGAAGGAGATATTATCCCCGTCAGCATCTCCCAGACCAGATATACCAAAACTGTAAGTATTTAGATTATATCTGGAGAAATTTGACTATATACAACATCGACTTCCTTTTTTTTTTTTGCCACCTGTATAACATACCTAAGAACATGTATTTACCCTTTTTCTTTTGTGGACTAGATGTGAAGGTAAGCAACTGGTATGCTGATTTTTAACAGTTTTTGTAATAATTTACATGATTAAACTTGTCCTGCTAATAATTTACATTATACATTGTATTACAAATTTGTCCTGCCAATTATTTCTCAAAACAAATATAAGATTTTGTGTTTAATATGGTATTTTGTTTTATTTTTAGAGTAATAAAGGCATTACCATCACTTTCGGGCCAAGGAAAAGATTCTCCAACACATAGAGCTTCTTTCCAAAAGAAAGAATCAAAGAAGGAATCTAAATCGAAAAAGGATTCATCTCTGAAAATATCCAAAGACATCTCATCTAAATCTATCAAAAAGGAGACAGTAGAGCCACACTATGCTAAAGTTGAATCACAATCTGTCCTTCAACAACCATCTGTGTCAACAGAGTCAGTTTATGTTAAAGCAGAACCTGTTACACAGAGCCAATCAGAACATGAAACAGATGTAGAACCTGAGCCTGAATATAAACCACCTGTGGCACTAGACTCAGTGTATGATGAACCCCCAGTCCTGACTCCCCAGCCATTGAAGCCTAGATCCCCATCTCCTCCTACCATGTCACCCAAACCACCACCTGCAAGAGAAAAGTCTCCCTCCCCAGCCCCAAGGGAGCCATCACCAGCACCAAAACAACCATCCCCAGCCCCAAGGGAACCATCACCACCAACAAGGGAGCCATCCCCATCCACGAGGGAGCCTTCCCCAGTTAATGAGCCATCACCGCCCCCTAAAACACCATCTCCTTCTGGAGTTGGTTCACCACCTCCAAACAAATCTGCTTCCACCTCTCCTGCAATGTCACCCTCACCTGCAGCATCACCATCACCTGACCTTTCACCCCCAGCCACACCATTTCGTTTTAGTCCTACACATCCCCCTCCTAAGCAACCATCCCCTAGTCCCTATTCCACACCATCTCATTCTCCTGCCCCTCAAAAAATTAAAGATAGTGGTAGTATTCCCACCATTACCACCTCCATCAATACCTCCCATGCCACCACCATCATCATCAGTAATGGCCAAGTCTTCATCATCTGTACATAGAACAGTAGTGGCAGAAACAGTATCAACATTTTATGTAAGTATTATTTTTATATAGAGAACTTTGAAGGCAAAATTAATCTTTTAATTATCAGTCATCAGAGTTTTTTTGTATTTAGGTACCATATGGTGTATTAATTTGGTGTTTTTAAATTTTGTAAGGAAAAGGGCATTGTAAATTTTGAGGTTTCAATTTAAGTGATTTCAAATGGCAGTGAACAGTCTTGACTAGTATAGAGAAGTAAAAGACAGAAAAAAATCTACAATTAATTTATGAAAGACAATTTTTTAAAATAAACTATACAATTCCATTTTAGAAACTTCAAGTCTAATATCCTTTTGCATTATCACACAAAATCTTGATTTTTTTCCCCAGCATTCCTCTTGTTGTATTTTTCCCCTGCATTATTCTTGTTTTGCTTTTTTGACAATTTAGGAAAAGATGTGGATGTTTTTTATACAGTATTTGCCTGTCTCTGAATGGTCTTTTGGTGAAAATGTATTTTCCTCTTTCTAACCATTTTTATCTACTTATATCATTTTTGAATACATATTTCATAACTGCTTTTTAAATAATGTTTTTTTATACTTGGCTTGGTGTTACCTAAATTTTCTTATTGTGATATATAAACAAATGGACTTATCAGTTTCTAATTTTTGATTCAGGATGACAACACTGGTCAGCAGATCTGGATATGTCCAGCATGCAAATTCCAGGATGACGGAAGTCCAATGATTGGTTGTGATATATGTGATGATTGGTATCACTGGTAAGTTGTAATATATCATTTTGTTTGCTTTGAGATATGTGATGTTTTGTTTCATTGGGTAGTTGCAACATGATATTTCATTGGATGTGATATATTGTGTGCATCATTTGATTAGATAGTAGTATTTGCTTCCTGTGTTGGGTTGTACCTTTGTCATAACATACCTTGGTTATTTAATCATGTTTTAATTTGTTTCTTGTTATCTCACCAAATAGAGGAATAAATATAATTTGTAGTTGTATATAATCTTTAAACTTTAAAGTCTTGGCCTCTTTCAAGTTTTCAGTTAAGCCAAGACCTCAGGCATTGATACATGAATTTTTATTTAGAAATGTTGTCATTGCCTGCAAACCTTTTTCTAGCCTGTTTCCTTTTCAATAATTTGATATTTTCCTACCTAATTTTGTATAGGAATTCCTGACAGAAAATGACTGTGTAAGAACAGGAAGGCATTGTAACATTATGTAGACAGTAATATTGGGGAAAATATCTTTATTGCAATAATGAGCAGCTGCTGTAAGGTGCATCAACCTCTTCTATTGACAGAGTAATAATTTGCAACTAATTATTCATGACAACAAAGGGCACAAATGATTATATTCAGCAGATATTTGCCTATATAGCATTGATTTATCTAGGTTTGTCTGTATGGAATACCATTATTGTAATAATATTTTAATCGTTGTTGTCTTATCAAGTGTCTATATGGACTACCATTATTGTAATAATATTTAATCCTTGTTGTCTTGTCAAGTGTCTATATGGACTACCGTTATTGTAATAATATTTAATCGTTGTTGTCTTGTCAAGTGTCTATATGGAATACCGTTATTGTAATAATATTTAATCGTTGTTGTCTTGTCAAGTGTCTATATGGAATACCGTTATTGTAATAATATTTAATCGTTGTTGTCTTGTCAAGTGTCTATATGGAATACCGTTATTGTAATAATATTTAATCGTTGTTGTCTTGTCAAGTGTCTATATGGAATACCGTTATTGTAATAATATTTAATCGTTGTTGTCTTGTCAAGTGTCTATATGGAATACCGTTATTGTAATAATATTTAATCGTTGTTGTCTTGTCAAGTGTCTATATGGAATACCGTTATTGTAATAATATTTAATCGTTGTTGTCTTGTCAAGTGTCTATATGGAATACCGTTATTGTAATAATATTTAATCGTTGTTGTCTTGTCAAGTGTCTATATGGAATACCATTATTGTAATAATATTTAATGGTTGTTGTCTTGTCAAGTGTCTATATGGACTACCATTATTGTAATAATATTTAATCGTTGTTGTCTTGTCAAGTGTCTATATGGACTACCGTTATTGTAATAATATTTAATCGTTGTTGTCTTGTCAAGTGTCTATATGGAATACCGTTATTGTAATAATATTTAATCGTTGTTGTCTTGTCAAGTGTCTATATGGAATACCGTTATTGTAATAATATTTAATCGTTGTTGTCTTGTCAAGTGTCTATATGGAATACCGTTATTGTAATAATATTTAATCGTTGTTGTCTTGTCAAGTGTCTATATGGAATACCATTATTGTAATAATATTTAATGGTTGTTGTCTTGTCAAGTGTCTATATGGAATACCATTATTGTAATAATATTTAATCGTTGTTGTCTTATCAATTTCAGGGTTTGTGTAGGTTTGACATCTTCACCTCCAGAAGAAGAAAATTGGTATTGTCCAAAATGTAAAGGACTTTCTATATCATCAAAGCCAACAAAAAGAGGCAGGGGGAGAGGGAGGGGTAGGGGAAGGGGGCGTGGTAGGGGTAAGAAAGTTGACACATGAATATCAAGTACCATTAAATTGGAAATCAGACTATGCTATCATTGAATTGGAAATCAGACTATGCTATCATTGAATTGGAAATCAGATATGATTAGAAAAAGTGGAAAGTGTTCATTGGCAGTTTATACTTAATTTTGAAATACATGTGTATAACAGAAATAGTTTTCTGAATGTTGTTGTTTTAATTCAATATTGACCACATACATTATGACATTAGTGATAATGATTTATTTTTCATTTCCAAATATGCAATACCCTGAAATGAATAATAAGTATAAGCTAGAATAATTGAGTAACTGCATTGTTATTTATTGTATAAAGATACAATCAGACAACCCTGTCCGACATCTAAGATGGCTGCCATTACTATAAATAGGAAAAAAACACAAAAATGGCCATTGTGGATCCATTTTTCCTCCAATTTAGCTCAAATTCGAAATGTAGAAAGTACCGGTATATTGTGGGGGATTGAACCACAGGCGCTTGTTTTGCTATTTTAAAAAAATAAAACCCCTGGACCGTAATATAAGACTTATATTAGGGTCCAGGGGTTTTATTTTTTTAAAATAGCGAAACAAGCGCCTATGGATTGAACATATGTAACAGGTTTTTCCGAGTCTTTTTTCATTGACCCAATTTTCACTAATTATGCAAATTAGGTGCAATATTTTGTAAAATCTGTGAAAATCTTATACTCTGAAACCACTGGGCCAATTGGAACGAAATTTTGTGTGGAAGCTCCCTACGTCAGCCTGACTAACGTTTGTACCAGAAAACGCTGCCTAACATCCAAGATGGCTGGCATAACTAAAAATAGAAAAAAAAGACCATTGTGGATCCATTTTTGCACCGATTTAGCGCAAATTCGAAATGTAGAGAGTACATTATTGGGGATTCAACATATTTAAAGGATTTATCTGAGTCTTTTTTTGTTCACCCAATTTTCACTAATTATGCAAATAAGGTGCAATATTTTGTGAAATCTTTGAAAATCTTCTCAGCCTCTGAAACCACTGGGCCAATTGGAATGAAATTTTGTGTAGAAGGTCCCTATGTCGGCCTGACTAAAGTTTGTACCAGAAAACGCTGCCTGACATCCAAGATGGCTGCCGTAACTAAAATTAGAAAAAAAGGCCATTGTAGATCCTTTTTTCCACCGATTGAGCTCAAATCTTAAATGTAGAAAGTATACTGTCAGGGATTCAAAATATATATTGGGTTTTTTTGAGAAATTTTTTATTGAACCAATTTTCAAGAAATATGCAAATAAGGTGTAATATTTAGTAAAAATCTTCTCCTCTAAAACCACTAGGATTGGAACCGAATTTCATGTGGAAGGTCCCTACATCGGCCTGAAAAAAGTTTCTACCAGTCCAAGATTGCCGCTGTTACTAGATATATATATAAAAGAATAGCCATTTTGGATCCAATTTAAGCTCAACTGGCTAAACCCAGCTAAGTTTATGGCATGGCAAAGCGTGCCTGCATGTGTGTGTTGCAAAGAAGGCTTCAATGAAGCAAAACTGGTCATAGGATAATTTTATTTCCCATCTTTAGCTGATGAACCAATTATGGTAACCACATCACATTGTCTTACAGGGGCCACAGTGGCCGAGTGGTCTTAAGCGTTCGGATCACAGCGCCTCCCACCCCTGACATTGTGCGTCAACGTCCCAGTGGTGCTAGCACTTCATCTTTGAAAGTTTGTCAGTTAACTTGTTGCTTGGTCATGATTTTCTCCGATACTCCAGTCTCCTCCACCATTTCCAAAACCAACAGTCTGCGTATATAAGTGAAATATTCTTGAGTTCAACGTTAAACAGCATTATAAACAAAAACAAATATTGTCTTACATATGCAGCCAGTTGAGCATCACAGGCCCTATTGGGCCTCTTGTTGTCATTATATCCAGTGCCTGTGCATAGTCACAAGTTTTATTATCAGTGAACTCAATATGTGTTTCCATATATGGCTTCTGTATAGGCGTTTCCGTATGTGTGTTGATGTTCCTTGTTTGTAGTTTGTTCTTGGTTGCTCTACTTTTTGCCAAGTACACATTATATAACAGCAAATACTAAAATCATATCATTGTTGTAGACTTTCCAAACTACCGGTAGTTCGTTTATTCTGACCCAGACATAAATTAACCTCTGTCCAAATTTAATCAAATTTATTTCCATCAGACATGAAAGGGTAAAAGACTCTAAATACAGAAAATTAACAAAATGTTTCAAATAAACAAATATAAAATAATCCTAACCAAAAAGCTTTAAACTAATACGTGACTAAATAATATGCATATGAATCCGAATTCAGATACTAGTAAATAGGTTAATTATAAGAAGCTTAGTATATTAATTATAAATGTATTGTAAACACAGCGAAAAGTGTGAACTGTTACTGAGCAAAAATGCTCACAGTAGGTGAGCAATCATGTCCTTAATATATATGCATAATGTGGAACATGCATTTTGCAATATATTAACACTTGTCTATTTTTTAACATAAAAGCATAAAATTATATGTAAAAATTAAAACGGTAAAAGTCAAAAACAGGTGCTAAATTACACTACTTGCTTAAAGATACCAAATACACAACATATTAACAACTTATCAGAATGAACAACTAGACAATACTATGTTATAAAGGTCTCATAAAAACCACTCCCCAAAACCAAAATGAAATACAAAAAAATTACATTATGTGGACTCTAAAATAGCATGCAAAATCTGACTTGTCAGCAATCTGGTTTATTTACGTATTACAAAGTTCTGAGTACAATTACCAGGAAATCATTTTATAATGAAACCATAGCAAAACAAAAATATACTTTTTCATAAATGAATTAAGTTTGGATCAGAAATTCAAAATGTCTATATTTACATATAAATGGTTCTTCCTTATTAGGCATGCTGTCATATTATAAATTTTTGAATTTTCTGAATGAAATATTCAAAAATTTATAATATGACAACTAACTATAAAATTTTGAATATTTCATTCAGAAAATTCAAAAATTTATAATATGACTATGCACTATTCAAGTCTTGATTATTAATTGACATGTGAATATTAAAGAAAAATTGTAAAAGAATTATAATCGGCTACCTCATAATAAAAACATTTAATAGATAGACCAAAAAGTGCTTAAATATTATACAGAAGTAAAATTATCTACCAACAAAAGTTGACAAAATATGCTAATTTGACTCATATTGACACTTTAAACAAATTTCTTTGTCGTAGCATTAAGGCTATTTTCATATATATGAAAATGTACATACACTAGTATACTCAATAAGGTTTAGAAATTGTTAATTCTGAAACAAAATTTTAAAAATAAGAATAGGGAAAAAATCAATTTAAAACAAGAGCTATGTTGAGAACAACATCAGTGCACCCACCTTCGAAGTTGTAATTGCGTACATTGGTCACTAAGACTTAACATGAACTGGTACCTAAGGTAATTGCCTGTACTGGCTAGAGTTAAAAATACCTGCTCCCATTTTGACAAGGCAATTAACAGTCACGCGATTGAATAACCAGGTGATCAATAAATCAGGGGTAGCTGGTTTCATCCACGGTAAATTTACCTGTTATTTTTTTAATTGCCTAGGATGAAAAAAAAAAAAAAAAAACATAACCAAAGTTCCTGTTGCAGATTTTCATATACAAATTTGCATAAATAATGATTTACTACCCTCTGGCACATCTTTAAATGCACAGAACGGAATTTCAATCAGAAAATGGTGCATCTTTAAATACACGAAAACTGAATTTCTATTTGTACTAACTGTTACCATGACCTTTGACTGGGTGATGTGATTTGCAATCCCATGCAATGTTTCATCATAAAGAACAAGTTGACCGAGTTTGAGATTTTTCGAACAGTGGGTCTTGAAATGCACGGAAAAGGAATTTCTATTTACAGTTACTGTTACCATGACCTTTGACCTAGAGTTTTGATTTGCGATCTCATGCGATGTACAGTCAAACCTGTCTTTAAAGCCACCCATAGGAATCAGTAAAAGTGACTTTTATAGACAGGTGGCTTTTATATACAAGTTCAAATAATATGAATAAAGATCAACTGGGATAGAATTTTAATGGCCTTTATAAGCAGGTGACCCTTATAGAGAGATGGCCTTTAAGACAGGTTTTACTGTATTGTCACAAAGAACAAGTTGACCTAGTTTAAGATCAATCAGACAAACACTGAGTTTTTAAATGCAAGGAAATTGAATTTTTATTCAAGTAACTGTTACCTTGACCTTTAACCGAGTGTTCTGATTTGCAATCTCATGCAATGTCTTATCACAAAGAATAAGTTGACCAAGTATAAGATCAATCAGAAAAACGGTAGGTCTTTAAATACACAGAACCAAATTTCTGTTTATAGTAACTGTTACCTTGACCTTTAACCTAGTGATCAGATTTGCAATACCCATGCTATGTCTCCTCACAAGGAATAAGTTGATTAAGTTTGAGATCAATTCAAAAAACGGTTGTTCTTTAAATGTGCAGAAAACATTGGGGACAGACGGAAGGACCAAACACACAGAACCAATATGCACCCCCGTTTCACAGGTGGGTGCATAAAAACAAACATTCAAATATGATTGCTAGTTATGATTTTCACTTTAAATTTATATGTTTCTACTTCTTCTGCAGGGCTCTCACATCTCATTTTGGGAATGGGGCCTTGGAATTGGAAAAATTAGCATTGTTTTGACAGATTTTGGGAAAATCAAATAGAGTTTAAAAACTATTTATTAATTGCTTTAATTACTACATTTATTATATAAAAGATTATTTTATATAATAACTATCTTTCTGAACAATTTTTAATGACCATTCATATGTAAGCAACCAGTTTTAAAATTGCAAAATTCTGTCCTTCATATCCCTGACTTTTTTGATAGCCCTTTCCAGCTGTGCCTCAGTCATAGAATTGGACTGTTTTAACCCATATTGTGTATGAATGTTAACAATTCAATTTGATTCCACAACATTTTTTTTTTTTGGAAATGGGAAAAATCTAGGTAAAAACAGCCTTTCTTGCATTGGGATTGGGGTCAAATTTTGGCCCCAAATCAAGCCCTGCTGCCCAGTGAGAGCCCTGGAGTCTGTAATGAAAAATGTAATGCAAATGCATTAGGTGCAACTTAATTATCAAAACTTAGCTTAAAAGACCCAAATCAACTAATAATAATTTATAAATGATAAAAAAAAATAAGTGCAACCCTGAAATAACCCTGAATCCTAGTGCAATCTGATTCCTGATCTGAGTATCTAAATCGAAGTATCGAAAAAAATAAATACCAGCGACTTTAAGGGAAAGGCAGATGTCTCCACCATATTGGCCAGTTGTTTTAGTTAACTAAATTTACAGAACTCAAATTTTTCTTCACTGTGGACTTACAGCATAAAATAAACTTATCAAATATGAAGCTTTAACTGGATAGTGATTTTTACCATGCAACTGTTATTCAAAGGAATATGTTAACTTGTTGCAATAATCCATGTATTACATCACATCTTCAATAATACCCATTTGTGAAACATATCATTCACCAATGTGTATACTATAATGCAACCACTTGACTTGAAAGTAATTAATCACAATCCGAAAATTGATCAACATGTCAATCCTTAAAGGACAATGGATCGAAACTGTACACTACCATTTTTTTCCAGAGCATTTACAACAACTAGAAAAACTCCACCATAAAATGAAACTCAAAAACTAGCATTTATAAAATTGGGATTTGCCATTTAATCTGATAACAAAAAACTAGCATATGCTCTTTTAGTCGAGGCAACTCTTAATAGTTTTTGGCTTGCATTATATTTCTTCTTTTTCTTCTTCCTATTATTAAATCTTTTACAAGTACTTTGCTTGCTAAAAGTTATATTTATACCCCATGCAACTTAAGTTGCAAAGGATATAATGTTTTTGACACGTCTCTCAGTCCGTCACCAGTTTTTTAACTTTTTTCAAAACGCTTGCCGATATTACATGGATTTTCGGTATGCGAGTCTTTCTTAGTGAGTTATAGATCAAGTTTAAGTTTTGTCCAGCTGTGTTGATTTTTACAAATATTAGAGTCCTTTGAAAATTTCATTGAAACAACAAATTTCCACACTTTTTTCTTAACGGTAGAAGATATTCAACAGATTTTTTGTATGAGACTACCACAATGAATTACATATCAAGTTTACATTTCATTCTGCTCGGTTTATTTTTACAAAAATTACAACCCTTTGTCTTTGAAAATTTTATTGAAATAACAGTTTTCTGCTAATAATCTTCGTCATAATCATTATAATTAGCAATGCTTTGCTCATATGGATCATCCTCATATTCATCATACTCAAATGCATCTTCATCAATATACTGTTCCAGTACCACTTCAGATGCTGTGTGTGAAGAAGACAAGGCATTGGAAATAGTTTTCTTTGACTGTATATCTGCTATTGTTTTCTTTGACTGTATATCTGCTATTGTTTTCTTTGACTGTATATCTGCTATTGTTGTCAAGGATGTTAGTTGTTCGTTCAATGTTAATTATAAGAACATCATAGTCATCTTGTAACAAGGCTCCAAACTCTTGTCCTTGGATTTGTAGATGTTCTTTGATTTTCTCTAGTGTTACAAATGCTTGCTTTGGTGAACTATACTCAACTAATGCTGTTAACAATTTCTGAGAGTTTGTTACAGACTTCTGAAAATTTTCTAGTTTTTCTTTTATGTCTAGTAATTCGAGTTACTTGTTCTTTATGTATCCCTTGAAACTTATCTTTGAACTCTTGATGGCATATTCCTAACTTTTTTCTTTGCTTGTTCTACTAAATTGTCAACCTTTACCTGCATATCTTGGTGTTGTTTTTCAATACTTTTAATGTTTTCAATTTTTTTGTCACAAGCTTGTGCTATGTTTGAAGACATGTTGTCCAGCTTATCGGCTACTATTTGTGTTTCATTATTTTCTTTCATTTTCTCTGCCATTTCATCAAAAGTTTTGATATTTTCACATTTTCTATGGTCTATAGATAGACAGAGCACACAGCACATCTTCTGGTGATGGAGACAATACACTTTCAATACCTCCTCTTTATGTAAAGTGCATGGTTCTTCAACTTTGTGTGCAGCCAACCCTGTCTGGTCTGGTGTTATATCCCCTTCTGGTACAAGGGTATGATTACGTGAGGCCTTATTGCGTCTGTGATGTTTCGTACATGTTGTACACAAATATTCTTTACATTCAAAACAATAAAACTCAGCATCATGGGTCTCCCCGTCCAATTTACAAAGGTCACACACTTGTTTTTCCTTTTCCGTTTCCTTAGTGGAATCTACAGACATTTTTTCCATCAAGGAATTTATCATGTGATTTGTCGGCATTAAACTTGCCCATTCCTCTTTAGGCGCTGAAGGGTCTGGTGATTGAACTTCTTTTCTACAAACTGGACAAAAGAAAACGCCCTCTGGACTTTTTTCATTACTTGTTGTGGATACGATATAGTTACGGAGACAAGATTCACAATACGTATGTAAACATGGGAGATACTTCGGTGATTTAAATACTTCTAAACAAATTGTACAGCTACATATTTCTGATTGTACAACAGCAATATCTTTTCTGTTTCCCTGCGCCATTAACAACAATCTTCTACTTTCGATTTGTAAATCTCAATATGAAGTATCTAAATTGGAAACGGAGAAGAAAGGATCCGAATTTAGCGTAACGATCATGTTACTGACAAACCCCGTTAGAGGCAAAATAAGTGTTAAGTTTCATCAAGGATATTTGCCTCTAAATGGGTATTTTGATATTAATACAAGCCCCTGTGGATAAACTGAATAAAACACGTATTGCTTTCAGTCGGCAATGACGGTCGAAATTTATTATCATTTTATAATAAGTGAAAACTAACTAGACTAAAAGAAGCTGTTTTGTAAATTTGACAAAATAATGATGTTTCTGTGAAACTTCAGGAATATAGGAATCATGACCTTGAAAGACTAAAGTCCCTAGAAATGGTTGCATGAACAATCTTTGTATAATTTTCATCGGTGGATATACATCGGTTTTTGGAAATAAGAGTTAACTTTTCCTTCCATCATTTTTTGGCAGCAGCTAATCCCAATGATTGCCGTCAAATTTCGACCTTATTTAGATGCATTATACAAGGACACTATTACGTGGAATTTTTACATTCATTGGTTCGTAAGTCCTAAAGCATCTACCTTGATGACTGTGGTATAGCCTCTGCCTTGAGAGTTGGAGATCAGGGCTTGAACATCGGCCAGGTCATACATAAGACCTTTAAATTTGAGAATCTGCTTCTTTGCCTGGCACTTGGCATAAGAGCACAGGTACTTGGGGACGGGTACCCCCCGCCCCCCCCCCCCCCATCTTCCCGGATATTTGTTTTCTGGACAATTTAATAAAATTGTCTAGACTTTTTTACTTGATGATGTATCAACTATATTACAACACCTTACCCGGGTACGATCCGTTTTAAGAAAGTAAAAAAAAAATCGACCATATCACATGTTTTTTTATGATGTGATTATAGTTGTTACATCATCAGGAAATGTTGTATTATAGTTGATACATCATCAGGAAATATTTAAGAGTAAAAAAGTCTAGATAATTTTATTAAATTGTCAAGAAAACAAATATCCGGGAAGAGGGGAGCTTTACCCGTCCCCAAGTACCTGTGATTAAGAGGACAAAGTCGACTGGTTCATCCGATGCCAGGATAATGTCTGTGCGAGTGTTATATTTGTTTGTGGCATACTGACTCTGTGGACTCACACCTTGACGAAAAAGTTGTCCCAACTGTTAGCTAGTACAAGGCAGATCCTAATTACTCACACAACTTGTTCATATACGAACTTGTTTCAAGACTTATCTTTAAAAATTAATAGCCTTGTTGGCAATGCAAATAGCTGTTGAGAAATTTAGCAAAATTTGACCAACAACCAACCATTTTTTCTTGAAATGTACATAATAAATGGGAATAAACAAGGGTTGTAAAATGAATGGAATACGGGTTGTTTTAACTAACCTTGACATCTTCCCAGTGCCCGTTCTCAGAGTCAACAATCCCAAAGGCATTTGCCATTTGCTTTTTTTATTTACTGTCTCCATCATTTACTTGTATTGTGTCATGTCATTTCTTGTATTGTAGGATAATTTTCTACCGTGCAATATATTCTGACAATAGTTAAAAAAATCATCAGTGACAACTAAGATAAAGAATGACGAGGTTAACACACACACACACACACACACACACCGAAGTATAAACATGAATTAAAAAATAAAAACATGTCTCTAACAATAGATCAGACTATTCAACTAAGGAATAGAGATAAAAGGAAACTTATATTATAATACAACTATTCAATGAACAGCATTAGATTGTAATAATCAGTGAAATACCAGAAGACACCATTATCTGGGATTAAAAGTTTTACATGAGGGCAAGTTGTTTAGTGTTAACAAGTGATCCATGGAAGGCAAATTTCTGAAAATGCAACTGGTTTTAATACATTAAAATCAAGCTTTAAGGCCAAATGTAGCAATTTAAAACCATGTTTCTATGATTATGTCATGGACCTAAATTATCCCAACTTATTTGGTAAAATTTAATCTTTTACTATCTATTTTGCAGTTTTATATATAGCTTATATTATATATTATTGATATTATTATTTTTTTATCTGTTTACTTTTTTTGTAATTTTATACTAATGGGTTTTACATTTATTTAAATTTTTATTGATACTGTGTAGCTGCAAAATTGCTGATATGGCTTAAAAAAAACAATTCACTCACTTCACCTTTTAAAGAAAAAAATGTGTTCATATTCATATTTGTTAAAAGAGCATCAAATGCAAATGTCTCTGTTAAAAGTATGACATTGAACTTTGACCTTACTCATTTGATGTAACATGCAAGATTGAAGTCAAAAATGGTTTACATAAATAAAGGAATGTGATAAAAATGCTCAGCATATTCTTATACATTATTTAAAATTGTGTAAATTTCAATTTTTTATGCATCAAAGTAATTAATATTTTTAATATCAATATTATTAATATTAATGTCAATCCAATATATTTTCCAAGGACAAGTTACCTGCTTATTTTTAGATCCATACCACTTAACATAAAAAATAATACAGGTATTAGCAGAAGTTGACCAAGATTACAATTGCTAATGACAAAGTCATATACATTAATTACTATGTCTCGTGCTTTTAAGACATGACAAAAATCATCCTTTATCTAATTTTAAATATTTATCTCAAGGAAAACAATGAAATTTCATTAATTTCCATATACAAAGTAAAAGATCAATAACATCTAAATATACTTTAAAAGTCTTCCCATTGATGTAAGACAGCAGATACTTATTTCAACAAGGTAATATGGTTATCAATAATAATCTCTCCAAAATCACAACAGGTGAGGTCAAATGGCACACTTCTTTAATGAAGGTTTAATTCAATCAGAGACTTAAAATCAAGTTCTCGTTCATACATGTATTAAATAAATAAGCAAGTACATGTATTTCCATTTTAGGCCGGGTAAAAAAAAATTCTCTGGTTCTCAGACACTGCAGCACGCTTAAATTCGTTGCCGATTGCTCCATTTTAATGTGATGTAAAAAAATATCCACCGATCGGCTTTTTTGAGCAGGAAATAAACTATAAAGATCATGTGATAATATCACATGATACTCGACTGGAAAAAGAGAGTCCTTGACTTTAAATAAAGTCAACCAACAAAGCAAATTGGTTTGTAAAAGCCATTTTAATTGTCCCAATATATAAAACCACTGTGTCCATAACTGATAGTCAACCAATCATGCTCTCGTTGTATAATGGTTGATATGTAGTAACAGTAACATTGAATGAAGGTCAGCTGAATGCATAATTTTAGTAGTTCTTCAATCTACATGTATTGATATGAACTATTGAGCTTCAAGCTTTTTGATTTTTTTGATCCAAAATAAGAAAAAAATAGATATTGGAGTTAGTAATATAAAAAGGCTTTTCTTGTCAACTCTGAACAATTTCAGCAACAAAATTCTATAAAATTTTAATTTTTTAATTCATAAATCAAACATTTTACAAATCAAATACATGTACATTTATGCAATGCATACATTGAAAAATTTACAATACCACAATTTTTACAATCCATTTTCATTCTTGAAATAGTCAATATCTTTTTACTATAATATAAGCTAACTAACTAAAAAGAAAATGTCAGCTTTTCTTTTCTGCCTGTAACTTTTCCTTTTCTCTTTTAATATATTCATCCAAGTCCTGTTTAAGTATAAAAAAATAAAATTATATCACAGAAAAACAAGATAAAATTATAAAAAGAAGTTATTTGTCATGGATGTGTCATCTGCCATCATAGACATCAAGATACTGGGTTTATGAACAAAAACAAATTGGTGACCAATCAGACTACAGTGCTATCATGACATATAAAGTAGGTCATAAACAGGAACTGGATCAAATAAAATCAATATAACTATCATTTTGAAAGATTAACAAATGAGAATGCAATATGATATTAATTATGCACCAATTTTGTAACAAAGTTAACAAACAAGCTGACTATGTTTCATCAAAATGCAAATACCATTACAAGAGTTAACATCTGGAAACCATGGACCAATCAGATTACAGTGTACTTATTAATTATGTGTACATATTATCATACAACAAACTTAACTAAGCACTTGAATAGTTTTCACACTGTTCAAGTTTTGTCAACATCTTATCAATATTACACAGAGAAAACAAAGACCAATTTTGTGGCATGCTAGCACTGTACTAAACATAAGGTAAATTTATATATATATATATATATTGTTAATTGTCTGGACATTTAGTTGCCAATGTAAAGGATTACCAGTACAGAAGGAGGTCAGTAAAACATGTGGGCTACCTATCTGTACTCCAAGCTGTTAAATTAAGAAAAACTTTTTTTAAAAATGGTAGTCAGGGACCACACATACCCCCAGCTGCCAAATGAGCCATGGTTGCCGAGTGGTCTAAACATTTGCTTATGAATCACAGGGCTTCTCACCATCTATGTTCTAAATTAACTTAGGCAGTTCCTAGTGTGAGAAAGTTTTTAATTTTGCTTGCCAAAGGTTGGTGGCTTTCTCTGGACAGTCCAGTTTTCTAGTGTGAGAAAGTTTGTAATTTCGCTTGCCAAAGGTTGGTGGCTTTCTCTAGGACAGTCCAGTTTTCTAGTGTGAGAAAGTTTGTAATTTCGCTTGCCAAAGGTTGGTGGCTTTCTCTGGACAGTCCAGTTTTCTAGTGTGAGAAAGTTTGTAATTTCGCTTGCCAAAGGTTGGTGGCTTTCTCTGGACAGTCCAGTTTTCTAGTGTGAGAAAGTTTGTAATTTCGCTTGCCAAAGGTTGGTGGCTTTCTCTAGGACAGTCCAGTTTTCTAGTGTGAGAAAGTTTGTAATTTCGCTTGCCAAAGGTTGGTGGCTTTCTCTAGACAGTCCAGTTTTCTCTACCCTAACATCTCTAAAACTGACTGTCTGGATATAAGCGATATTTTTTACTTTGGTGTTAAACATCACTTCTCTACTCTACTTCACTTCTCATTTGCAAATTGAGAAAAACTTACATGAAGAGGTTTGAAATACATGTGGACTACCTGTGCACCAGCCGCCAATGAAAAAAATGCTGCTACAGTAAATTTAAAAAATTTAAAATATGTAAGTTCGTTTGCCATTAGATTTTCTTATTTGTTCCTGGCAGTAACTCTGAAGTGTTTCCAGCCTGCTTATTTACAAATTTTCACTTTAACTTGGATTTTAGTTTCTGTTTTCTACTTGATTAGCTTCAGCTTCAATTTCTTTTAAAGCTAATCTTTTGGCTTGATTTCTTTTGTAGACTGTATCTGCAACAAATAAAGTAAAATATATTTAAATATTGAATTAATTTGTTTACAGCAGGAATATAAAAAATTTTAGTGCACATTTTTTTAAAAAAAAATCAGAAAAAAAAATGAAATTTTAAAAAATTTAAGCTTAAAAATATTCCAGACTTTTTAAGTCAAAAATCATACTGATACTTTTAATTTTATCAAAATTTGACAAATACTAGTATCACATTTAAAAGTTCACCTTTGAACTTAATCACGTTTTAATAATTTTCACTGCAATTCTAATTAGCTCAAATGAAAGCAAATGCTATACATTGAAGGATGATCAGCTATAAAAATACACACAAATTAATGAAAACATATAAACAGTAGATTTAGAAGCCAGTCATGGAAGCTATTCTGGCCATGTTATTATATTTGGCATAAATGTAGTGGCCAAAACAACATCACAATACATTACAATGGCCAATAGAAATGTCTGATGAACTGACATTTCACAATATAAGCATGCAGCAAACAAGAAAATAAATGTGAACAATTTAATGTGATTTCAGAAATAGGCTGCCATACATTCTAGTTACTACAGTAATTATTCTACAAGGAAAGACACAATTCTGCAATTCAGTGCATTATCACAAAGTCAATCAAAAAGAACCCAAACTCCTTCAATATAGCCATGGCTGACAGTGACTAGGACATGAATCTGCTTTGTGCTGTTTCATCTTCTGGCAACTATTGGTGTTTCAAGTGCTAGCCTGGAGACACCAGGTGCAGAGATTGCTTTGCCAACCATCCATTATTTTTACATACACATCAAATAATTTAGTTGTGAATTCAGGTCATTTTGCCCTAAAACGAGTTGGCACCCTTGGTCATTTAGCCCTAGTGCCAGTTTGTCCTTGGTAATTTCCTCATAATTCAAGTATCCCCAGGTTGATTAAATGCATTAAATGTATACTTTATTCATTCCACTTTAATACAATCATTTTAGTTTTTTATTGAATAAAACATATAACTTTGGTTTTTATATGATTAGTCACCTAGGTTATTGATTTGCATGAGAAAAAGGTTCCATATACTTTTATAAAGCTTTGCATGAGAAAAATGTTCCAAATATTTTATATAAAGCTGTGATTTCTCTCATTTTTAGCTGTTTTTGAAGTATTTTTCAAAATCTGAAAATATTATTACATTATTGGGCAATTTTCACATCATTTTGTTCTTATGTTAATTTCTATGACATTATCGTTTAAATCAAATATCCATTAAGAGAAGAACAGAAACAATATTTAATACATGTATATGGTCTAAAACCATCTTAAAAAAATAATAAAGTGAACCAACACCCTGGTTGCTATAATATTGTAAGAGTCTGTTGTTGGATCCGATTGGATTCAATAGAGTCTTTCTAAATGAATAAAAAATTATTTAAATATTGACATTTCAGAGAAATGCCAGTATTAAATCAACAGACTGCCTGTGTTTTGAAGATACCAGATCTTTACTGACGAAACTAGTTGATCTAATAAATACTCCACAGGCGGTCTTTTGATTGTTGAGTTCTTTCTTGCTATTAATAATTTGTCTTTAAAGATGTGTCTAACAGTACATGTACTGATTAAATTTTATTGTTATGAATATTCAGTTGTAAAATCAGCCTAAGAAATGGCAAATGAGTAGCTATCGATGAAGTTACAGAAATTTTTACCTTTGCACTTTGCAGTGCACTAAAGGCAATGTGCAGGAAGGGTTCTTTAGCGTGCCACACCTGCTTGGCATGGAACATCTGTTTTTAAGATCTCCCCCAAAGGACCCTGCAACTTTCATTTCTAAATGCTGAGTGTTTGGCGAAAGAACAGTCACTACTTATTTTCAAGTCCTTGTCAGACCCCACTTGGGCTCAGACCCCAACCTTCCACATACAAAGTGAGGACTCCTTACCCCACCTTGGATCAGGGTTCTGATGCTTTGGAACTAATCTGATGATCTCATTTCAAAGCATCAACAAGCAGCTAGCAAGCATTATATGGTATGCATCAAGAACTAATAAGTAAAGTGGTAAATCCAGAAGCAGTTATTTGAAGTCGGTCGGGATTGTTTGACCTTGAATTGTTTCCGTTACAACAAAATTTATTATGAACAGTATAACGTGTTACAACAATGAGTCTAATAACGTCTTATGACATACTGCACCGGGTACAGTCTGTCGGAGAAAAACGAACCGTCTTGCCTGTATCATCTAGAACGGGGGCAGAGTTTAACGTGGTCTTTATAGGCCTACTCACAAAAGTTTATTTCACCCACTTTCCAGTGGATCATAGTAAATTCAAGTGCAGCACCAAGGGCAAAAAATATCGGTAAGAATCTGTATATGCCAAATATTTTTCTGCCAGGAATATGATCTAAGATTCTTTTTCTTGGTATGTGTTTTTTCATGCTTGAAATAAAACATTATCAATGGGCGCAGACATATTTGTTATCACATGGACTATTTCCCTTGATTTTTCATGTGTACATAATGTTTATGTCATTCAAATCCCAGGCATATTCGGATTAAGAGTAAACTGTATTAAGATTAGTTTTGATTGGATAGTTTGCAGGTTAGTCTTCTTAATCAACCAATCAAAACACAGAATCATTCAGACACCTTGCAACATAAACACACAAGGCATCGTCAATCAAATAGTGTTTTAGTAAGTAATGCAAAGGACTAAATTTAATTTCCCCATGATTTAACAACATACAGCATATCTCTTTCATGTATAGCGATCATACAGTTATGATCTACTCAATAAATACTATATATTTTAGTATCCACAAAGCATCAAAATCAGCTGAAAATAGATCTGTTTACTGTAGGCTGTTTGTTTAATTGTTACAAAGAAAAAATTATGTGGAATTTGCAAAGGATAAGATAAAAATGTTGCACATCTGATACTCATGCAAAAACACGTTTTGCTGTACATTGTTACACGGTTTTGTTGCAAATTCCTTAGCATAGATATCTTTTTAAGTGTTGATAGACTGACTGTGCTAAGAAAAGCTAAGGAATTTGTAACAAGCCCCAGTGATTAAAAGGTTATGGTTCTTCTAGCAATCTTTTTGTATGTAGTACTACTAGGTCTTTTCCATTTTTTGGGTCTCGGTATCTGAGTGGTTTAAAGCGCACGCTTACAGATCAAAGCTCCTCTCACTGCCTGGGTTCGAATCACACTGGGAACAGATCCTAGTGTGAGAAAGTTTGTCAGTTCACTTGTCGAATGTCGGTGGTTTTCTCCGGTTTCCTCCACCATCCCAGAACTGATCGGCTCGAAATAAGTGAAAGAATCTTGACTTGGGCGTAAAACACCATTACTCCACTCCATTCTTTTCCATTTTTACCATCAGTTTTACCATGGTGTTAGTTAAATTTTAAATCTTGCTCTCAACTGTGACACACCCCCACCACACACACATACATCTTGCCGAATCTTTACAAACACTGCAAAAACTATTAGGGGGTCAGTAGTTTATAGCACATGCTTACAGTGTCTCTCTGCATAGGCTTAAATCTTACTTGGAAAAGTAGTAGTGAGAAAATTTGTCAATTTCCTTGCTGAAGTTTAGTGGTTTTCTCTAGAGGGTCTGATTTCCTCCACTAATTCAGGATTGAAATTGAATTTGAATATGTGAAAGAATCTCACTTTTATTCCACTCCACTTCACATAAACAATTTGTAATCAACCTGTTTTTTTAAGTCAACAATTGAGCCATCTGATTTTTATTAACTCATTCTATTACATAGTCACATCTTGTATTCTGATTTTTCCAAATTATATGGAAGAGCAAATTGAAGATTTTGAGTTAGGTTAGTGGGTCCTATTGGTCTACTGGTATTATCATTGGTTGTGTACTGTCGTCAAATAACAAAAGTTATCACAAGATTTTTCAAAGTCTGCTTATTTCACCTTGTAATCTCCATGGGATAAAATCATGAAAAAGACTTGCAGTAAATGAAATGTGTACTACTAGTAGTTTGTCTGCTTCATCTGTGGCATCAGTGATATTTTTTATTTTCAGATTTTGATATTTAGCTATTCTAGGTTGACTTCTTCACTTCTAACACAAGCGTTATTAAAATGTTCAGGATTTTATTATTGGCTGTATAATCATTTCTAATTTGACTGTTTCATCCCTAACACCAGTGATATCATTTATTTTCTGTTTTATTTTTAACGGTAAAATTGGTTCTAGATTTATTGTTTTGGCCATAACACCAGTGATATTATTATATTTTATTTTCAGGTCTTTGATTGTAAGTGTTCAGTGAATGTATTTGTTTAACACAGAAATGACTTGATCAGTGGAAGAATATCAGAGTATATACTTGTAGAAGGAATTTGGTAGGTATGATTTTATGTTATATTTCTTAAAGGTTATTGTTAAAGGATTTCATTGGTATTTTATGAAAACAAACAAGTTTTTGATGCATTTTATGTCTGATACCATTTTGTTTCAAGTCTTGATTTTAATATATGTCTGTGAAAATGCAGTTAGACTGTATATATTGTACATGTATAAGATTTCTGCCTGGCCTGAACTTTTCATTAATAAATGCTACAAATTATTTTTGACAAAATTCCTAGAGTGCTTATAACCATTAATTAAACACTTAACAATAACAGAAGATAAATTTTTGTAAATGTGCATAATAAACATTATAAATCTTAACAAGTACTTGTTTGTTGCAAACTGATTTGCTGGTTGTTTTCAATTACAAATGAACAGATACATGTATACTGTTAATTGAAAAATTTGCTAATACATGTTTTATCCAACACTTTAGGGACATTTTGATTTTTGTTAAGATTTGCTCACAATCTAGTAGAATATGCTGTGATTTGGTTGGCTGTTTGTCTTACAATCAGTAAATACTGACGACATTTATGTACTACAAATAAACAGATTTCAGTTAAATTTTATAAAAATGCTAATAATCAAAAACTCAAGATGTTCATGTTTGTGTGCTTATGGGTTTGCTGCAAAATGATTTGCTAATAACATTAGGATTATAATTCTGCTAAAATGACCAGATTTTGATAAGCTTGTATAGATATGAGTTTAAAGTTAGCCTACATGTTTCAAGTATTAATTACTGTGGGATTTCAGGGGTAAGAAATTGTAGGTTTCATTGTCAAGCATTTTGGTTGGTTGATTGGATATTGTTTTACATCACATAGCAATTTTTCAGCAATTTGTGAAGACATTTTTTATTAATCTTGAAGATTAATCTTTGCACAAGTTTGTGTGGTGCATAAGTGGGCAAGTGTTTCTGATCTGAGTTGTACACTTTTGACAACCTTAAGAGTGCTAGCACACTTGCCCGCAATGTAGCAGATAAACATCACAGACAATTTAATCTAATATACTGGTACCAAGTCAACCAGTCAAAAGCCTATGAAAAGAAAAACCTTTTCCACTTGTGATTAAACAGGGTCAAACCCTTTTTTAGATGCCCTCAAGTTTGAATGCTTACACCTTAAATGCTCAACCTCTACAGCCCCAGTCAAGCAGTGAATATTGCAATATCCCATGGTAATGTTAACGAAATAGTCAGTCATCATAAATTGTGACATGACCTGATGAGAAACCAGTCTGTTATAGTCAAAGACATTTATTTGAGGTGTAATAAAATTTACTGTTGATTTTTAACTTTCAGCCAAGATAATAATCACACCCAACTCTTCTACAAGATTTGAATTAAAAATGCCTAAAGGGGAAATCAAAGAGGAGCCTGTTAATGGCTTAGTATCAAGCAGTACAAGGTAAATATAACAACTTTTATACATATTTAGGTAGTTTTCTAACACAACAGATTTACAAATATTTAATTTATAATCTAGAATATGTATGAGTAATTGTATTTTTATAAGGTTTCACTTTCAGAAGATTACAATTCTATGAAAAGATATGTATACTGAGATTGCAGTGTTTGTATTAAGGCCAGTCCAATAATATTTAATGTATCGCTCTTCAGTTGGACCTGTAACATTTTCTTAATTTTGTCATGTATTCTTATAGAAAACATTAAAATTTGAGGTTAAGACTGGTTAGAATTTCAGCCTTATTTTGGACAGTGTCAGAATATGTTTATTGTACCTTCTTGTAGCAACAAAAACTTAAAAGATGGTAAAAAGTGAGCCATGCCTCATGTTCTTGTTCCAGTTAAGATTCTTTATCTTATATAGAGGTGGCTAGTTGAGGGATGGTGGAGAAAGCCAGAGTGACTGAAAAAACAACTTTCCTGTTCCAAACTAACTAATGAACTGTTTCATTCTGCTACTAGCCTTTAAGCTATTAAAATTTATTTGATAAAAGTTTATCTATAAACTGAAGTCTTAGACCATTTCCCACCAAAGAGCTTTAAAATTTTAAACAAGCCATTGTTGTCACTGATGAAGTTTACAACAATTTTTTTTTTATTTTTGAAGTACAAACAACAAAACAAAGAAATCTCCAGGAAGAAAGAGAAAGAATGAAGTAAAACAGGAGAAGATAACAGATCACATGACAGTTACAAAAACAAAAAGAAAAGTGGATAGATTTAAAGGAATGCCAGAGTCAGAAGTTTTAAAAAGGACACTGCCTGACCACCTGGCACCAAATCTAGATATTGTCATTGTAAGTTAGTACAAGAGATTCATTGATATTAATACCACCTGGTAAGATATGAACAGATTGTAATATATGTTTCATCTAAAAATGATCCCTAGATGGTAAATTCACTTGAAAAAAGATTGATAGATTGTAATAACACAGATCCACAGATTCATGATAATGAGTACGTGTAGTGACAATTACTGCCTGACTGCTTCAGTCTGCACTTTTTATATGATGTTTTTGAAAATGAATAGTGACAATAAACTGCCTGACTTTTGTTTTGCATTTTACAGTCATTGTTCATGACTAAATGAAAGGCAAATATGTGTCTGACAGGACAAAAAAGTCAGGCTATTACCAACATCAGAAATTAGCCTTGTCTAAAAAAGAGAAGCAGTCACAATGTTGCCTGATTCTTTTGGCCTGTACTTTTCAGCAGTGTTCATCTGCTTGTCCCTTTTTCCCCAGATAATAATATATTGTAAGATCTTTTGATCATCTTGTCATAAAAATGTCTTCTTGTTACTTTTAGGTTGGTATAAACCCAGGGTTGTTTGCTGCTTTTGTTGGTCATCATTATGCTGGACCTGGTAACCATTTCTGTAAGTTTATAAAATGATCTTGAATAGAATATAAACCCACATTTAACTCATTGTCTAACCTGTAACTAGTGACAATTCAGTAGAAGTGTAATTATTTCAAATATTATTTAAACATACATTTAACTCATTGTCTAATCTGTAACTAGTGACAGTTTAATGTAAGTGTAATTATCTCAAATATAATTTAAAGTCACTGCCAAACCAATTCCTAGTGACAGTTTAATCTAAGTGTAATTATCTCAAATATTATTTAAAGTCACTGCCTAACCAATAACTAGTGACAGTTTAATGTAAGTGTAATTATCTCAAATATTATTTAAAGTCACTGCCTAACCAATAACTAGTGACAGTTTAATGTAAGTGAAATTATCTCAAATATTATTTAAAGTCACAGCCTAACCAATAACTAGTGACAGTTTAATGTAAGTGAAATTATCTCAAATATTATTTTAAGTCATTATTACCTAACCAATAACTAGTGACAGTTTAATATAAGTAAAATGATCTCAAATATGGTTTGAACCTACATTTAAGTCATTGCCTAACCAAAAACTAGTGACAGTTCAATATAAGTGAAATTATCTTGAATGTGGTATAAACCCAACTTTTACAAATTGCCTTATCAGTAACTAGTGACAACGTAATGCAAGTGAAACAATCTTGAATGTGATGCAAGCCCACATTTTAGTCAAAGCCTTACCAATACTGGTGATATAAACCAAGTTTGTGAAAACTCAGTATAAATTTAATTATCCTGTAACCTCTGGCTTGTGAAATCTAAATATAAATGAAGTGAAATTGTAACAAACCCATGACACACACTTGTTTACTCTTCTTGCAGGGAAATGTATGTTCTTGTCGGGATTGATTCCAGAACAGTTAACAGCTTACGATGATTTTAAGTTATTAAATTGTGGTATAGGCTTTACAAATATTGTAGAGAGAACCAGTAGAGGAAGTGCTGATTTAACAAGGTATATATATTGTAAAGAATAGATCCAGTCAAATTAAAATTGTACAAAGATGCATTCAGGAAATCGGAAGTGACTATAGAGTATGGTACACTGTAAATGTACTTTAAAAACAAAATATTAAAATAAACTGTTATCATTCTCATTTAAATTGTTATTTTATTTCTGTTTTCAGTAATATTTCTTTAGACAAGTCAGATCTTATAATTTGCTAACATTTCTGTTGTTCATTCAATTACAGGAAAGAAATCAAGGAAGGAGCAAAAATCTTGATAGAAAAAATGAACAAATATAAACCCAAAATCTGTGTGTTTAATGGTAAAGGTAAGCTAAGACACCAATACATGTATTATGAATTTAATTTAAATTAAATGAGAAAAGCCAGCATCAAGACTGCAGTACATTATCTGTGGAACTGTTGTCATTGAAACATCCCCATAAAACAAAATCCTCAGATAGTTTAATCAACAATAGGATGTCGATGATGCTGGACGTAGTAGTTAAGAAAAGAATTCATAAGTCCTATAACAACAACTTTGTTACCTGATCATGTATTTTTTATTGCTATCCTTATAGCACATGTATATTTTATTTTATTGCTTTCCCGTTGAGTGTATTTTTGAATAGCATTCCTGTTAGTGTATTTTGTAATGCATTTAATGTTTCTGTGGTTCTTTGATAACCCAATTGCTAGTTCTCAGTTTGCACCTTATAGACTAGAAGTTTGACAGGAAGCTTTTTATCCAGAAGTGAAAGGTCAAATATCACCTAATTCTAAATTCAGCTTCTATATGTAATGATTCATGAGATAAGAAAAAATATATGTCATATTTTATACTTCAAAATTTGAATTTGAGATGTGGATCTACTTGGGCAAATCCGCTAAAAAAAGAGAGAGTTCAAATTTCAAAAAATTAATTACCGGTTATTGAATTTTCTTGTTTGAAATATGAATAAGATTATTTTGAAAGTTAAAAATTGCTTTTTGAGTCATTTTTATTTTCATGATGGAGCATTTATTGTTAATTACTATTTAACTTACTGTATGCACATTATTTGTTTTCTCTTTATTATTTATAGGTATCTATGAGGTATTCTGTGGTCACAAGAATTTTTCATTTGGGAAACAGCCAGAATTGTTAGAGGGCACAGAAACGGTATGTGCATTATAATGAATAGATTTAAAAATAACTTGTGTTACTGACTTTGAATTATGATTGTATCATGATTAAGAGAATAATGAACATGATGAAAAATGAAGCAATGGTACGAAAAAAACTAACAAGGAAAGTTTGTTATTGAATAATTTGTTATGCTTCACTTGAAGAAATCTTGTCAGCAGCATGCTGTAAGTTTTGTACTTTTTGTCGAGCCTGGCATCGCCATAAGGTGAGACTTGGGTGATACTTTTTCCGTTGTTGGTGACAGTGTCAAAATGGGAAGTTTATGTTAAAGTAATGTATTTTCTACTCGATCAAAAACTAATCAGGCGAGACATTTAAATCCTTAGAATTCTTGTTTTAGTATTTAATTTCTCATTGTTGATGAATAGATAGTGGAGGAAATGGTATGAATCTTTATCATCAACCGTTTTCCTATAACTACTTACCAATTGATCAATAATGGCCAGTTGATACAAACACTAAAATGGTCTCTCATCTGTGCTTGTTGTGCAGATTTTTTGTTTGTAAAATATTGGTTTTGCAATGGACTCATTAAGGATTGTTTTGTTTTTCAGACTGTTTATGTGATGCCTTCATCAAGTGCTAGGTGTGCCCAACTACCCAGAGCGGTTGATAAAGTTCCATTTTATGTAGCTTTAAGAAAACTAAGAGGATTATTTACGCGGAGACATTCCCAAGTTGGATGATTCAGAAGTTTGTTTTCCTGATTTAGAGTTGAAAAATGTTAAAAAGGAACCAAAACAAGAACCACAAGAGGAGAAATTTAACCCTGCATGTCAGGTCGCAGGACAAATGTCATTTAATGCTGATAGTTGTGCAGGTTCTAGTTATGATGGAACTAATTTACCAGGGGGATCTAGTAGTTTTATGTCTGTCAAACAGGAACAGCCATTTGTTAAACAGGAACAACCCTATAATCCACAGGAGTATGGTGGAATGGCAGCATCTTATAGTCAATATCAACAAAGTCCATGTACTATGAGTAACAGCAATATATATTCAAATGCAACTTGTTCTCAATCAAATAGCAATATAAACTATAACTGTAGTGGTGATAATTCTCAGGGATCTCATTTAGCGCATCAAGAAAGATTGCATCATTATCCAGACAGTTCATCATCATCACAATTAATGAACTTACCAGTACATTCTCTACCTGCTGGACCTCAAATAAACACGGTGGCAGCCACTGTGTCTGTACAAGCTGCTGCATCGCAGATGAGGCAATGCCAGGCTATAGCCAACATGGCTACATCTGTAGCTTTACAGTGTACATCACATCTTCAGCAATACCAGTATGGTAATTCTAATCAAGCAATGAGTGTGCAAGGATCAGTAACGGCAGGTGCAATTCGAAGTAGTTTCCAGTCTATCTCAGGTGAATGTCAAACATCTTCAGCATTTTCAGCATCTCAACGTTTTCAATTTTCATTTTCACCAAATAATTCTTACCCAGTAAATTCTCTTGGACAATATAATGGCGAGTCTCAGCAGCCCCCTTTTCCAAGTATGTTACCAAGTGATCAGTGCTGGCCAGAGAACTCTGGACAGCCTCCATCTGGGATGATCCTGTGTTAAAGAAGAACCTTCAGATCACTATGCTGGGTCAAGTTGTCCTTTCCAGAATGGAAACGGGTAGAATTTGATCTTTGTATTTTTGTGTTTTGAATCTGAAAAATACCTGTTTTGCTGTGTACCATGTAAAACTATCTGTAGTTGTAGAAGAAGTAGAATTAATGTTTTATAGATTGACTACCTTACTATGACTTTTTGATTATAATTTAACAATGAAACTTTTTATGAATTGAAAATGCCTTCTTTATCAAATTATTACCTTTTTTCTGCTATAGAAAAAAAGTCTTCCGAGATGTTTAGTAAGTGTAAATTTCAAGATTAATTTTGGTTTCTATACATGTATATGCAAATTATTTTTCACAGATATGTTCTAACTAAGTTTTCCAAACACACACATTCTTATAGTGATTTTCGAATAAGGAGATTCTCAGTGATTTTTGAATAAGCACATTCTCAGTGATTTTTGAATAAGCACACTCTCAGTGATGTTTGAACATGCAATCTCAGTGATTTTTGAACACGCATTCTCAGTGATTTTTGAACACACATTCTCAGTGATTTTTGAATACACATTCTCAGTGATTTTTGAACACACATTCTCAGTGATTTTTGAACACACATTCTCAGTGATTTTTGAACACACATTCTCAGTGATTTTTGAATACACATTCTCGGTGATTTTTGAACATACACAGTATACCTTATACAATGTTTTTTATGGTTTTCTCTATACCTTTAAAAACTTCATATTCTACTTAAGAGGCATTTAATGTAAATGAAGAGACTTTGCAGTATTAGATGTAATTCTTTTAAAAAAGTTCATTGAATTGAAAATCTGGACTTTTTGTAATAAAAGTAGGTGTTCCATTACTAACATTTCAACAGTTTTAAGCTTTGAATTTTAGAAATATACTATAAGAGTATAGGAAGGATATAAAATGAAATGCAAGTGTTTAACATATCACAAGTTAGTGCAGTAAATCTTAGAAGTGGTTGAAAATTCAGACTAATATCTCGGAGAGATTACTGGTAAATAATCAATATGTTTAAGTCTTTAGAATGGCTTAATAGAATTATCACCAGTCACCACATTTCAAACTAGATTAGATTTTATTTATACAACATACTTTTATATATAGTTTACTCAGGGAAGTTATTTATAGATAGCTTATAAATGATACTGATATAACAATATAAAGATTTAAAAGAAGCCAGACAGGAGACTTTTAGCCGAGTTATGGTTTAGAGATCATGGGCTTGAGCTGCGGCCAGGTTACTTGATATGTACTTGGGCAAGGCATTTAATTTTTACATACAAAAAGCAGGTCTTTTAGTCTTAAAGTATATTGTAGTACATTTAAAAAAACAGCAGAAAATTGAATATATACAGATATATTTATAATAATTAGTTAAATGTCTACAGTAGTGTCTGTATGTGCTATGATTTAAATGTAGTTTTATAAGCATGTGGATTGGATGGAATTATTTAGGGATGAAATTTACACTGCCACAATGTTGTTATGGTAACTGATTGTGTTAAATTATTTTGTCTTTTATATACATTTATGTATTTAGTTTCTCAGTATTTATTTGTTATGATTATATATATACATACTTATATACATGTACATTACATTATGAAAATTTTTTACAAGTTATCGTAATCATTTTATGTCAAACATTAATTTTTAATTTATTATCTATTTATGATAAATGATTCATTTTCTGATTTTTATCACTGATAAACATATGTATACAATTGTCATTTTATCTATTTATTAAATTAGCATCACCTTCTTACACATTTCTTATTGTAATTAACCACTAGGTATGTGTGACAGACCTGGCTTAATAGGTGGCCTGGTAATCTAGTCGGTAGAGTACCTTCAAGTATTCGGAAGGACCCAGGTCCAAATCCCAGATTGGCCTCTGCAGTATTCACCTATCATGTTATATTTGGGGGCTCATCCGACCCAGGGAAATGGTTGACCAACAGGTTGGTCCTAGGGTAGAATCTGTTATTCAGTTATTTTGTCAATTTTCCAGAAAAAACTGCAACAAACTGAATGATATTTATTTTGAAAAATTCTTAGATGATGCATATTTAAAATTGTGTATGACATGGATATGGCTGTCTGAAATAAAAATGGAAACAAAGTGCCAGTTGAGCCATACTGGTCCTGTTTTATTTTTAGTCATTTTCAACACAGCTGGTAATTAAACCTGTGACTTTCCGCATTAGGGTAAAGAACTCTACTAACTGAGCCACTCTAAAAATTAAATTAAGTAATATTTTCTGGTCTTTGTATAAATATCAGAGATTCTGTTTTTCTAGGTTTTCTCTTTCTTAGCATGTTTTATAAGAACAAATAAGTTTGACAAAGTTGGTATATTTATGAAGGATGGAATTAATGAAGGAGTGGAGTAATGTTGTTCAATGCCAAGAGAAAACTCTTTCACTAAGATCTTCACGAAAGGGATTTGAACCCAAGTGGAGAGCCACTGTGATCTGTAAGTGTGTGCTTTAGACCAATCGGTCACCAAGGCCCCTTATTTATGATAAAAAAAGCATACAACATAAAGCTTACATGTCAAATCAATCCATGACAAGGGAAAAAATCTTTGCCAAATTTTTTTTTTTCTGGTCTCATTTTACCAATATTTATAAATGCTGTTACACATTAATAGTAGCATCAAAGGTTTTTTGTTGAATAATGAGCCTAAAGTCAGAGTTTTGTGTGTTACAGTGAAATAAAAGCTGGAAGGAGAATGGCCACTTTACACAACACATTATAAAGAAGTGAAAGGAGTTTTACAGATCAGTCGAGATTATTTCACTTATATTGAGCCATCATCAACTGCAGCTTAAAGTGAGGGATGTTTATCATGTCATCAACACTGTACCAGGATGTATCTGAATAGCATTTGCTAAATATAATGCACTATAGATGGTCTGATATTGACATAAGTGTGAGCAGGAATTCAATTTGATTGGATAAACATCTTAGTCAAGAGCCTCACTTATTCTTGGAAGAAAGAGCAAAGCCTAGTGAAAACTACCAGCCTTCGGCATGTGAACTGACAAACTGTCTGGCACTAGGATCCTCCAATTGAGATTTGAACCTAAGCAGAGAGAGTTGCCTGGATCTGTAAGCAAGCGTTTTAGGTTACCTAGCCATCAAGGACCCTGCAAGCAGGAAATGAACAATAAACAAGAAAAAAGATTCACAGAAATGTGTGTGTTTATATATACATATGAAGTTTTTATTTAAATCATACAAGAAATAATTTGCTGTTGGTATTTACACTACATTATAAATAACAACCTGATAAAACCTTATATTGATAAATCTCTACACTACATAATAACAACCTTTATGGTGATGAGTCTTTAACAAACTAATACTGTATTACCAGAATACATTGGTTTGAAGAAGAAATTTTACAAGTTTTACATCTAGTTGTGATATTACAGTACTTAACACTAAGTCATTATACTTTCATGGATTTTTTTTCGAGGAATTCATATTGATGACCAACCACTAACATGAAATTGTGAATAATCGTTCCGATGAATGTTTTTGATTTATACAGTTTTAAGAAACATGAATTTCAATAGCTGTTACAAGTTAGTTCGATGTACAGTGTTTAATGCTATCCATAAAAATTACGATTTCATCCCTAATATTATAATGACATGATAGACTTACAATACAAGTATGTTACTTCAGAGGTGGGTGGCTTCAAGTACATGTATTAAAAACAACAGACCTTGATGACAGGTGCATATATTATGTTGAGAGCAATGTGTATTTGTGTAAAATCTCTTGTTATAAATTACAAGCTAAAATGTAAGCAAGCATATTTAAAAGGTGTCTCTGAGGCCCACAAATGTATTTTCCCCTTCAGTTCCCTGCCCAAACTGATGTAAATAAAATGTTCAAAAAGGCAGGGTTGACATGCCCTTTTATATTTATCAATTGAAAAAGGGAAAAACATATGCTACTTTTAAGTAAATTCTGTGTAGGCACAAAAGTAGCCTCAGATTTCAACAAAATAATTTGAGCAGAAATATATTTGGTATTTATGTAATTCCTTTTGTGATATTAAATTCTATCTTTACTTAGTGCCATTAACATTAAACTATAAAAGCAGCATATTTTTCCACATTTTCATTAACCATTCAGGAATGTCACAGTTTAGGACATAATTACAAGTACATGCATCTTAAAACAATACATATATTTGACAGATACCTATAAAAATTTGATATGTAATAAGTAGAAAAAAGCTTGGGCATCAGAGACATCTTTTAAAGCACATCTATTCTGAATTTAAATTTTTCCAATCAAGCATAAATAATAGATTGGCTATCTCTTCCTCTAAAATATTCATATACATGTACATCATTTTCTAACTACAGCAGTTGTACATTTACAAAATTTGTGTAGTATCTAACACCTGAGATGATTAATAAACATCACAACATAAATTCATATATTGTATAATCATACATAAAGGATTTTAATCACGCTACTTTTAACAAGCATTTTTGTCAAGGATTTACAGTAAACATTCTGATAATTCACCAGGCTAATTAATCAAGCACTTACATGAGGTCCAAAAAAAGTCTCAGTATTTGGGTTATCATTACCAATACTTTGGACACATTTTGTGTAAAAGAAGCCATTACGAATTATGTAACAAGTTGGTTAAATGAGTAATTTTAACTGTTTATTAAGTTAAAGTTGATTTTTTTAAATCATAAAATAACTGTGGTTCTTATACAATCTTTGTAATAAGAATCAATTTCTATTATTTCCATGATTAAACCAAATTCATTATTACTAAACCCCCATTTTTCAAGCTTTGTAGCCACATTGTATGTAATTTTACAATTTATAAATGTAGGACATTATTTTACTTAGAGATGACCTAATGCACAATGTCAGTCTCTGCTCAAAATCTTATTTTCAAAAGTCTGCATACTCCATAAAATTTTCAATTTTACTTCAAACTGAAAATTTTCTATGTCCAATAGCTCCACCTTTTTATCCTTATAAGGCATCACCTGTTAAATTATTCATTAATTATAGTGAGAGGTCAGTAAAATTTGCATAACTACTACCTCAATGTTATATAGATTAATTTAGAATCAATATTTCAATTTTTTACAATCAAAGCAAAATGGTCTGATTAACATTTGTAGATAAATATTTCTTTAGGTTCACTTTTTGAATTTTGGAGTGCATTCAGTGTGTTCTTAAATGCATATATCCTGTTATCTTTTCTGTCTTCAGAGGGGTTGTCTTAAATTATGACTTGACAAGGAAATGAAATGAAAAATTTATTTGTTAAAAAATTTCATTACCAAGTTTTAACATCTTGAATAAGGATATAATTTTTTTAACATTAACTGAATATTCAAGCAATTGAAATTATAAAGAGAAACTATTTCTGACTTTACTCTTAAAATGTTTTGAAAATGTCCCTCAGGTTATGCCAGTAAACATGGCTTGGAATGGTCACATGTTCACAGTTCATAAGTGTTCAACTCTATTTTCTGTTGTTAATATAATTTAGTTATGTCATTTGTGATGTCATCTGCATTACCAGTTATCAATCAAACCTTATAAGGATAACAAGGTGGAGTTATTGGACATAGAAAATTTTCAGTTTGAAGCAAAATTGAAAATTTTACAGAGTGTGCAGACTTTTTAAAATAAGATTTTGAGCAGAGATTGACTTTGTACATTAGGTCATCTCTAAATAAAATATTGTCACTGGAATAAATTGTAAAATTACACACAATGTGGCTACAAAGCTTGTAAAACAGAGTTTTATTAATAATGAATATGGTTTTAGTCACACATCATCATCCATATAAAGCCATTAAACTTTATTTTGGTATAAATGATGTTTCACTTAAAATATATGATGTAGAGCCCAATTAGAATGCAAACAAAGGGACAAAGAGGGACATTTTATTATATCAATATTTATGTGTGCACCAGGCAATATTGCACTTAATCATTTCACCTAAAGAAAATCAGAAGTGTATCATTCAAAAAGCTGAATGATGCAGTT
Organism: Tegillarca granosa; assembly: GCA_029721355.1. Taxonomy (NCBI): domain Eukaryota; kingdom Metazoa; phylum Mollusca; class Bivalvia; order Arcoida; family Arcidae; genus Tegillarca; species Tegillarca granosa. The sequence continues at coordinate 41,785,990 of CM056599.1, read as the reverse complement.
TCAACATATTTTTTTCCTGCAATCTTTTGACGAAGGACATATTTTGTGTTATCAATTAAAAATACATTTCCAAAAACTTAATCTGCATATTAAACACTAAAAGGATCTGGTGTATATTTCACAAGAAGGTCATGCATTGAACATAATATGACCTTCAGAAACTAGACATTGTTTAAAATTTGGTTCAAGTTTGAAGGTATATTTTAAACAAGAGGCCCATGGGCCTTAACGCTCACCTGAGTATATGTCCAAAATTGTTTGCAAAGCGCAAAAGACAATATATTAGGTACAGAAACTTTACAAGTTTTCTCAAATTAAGAACTCCCACAAAACTTAATCAGAAATATATCCACTCACATTTCATTTGTAAGTAGCTTATATAATATGCATGAAGTAACTGTAATGCAATTAATAATTTCCAAATCATTCACAAATTTCAGTATACTTATGCAACTATGTCCTTGACCTTGAACATATATGACCTTGAACCATATTGATCGCCATGTCAATACCTACAATATTCTAATATACATGCCTATACAAAAAGTTAATATTTTTCACGATAATAAGCAATTTTTGTCTTCTTTTACAGCTGTGACCTTGACCTTTCAACATATGTCCTTGAACCATATATCAAAATGATCGTCATATCAATACCTACAATATTTTAATATACATGCCTATACAAAAAGTTAACAGTTTTCAAGATTATTAGCAATTTAAGTCTTCTTTTGCAGCTGTGACCTTGACCTTTGTACATATGACCTTGAACCATATATCAAAATGATCGTCATATCAATACCTACAATAGTCTTATATATGCCTATACAAAAAGTTAATAGTTTTTAAAATAATTAGCAATTTTGCAGTTGTGACCTTGACCTTTGAACATATGACCTTGAACCATATATCAAAATGATCATTGTCACAATACCTACAATATTCTAATATACATGCCTATACAAAAAGTTAACAGTTTTCAAGATAATTAGCAATTTTAGTATTTATAAGCCAAAAATAACATTTCAGGGGCAACAACTCCTACACAGATTATCATATAGTTACAAAACTTGGTACCTTTAAAAATTTAGTCATGCTGAACATTTTTACAATGTTTTGATTTCATATTTCTCTTAATATTTGCAAGGAAATTGCCTAAAACTGCATAAATCACAAATTAGGTCATGACCTTGATTTGTGACCTTGACCCTAATTTAAAGGTCATTTCAAGAAAAAGTCAAAACTGAAAACCCCATGTCATTATCTGTTCAAATAGTGTAGTTATAACAATTTGAAGCCATTTTACGAATTTTTTTAAATTAAATGCAAAAACGCGTAACCCATTTTTTGACCAAATTTCACGAAATGAACAAACTATAGGCTTAAGACCCTAGAGAAGCCAAATATCACATCAGATTTTTTCTCCCATTATTACTTGTGGACAAGAAGATTTTTAAAGATTTTTGGACCCCTAGGTCACCTTGACCTAGTTTTGGTAGCCATGGCAACGCCATGAACAAATCTGAATTGCACCGACCCATATATGCTTCTGACTAAGTATCATTGAAATCTGTCCAGCAGTTTTGGAGAAGTCAAAAATAGGTGTTAACGACGCATGCACGCACACATGCACGCACGCACATACACACGCTGCGCCATGCCATAAGCTTACATGACCTTTCGGTCAGGTGAGCTAAAAAATTGTTAAGGTTAAAAAAAATTTGGTCCCTGTAAATTAATAAAAAAAAAAATCCACATAATACATTACGTTTTCGGGAAAATCACATACAGATGTTATGTATTTTGACTCTTGACCAAATCATGTTTACAATGTAATAGAAAGAAAGCCAATCTTGTTAATTTTAACAGGTTCAGTTGTTAAATAGTTACAGAAAAGAATCAGTGATTCCAAATGATACCAGATTCATGTAAACAGGTATTACATATATATAGCCATTATGACTGGAGAGCTTGGAATTTATTTCAAGACCATGAATGTAAGCAAGAGGGCTTGCGCATTACCACATATTTATCACTCTGATTCTGTCAACAGACTTAACAATGAAACAAAATTTGCACAGAATATTTATATTGCTACCATAAATATTTCCCCTGGAGGCTGTTTTGACCATGTGCTTTTGGGAATAATAATCTAACCATGCTTATGACATAGATATTGCTCATAATCAGAAATTTTATACCAATCACTATGATAAAAATCTTAAACTAACAACGATTTTTACAGGTAACAAAATCAGTACTATAACTGTGAAAAATGATTATATATTAATCACCTACATAACAGGAATAGTTATATACTTATCACTATGGCAACAAAATATAAAATTGTAACAACAGGAAATATTCACATACCAATCATTAAAAATTCTAAAAATCATAGTACAATCATCAATAAGGAAACAGATAATGAAATTTGTTTAGCTGATTTTTTGTCATATAAAAGGATAAAGTTTATTTCTTGGTGAAAAAATATTTAGCATAATAATTGCAGGCTTTATCCCTATAGCAACAGGATCTCATTATGAACCTGAATCTGGAGTTTATATAAAAGTTTATTTTGAGCTTTTATTGTTTGTATTTGTAAAAAGCAAAAAAAATATATATGCATATACTACATGTATATAAAAACGATCACATTTTAAGAAAATCACTGCATATGGATCATTACTACAGGAAACAGGGATTCTGACAATTCCTTAGATCAAGACCAGCTTCCCTAAATTTATCAATAACCAAATCAATGTTTAAAGCACATGATATTTTTCGTTTCCTTGTACAGTTTACAGATATACAGTAGATATGAAACTCAAATTGTAACAAACCCTAACTTGATTAACAGGTGTGGATTAATTTCATATATATATATATATATATATATATATATATATATATATATATATATATATATATATATGACTTTAATAAAACCTAAAAGTTCTAAGAAGCAACTACCAAATATTATGCAAAATTGGTGTGTGTGTGTGTGTGTGTGTGTGTGTGTGTGTGTGTGTGTGTGTGTGTGTACAAATGTGTGTATACATGTATGCATTGTTCTGTCTGTGTTCATCCAATAATTGTTTATACTGTCTTACAATAAGAGTTGCTGTAAAAGTTTTCTCCTTGACTTGATGTCACTCGTTACAATCCAAATAAGTAACTAGAAATTGAGGCCGTAATTCAAAATTTATTGTAGTTTACAAAACGAGCCTTTTTTGTATCAACCCTGGATTCCAAACAGATTACTATATATCTCTTGGATGATGTAAGATGCACAACTAATAGAACATTTCTTCTTCATTAGACTTAACAGATTGTCAACTCTGCATAACATAAGAAGTACATGTATATGAATAACACAATCAATGTTGTATCAAAATACAATGTACGAAGGCAACAATGTGTATTTACACGTTCAGCTAAACTGTCTGTGTTTAACATGTTTAAAGCATGCAAAAATAACTAATAACAATATAAGAAAACTGTATCCTAAACATCGTACTGAAACCTTCTACTCTGAATCAATATTTATATGTAACTTAACTTCAAATTACATTAACTAACTACTATAATAGAAGCACACATTGTATTCATTTTCATAAACATTTCTAATAAAATATCTGTTAGGAATGATGAACGAAGACTTGCACAAATTTGAGAAAATTTCTTCAATGCAGGTAATAAAGAAATTCCTCTTTTCTCACTGCCCTTAAATTGAAATTCAGACATTTTGTTCAAATCTTTTTTTAAATTCACCAAAGAGGAACCAATTAATCTTCATTAAACATTTGAAATTCAAGCTTATAATATCTTAGTTTTGTCATGAATGTTTAATGCACACTTCACAAGAGATTGTCAAAATTTTCTAAAATTAAGGAAAATCTTAGTTAAGATATGGTTGTGAAACTCGGACCTGGCTGAAAACATAAGGGTCCGGACTGATAATGGTAGGGTTAGGACCTTCAAACCTTAATACTGCAATCTTGCTGATAACACAAGGGTCTTTAACTCTTAAAATCTCAGCCTGGCTACTTACATAAGGGTCAGGACCTTTGACCCTTAGCAATATAACCTGGCTGAAAACATAAAGGTCAGGACCTTTGAACATTATTATCACAACCTGGCTGATAATATAAGGGCCAGGACCTTTGACCCTTATCAAATCCTGGGTGATAATGTATGGGTCATGACCTTTGACCCTTAACAGTACAGCCTGTCTGATTATGCAAAGGTCGTGAACTTTAACCAATAACAGTACAAGTTGGTTGCTTGCATAATGTCAAGCCCTCTTATCTTCTAACAACTACTATTAAATAATGGCAATATTTTTTTTGTAAAGTTGAGGGTTTGAGAATGATGTTTAAGATACAATAATCTTAATTATGTTATCCTGATTGGCTGCTGCAAACAGACTAGTAAATTTAACAAATCAGCTTCCAAATTCTTTGGCAACTTTATGTATCAAGTCTATCAATTGCTGCCTTTTTTCTTTCACAACAGATGGAGTTACTGTGTCCTTTAGAGGAATACAGTAGCCTTCACATAACTCTCGACACATGTGTTCAGCAGTAGCAATAACATAAATTCCACAATCATAACCTACAACAGAAAACATTATTCCAAAAGTAGGAAAAGATTGTTTTATTTCACAAGTAAATTAGAAATGATTATCTTGATAAGATACTTTGTACTTCTTGGTGTCTGCAATGAGTTAATCTTAAAATAATCAAAATAAGTTAAATTTTCTCAGACTTTAGATCAGTTGAACTAACAGCATATCAATGGAGTTAGAAAAACAATTGTTATGATATTTCCTGTTTCTATACAACTGGATTACGATTGATCAAGATTTGTGACATTGTAAACTGTCTTAATTAAGAACAAACATTACTTAATAGGTAATCCTCAAAATGATTCTAATAGCATTATTTCAGTCATGGGATTTACAATATTGGTAAAAACAGTACTGACAGGTATTATGATATTTAACTTTAATATGGTCTTGGTATCAAACTGTAGATCTTATCATTTATAGGTGTCTTAGCAACCATGATGTGACAGAAAAAACAACTTATCCACAATAATTTGATTACTGACATTTTTGCCTCCATCAGTTAGCTGTGTATAAAAGACAAGTTGATTTAAAAACATAAGTTACCATTGTTTTGTTGAGGATTTTCTGTATCTTCTATGAATTTCATTTTTCCAAAAGGTGCTAAAATAAACCAAAGAAAGAATGAAATGATTTAAAAAAAAAAAAAAAAAAAAAAAAAAAAAAACAGATAAAAAGAAACAGTTACATTTAAGAACTTACTTTTATTGAAAACTGAACACTGGGTAAACTACAACCCGTCTTTACTGAAACACAGTATTATTATTACCCCTAACTTATTTATTTGGAACATTTTTCACAAACTAAAAGCTAAAATTTTTCATCTATTTGGGACATGAACTGTATCAATTAGGACAAGAAGGATATGTAATTTCCACATCAATTTCAATTATATAATTTATAAAAACCATTGATTTAAAACACAACTGGTACCCTAACCAATTTTCTTTATTCATATATATATATATATATATATATATATATATATATATATATATATATATATATATATATATATATATATATACATATACTAGTATATATACATACATACTAATATATATATATATATAAATAAATAAATATATATATATATATACCAGGGCTGAAGAAAACTTTGACTGGGTGTCGGACATTTTTTCAAAGCATCGATGCTGTGTAAAGCAAAAAAAAAACAAAAAAAAAAACGTTCCACCGATGTTGTTATTGACAATGTTTTTTTAAAAGATTTTAATTTTAAATATCAAATAGATTTTAAAAAGGATTTAACTACTACCGGTACAAAGAGGTTATTTAAGAACATGTGGTCAGGGTCATGTTTCCACATAGTGTCGATTTTTGTACTGTCAGCATTGACGACACAAGGTTTGATGGCCATCTTTGTTTATTGACAATCATGCATTTTCGTTTTTCCAAAGTTACATGAACTTTACTAAACCTCATTTCGAGACCTCTTTGATTGTATTTAGACTTTTTAAAATTATTTATTTATAACTAAACAGTTTGCAAAGACCATACGATGCGCGTTGTAGTCTTATTTGACATCCTGCGTGGAACCTCTTTGATAATAGTCTGACGACCATGACCTTCAAGGATCAACCCTCGTAATCAGCTGTTTATGGCTTCCATCTGTCAAGCGATGTGATTACTCAATAAACAATTAATGAAGGTTCAGACAATGAAACAAAAGGAATGGATTGAGACCATTGGATTCTAACTGATTAATAAACAAAAGCCTAATTAATATATCTAGTATTTTTTGAAAACGGTTGACAGGTGATAGTAAACAATACTCGAGTAAAATAATGACTGACAAACATATTTATTTATATGTCCGATTAACTGAATTCTATTATTAACTAAAAATGTCCGACAAGAGATTTTTCACATCGGACAAAAATATTTTTTGTCGGACATGTCCGGCAAATATGACCGTTTCTGGACCCCTGATATATATATATATATATACCTTTCACTAAAGGTTGTAATTTCAATGCTAGCTGTTTAGCGACATCTCTGTTACTCCCCCGGCATGAGTCATAATGACGGAACTCTTGTTTACTTCTCACATATATTAATAAACTCCTGTCAAAATAAATACTGAGATGAAAAAAATATCATATCAAAAATTTACCAAAGACATTTAGATTTTATGTATTATAATTCCTCACACAATTTGTTAATTGCTTTTGTCAACATTTTACATAAGGTAATATAGTACCTAAGTGAACAAAAAATAATTCTGTTTTCTGAAGTGACCTGTCTATGGCAAGTTTTATACTGGAATCACTTCTTTCCAAGGGAAAGGGAACAACATATCAAAAATAAGTTTTTCTTTAACTCGTCAACAAAAACATTTTCACCTGTTCTATACGATTAGTTAATTGGTTGGTTGTAACATTGTTTAATGTTGCATCAGCAATTTTGCAGTCATTCATGATAAGAGCAAGGTTATAAATCTATCAGGATATCTAAAATCAAGATCTTGTATCTATAAGATGTGCAAGTTTGTATAATGGTATGTCTTGTACTAGCACAGACTCCGGGCGACTTTTGTTAAGGTGCTCACATACCAAATCAGTATGTTACAAACAAGTGTACCGCTCCCCAGTCACATTGTAACACTGGCACAGGTGAACTAGTCAATACTTACTCCTTCCTGGTGACAAGCACCAGGCAAAGTAGATGTATCTTAAATTTAAAGTATTGTATATGGATTAGCTGGGGTTTAAACCCCTGACCTCTGGCTCTCGAGATGGACACTCTTGCTCTGAGCAACTGAGGTAGTTCCACATGATTTGGTATACCATCTTAAAGCATACCTATTGTTTATAATTCTGCATGTTAGTAAAACTGCCATAAACCTAAGATTGTTGGCTTTTCAAAAACAACATAAGTCACATGGTTTTAATTCAGCAAAACTTTTCACTAGCAGTTTTATTTAAAATAAATTTATTTAGAACTCACCAATGTGTTCCTCCTGCTGCATTTGTATTACTGTTATCATTTACTGCCATGAATACATACTGCTTTGTTGGAAGGTTTAGTGATTCTAATTCCCCTACCAGTTCCTCAGCTGTCAAAAATAAAAAATAATTAAAACAAGAACACTGCCAAGCAGGGCAATATACATCTGTCACTTTTTCTAATGTGAGCAAGAAGTATATGTTAGGAAATACTGAAGGGACAAGTCATACATATATGCAGACCCTCAAAGTCCAAATATGGACTATAACTCCCCCAAAAACTATTCCAGTCAAAATTTAAACTTCCACAAGATGTTACCATGGTAATACTAATACATACCAATTTTTGTTGGAATCATTCATTTCTAGACAACTTTAATAATATTGCAGAAACCTGCGAAGAACAGACATACTGTGCAACTTTAAATGCATGGAAACTAAATATGTATAGTAACTGTGACCTTGACCTTTTACCTAGTGACCTGATTTGTTATCCCATGCAATACATGTATGTCATAACAAGGAATAAGCTGACCAATTTTGAAATTAATCTGACAAATGGTATGTCTTTAAATGAATAGAAACCAAATTTCTATTTAGAAACATGGTACGTCTTTCAATGAACAAAAACTGAATTCCTATTTATAGTAACTGTGACCTTGACCTTTGACCTAAAGGCCTGATTTGCAATCCCATGTGTTGTCTTATCACAAGGAATAAGCAGAAAAAGTTTGAGATCAATTGGACAAACACTGTGTCTTAAAATACATGGAAACCGAATTTCTATTAAAACTGTGACCTTGACCTTTGACATAGTGACCTGATTTGCAATCCCATGCATTGTCTTGTCACAAGGAATAAATTAACAAAGTTTGAGATCAATCAGACAAACAGTGTTTTTTTAAATGCACAGAAACCAAAATGTTAACATACAGCTGCCCGCCTGGATGAACAGCACCATAACATAGTATGTCCCATCAATATTAACGGGCTTATAAAAAAACATACACCAGTCATTCATTTCAAGTTTTATAACCGCTATGGTAGCTCAGTTGGTAGAGTGCTTGCTTTGTATTTTGGAGGTCAGGGTTCAAACCCCTGTCTGGTCTGACCAAGACTTGAAAAGCACTCGACATTTAGGTATATAAGTCACAGTATCTTTCAGAGGAGACCTTTGAAATCGATGCCTTGTGTCACAGCAAGTGTGGCACCCTAAATGACATCAACATAGACATATATGAAGTTATGCATATGAATGATAATTAATGTAAAGAAGATATCTAAATACTATGCCGACATGTTATTGTTAATCAATATGCTTAGCCAAATGTTTTAACAACCATGTTTATGACATATTGATGATGGGGCTCAATATGAAATCTAATTGAGGTTAGTATTTTTCTGCAGTTCTACTAATATTTTAGTCTAAAGAAAATGAAGAGGTGCGCCTTCCAACACAAAGATGGCAGTTGGTATCATAAAATCTGGTTGGTTTTATTGGTTTCCGATATAGAAATTGTTCTGACCCTACAAACAGCCACCTAGCATAAAGTGTGTTAGGGTCAGAGGAAGTTCGAACTATTTCAAACTGAGCTACAAAAAATAAATAAATAAATAAATAATAATAAAAAATAAAGAATTATAAAATAAAAGATGTATAAAGTAATACCTGGAGCTAACTTTATATACTGAGTAACATCTGGACTTATTAAAGCTATTTTATCAGCAGAATGATTAAACTGCTCCCTCTCAAAGTACCTGAAATAATAAAACAATCACTAAATTGAAATATATATACAGAACATACACTGGGAAACTATAATGAGCTAAGACTATAAAACTTAAAATGAACACTTTAATTAAAAATAAGACAACAGTGATTTTATCTTTTCTCATCTACATCTAGTGGAACCATACTGTGCAGTTGATATCCTGTCAGAATTCATTATTAAGAAACAAGGGTTTCAATCCTCAATATTCTGTAACCTTTGGCATATAGCTTCATCAAACGGCTGCCAGCTTACCTAGTCAATGTGTGTGAATAATGCAGTGTTGGGACAGCAACCTCTACAAATTCTACCAGTGAGAAAGCACTCTCAGCTAAGTCAAAGATATATTGGTGTAACTTATTTTGACCCTGTTTGCATCAGAGTCACAGCTGTATAATGATCAGAAACTGATTACTGTATTACAGAAGAAACTAGAAGAAGTCATTTTGACATTTATAGCTGGTACCTGTCCCCCGTCATTAGTTTTTTTATCAGTGGTCTTAAGTTGTTCATCTTGCCCTGTCTCATTTTTTTGTATTGACATTTTTTTTTATAATTGGTCGATCTGATTTCAGTCACATCTATGTAACCGAAACTTATAAGTTAGTGCGACTTTAATATCTGACAATATTCTGTCTGTTCAGTCATCTTAACTACAGTAGATCCGTGTAGGACTTTTTTTTTCAAAAATGAATTATGTGTTTCGAACTCATTACCCTGGTAAATACCAGTTTGACTTATATTAACGGGAAAAGTAATCAGATAAAAAGGAGACTAACACCTGTACAAAATAGCTTATCATTACTGAAATACGAAGACAGTTATGGGTCACGGCATCATAAATTTTACTGGAGTACAAAAAGGTCATGCATGTTTCGATACGTCATCCGACTTGCAGATGATGTACATACTCAAAGCAGAATGCAATCAGATTGTCATTTAACCAATGGGAATCTTCTAATAGTTTAACATCTGATTTCCTGAGCAAAGAGTCATAAAAACTTAAAACAACATCGTCGTCCTCTTCTGCCATGGTCACTAGACCTCCATATTACTCTGCAGCAAAACTAAAGAATTACAAGGAAGACGGAACGGATAAAATCCGTGTTTTATTAGTGTTGACAAGTAATGTTGAAACTCAGACGTTAAAATGTAAATAATATGATAAAAATCTTCGAATATGAATACCTATGCTTAATACCTATAAGAGCAATAACTTATTTAATGTAATTAAGTAAATAACGTCACGAGAGACAGAAAGGTGTCAACACTGACTTTTGCCCAAATGCTTACTGTAGGTTATTCACTAAATTCGCATTTTAGAATATATCATGGAAATTCAAAAAAATTAAAACCTTTAATTCAATCTGCAGTATTAGATGTTATATAATATATATTATATTATATTTTGACGTCAATTGCGGATAAATCACTAACCGTGATTTAGAATCACAGAACATGTGCTCAATTTACAACTTTTGTAAATTCTTAGCCTATATACCAAGTTCATATCTTATAACATATATTTGATGTTTTGAGATCTTTACTCATAACTGATCTGCCCGACTGCATCTCATCTATGCCATCAAAGATGACTACATAATGACCTACCCGATAGCATTTCACCCGTGTCGTCAAAGACGACTGCACGTTAACCTTCCCGATTTCATTCCATCTGTGCCACCGAAGGTGACTGCATAATAACCTCTCCGATTTCATTCCATCTGTGCCACCGAAGGTGACTGCATAATAACCTCTCCGATTTCATTCCATCTGTGCCACCGAAGGTGACTGCATAATAACCTCTCCGATTTCATTCCATCTGTGCCACCAAAGATCAGGTGACTGCATAATGACCTACCCGATTGCATATCATTTTTGCCTTTAAACGTGACTGCATAATGGCATACCCGATTGCATCTCACTGATCTGTGTCATCAAAGATGTCCGCATAATGACCTACCCGATTCTGATTGCATTTCATCTGTACTACCAAAGAAAACTACCATGATAATGACCTACCCGATTGCATCAGAGAAATATATATGTCTCTGATTGCATTTCATCTATGCCATCAGAGACATATATTACATATATGTACCATCAAAGATGATTGCATATAAGAATACTCTACAAAGTCAAACGTTTAAACACGTCTCCGTATTACAAACAGCTTACGAAAGGGTTAAAATCAATACTTCTTATCGTTTGGTTTCGTCACGATTTCTATATTTTCAATACTAATCCAAATTATGGATTTTTTTTGCTGTATACGAAAAGTTTTTGACAATTTAAATCATTTGTCCTGTTTTGTACTGGTGAACAATTTTAAATTAGCAACCTGGATAGCAATCCAAATTGTTTAAAAATGCTTAAAGATGGAACAGCGGAAAGACAATGTGATGTAACGAAAAAATATCATTTTATACAATAGATTACCATTTTTATGTTCTAATTTCAACTCCTTTCAGGCACAAAAACGAATTCAATTTTTACAAAAAGTTCGAAACTAAACAAAAATGAGTATATATACCTGCTTTACTTGTCAGTCCTAAATTAGCGATAGAGATCGTCCTACTTTAAAAGTAAGGTAAGTGCATAACTATGTCTCTTAGATGTTCTCTCCGTGTCTGCTGTGTTTTGATATATTTTAAAATGGAACTTTAAACCTATTAATCGTACTCACTTAAAGCTTGTGCCTTAGTAACTGTTAGAAGCAACGGATATTTGCTTGTTAAACAATTATACTGCCGACAATATATTTCACAAATTCAAAATGACTTTTTGCTCAGCTTTTAGATGACGGACACCGTGATTGTCTCTAATTTTGTATGGTTTAGTATAATTACTGATGAACTTGATGAATTTATTTGTTAACTTATTGAACCAATAAAAGAGGCCCATGAACCTTAACGCTCACCTGATGATATATCCAAAAGTGTTTTAAACAATGTATAAATTACAGAAACTTTTCCAAATTTTCTCAAGTATAGAACTGCCACAATACTTATTCAGAAATTTCTATTCACAGTTCATTTATAAATAAGTAGCTAATATGCATGTAGTAACTATAGTACAGTGAATAATTTCTAAATCATTAACCATTTCAGCATGGTTATGCAGTTATGTCCTTGACCTTTGAACCTATGACATTCAACCATATAAAAAATGATCATCATATTGATACTTACAATATTCTAATATACACGTCTATACAAAAAGTTATTACTTTTCAAGAAAATTAACAATATAAGCCATCTTATGCAGCCATTACCTTGACCTTTGAACCAATGACCTTGAACTATTTATCAAAATGAACCTCATATCAATACCTACAATATTCTAATATACATACCTATACAAAAGGTTATTAGTTTTCAAGATAATTAACAATTTAAGCCGTCTTATGCAGCTATGAACTTGACCTTTTGAACCTATGATCTTGAAACATATATCAAAATGATCATCATATCAATACCTACAATATTCTAATATACAAGCCCATACAAAAAGTTTATAATTCGAAATAATTCACAATTTCAGTTTTTTAATGTAGCTATGACCTTGATCTTTGAACCTATGACCTTACACCATATATCAATGACCATTATATCAATAGCTACAATATTCTTATATACATGCCTATACAAAAAGTTAATATTTTTCAAAATAATTTACAATTTCAGTTTTCTATTGCAGCTATGATCTTGATCTTTGAACCTGTACCCTTGAACCATATATTTCAAAATGATTGTGTTATCATTATATACAATATTCCAATATACATGCCTATACAAAAAGGTAATAGTTTTCAAGACAGCAATTTAAGCCGTCTTATGCAGCTATGACCTTGACCTTTGAACCTATGGCCTTGATTCATATATCAAAATGATCATCGTATCAATACCTACAATATTCTAATATACATGCCTATACAAAAGTTTAATAGTTTTCAAAATAATTTACAATTTCCATGCCTTTGAAGTATAAATCGAAATGACCATCATGTCAATATTTACAATATTCTAATATATATGCCTATATAAAAAATAAATAATTTTGCAGGTAATTAACCTTTTCTATATACTTTTGCATCTGTGACCTTGACCATTGAACCCATTACCTTGATCTTTGTATCAAAATGATCGTCATGCCATTAACAACAATAATCTGAAAATCCCATGCCATTGTCACCTGAAATGTTAAAAAAAATTAGCAATTTTTATCAAAGGTCATAAACTAGGACAATACCTTGACCTTTGACCTTGATATCATTTCTAAAAAAATAGCAAGACAGGGTCAACAGTGAAAATTCCATAAAATTATCTTCAGCCGTTGTTGAGTTATAACAATAAATGTCTCATTTTACAAATTACGAAATTTTACGCAAAAAACGTAACCTTTTTTTTTGTCCGATTTTCATGAAAAACACAAATTTTTGTTCCCAGGTATGCTGAATCTAAATATCCAATCGAAATTTGTCTGCATGCTTTTGTTTCCGAGAAAAAGTTTTTTGTCTTTAGGATATTTTAAAGCAGCATCAAGTTTTCCAAAGAAAAAATTAAAACGGTGCTAATCTAATTAATGATGTTCCTAATGAACAATGTTATCTTTGGTTCAACGATAAAAGCTCGAATAAATACAGAAATTACAACATTTACCCAGCGAGATGCAGCATTTGGGATCTAATATTAGAACATGGTTACGTCATCAAAACCCGGGTCATTTAAACACAACTTTCGAAACGGTGAAATACGATAAATTAAACACAGAACTTCGTTGAATTTGCCATTTGTGACTTAGTAAGGTATACATAACACCATTTCAAATACATCTGGATATTTGTGACCGCGGAATTTTGAGATTTTTTTTTGTATTTTTGTTTGAAATTAATAGCTAGTGAATTATATGAACTTTTAGAATATTTTTGCAAATTTTATCATTCAAAACTTATAGTGACACTTTGAACTATTCTTTATATCAGTTTATTTAAACTATTTCGTAATTTAATCATTAATCTCTCCAATTTTTCTATATTACATTGCCACGCGACAGGTTATTTAAAACTCCTTACGGCTAATTTTTATGTACATTAAAAACGCCGAAAACGCTTGATTGTCATTTACCACTTTGACACTAATTGTTCTTCTATTGTTTGTTACAATTCTAGCTCATATTATTTGTATTACGTCATAATACCCGACATCATGTTTTAGCGTCAGTCGATATCGGGCTGCGAACCGACTTGACTGTGTGAATAAAAGTGCTATCTTAAAAGTTAAACTTGTTATTACTGTATTTCAGTTCTCTACCATTTGACTAATTTCCCCCTGTAAACTGCTAGTTTACATATTAATGAAGGTCAATTTATGTTATCTGTCATGTTTCACCTTCGATTCTAGGGTTTTCCGTACATCCGTGCGCATGCTCCTAGCTCATAATTACCATCGTAAAACACTGACCAACCGGTCAGAGGATTCCGTTTATTTACAGCTAAAAGTAAGGAAATTTTAGAAAATGAATGTCACGGATCGTGGTTAGAAGATATCTATTTATCAAAAAAAAAAAAAAAAAAAAAAAAAAAAAAAAAAAAAAAAAAAAATCAGAAAATTGAAAAATTAATGCAGCTTTAAGTAACGACGGCCATCATGTTGGGCGTGGCCAAAACCCGAACACAATTCTGAAAGACTGTTACCCAGACATGACAATCACCAAGTTTCCTTAAATTTGGCCAGTAGTTTTGGAGGAGATGATTTAAATGTAAAGTTTACGCACGACGCACGGGTATAGATCGCAATAGCTCATCTGAGCTTTCAGATAAGGTGAGCTAATAAACTACATGTATCAAAGGTTCCAATTTACTAACTTTTACTTAGCGATGACCGGAAGAACCAAGATCAAGTTGCAACAAATGGCGGGAAAGAAAAATCAAATCTATAGAGGTTGACAATAAGTAATAAATTTCAGACAAAAGGCCATTGAGCAAAATGGTTTTCATAGTTACAAATTTTAATTTATTAGTTAAATACTGTTTATGTGGTTACGTTTTGTGACGTTTTACTCGAATGGAGCAAGTGCTTCCCGAAGCGTCATGTTATTATTGGTTAAATGAACAATTCAATTTTGTGTCTTGTTTTTTAGTTTTGCTAGTTTTGTTGCAATATGTTCTTGGTGGCCTTGGCTCATTCTCTATTCATTATTCATATAAACTTATGCGGGAATGACCATGATAGTTTGCCGGAAACACTTTCTTAGTGCAATGCTCAGTCAGTTTTTGTCTTTTTATTTCTTTTTGTATTTTTGTTAAAATCATCAACATTAAAAACAAACACATATACTTTTAAATCACATATTTAATCTTTTTTAAAATATAAACACAAATTAAATACAAGACGTAAAATTCGTAAATATACATGTACAAAATCCGATAAGCTCACTGGATAAAATATACATATGTAGGATAACAAAAAGAATTTCTTAGATCTGGTTCCTCTGTTCAACTGTCAATTTTCGTTCCCAGATCTCGTTCTCACATCTGGTTCCTATGTTCAACTGTCAGAACATGTTCCAAGATTTGATTGCATTTTTTTTTATAAATAAAATAAATAAATACCAGTCTACAAACACTTAATCTTATTTAAATGCAGCAATTTTGTTGTTAATTGGTCTTTTAATGCATTTATCTGAGTTTAAATAAGCTTTTATCTTTGGTAATTCTTCAAATCTATCAAGGAATGCTTGAAGTTTTTTGAAGTTTTCGAGACATGTGGGATCCATGATTCTGTGTTGATCTAATAATTCATAAATGTGAAAGTCGCATATAGTTATCTGAAAAAATATAAAGTACATATAAATATGTTTAAGAAAATATAAACAGCATATTTCAATTTCACATCTAGAAGAAGGTATAGCAAATTGTGTCACTGCAATTCTGACAGCGAATATGGAAAAATAGTCGTAGAAAACTTGAATAAAGTTTAATATTATTTATTTACTGTAGCAAAGTATAGTGACTGGATATGGCATCGCGGATTATTCTGGAGTAGCATATGGTATCTCTGCACAGAGAAAAAATTTGCCGCTATGGGGATTTTATATGTTGAAATATCTCTCGGCAAATGTATTTTATTTTTGCGCTTATGATTATGATTCATTACGCCACTAAGGGAATCATTAAAAATCTCGCTATTTCTACCATTTTTAACATGTAAAATTCCCATATCGGTTACATTGTTCTTTTTATAGATATTTATTTTATTCAATAATGTGCATGTTGAATTTCAGTTACGATTAGCCTCAAGTAAGTGAAACCATTTAAAAAGGTAACAAAACTTTTTTTATGCCATCTGCGAAATTTTGAAAAATTTCTTTTGGTAAAAAATCAAAGTTTTGCACATGGTATTTACAACGATTTTGTAACACAAGTCCTGAAAAGATATAGAACAATGTTACTGAACTATTAACGTGTGTTTCCGGTTATTTAGATAAATGTTTGCAAACTCTGTTAAGTAATGATTAAATGATCATCATTTTGAAGATGTACTACTTTAGAGATTACTTATAAAGTAAAGTATGGATTTGGTAAATCTGAAATGTATGTAGAGAAAACAAACTTTCTCAGTCTGATAAATATAAGATGTAAATGTATTAATTAGAAAAAAAAAAACATACCGCCCTGAAAGCAGGAAATCGTGGGTTCAAACTCTGCTACATACTACTTTTACGCCTGATGCTCGACATAAGGACAGAATATCAGTGGTTCAGACTAGGAGAGTGGTTCCCTTGTTTTCCACGTACTTACTCGGTAAACTAGCACTTTAAATCACTCTATGTGCATAATAGTACAAGACAGTCTGGAATACACACTCGTATATCTTACACACATAAGTTGTTTTTAAATAAGTCCTTATAGATTAATCAATCTTATCTCGTCACAAACAGCTGAAAAAATTGCTGATGTGACGTTAAACAAAACTACAACCAACAACAATTTTCGGTATACTTTGATGTAAATCAATTATATAGAACATCTTATAAAAAAAACACTTACTTTGTCCCCAGCAAACCAGTCATTAGAACCAAGAAAAGTCTCAAATATTTCCAACTTTTTACCTAAATCTTTGAAGTAACTTTCCTTTAATTTTTCCTGAGAAATAAATAAATAATAAAAAATAAATAAATAAATAAATAAAATCGGTATTTGCTGTGTGCGGTATATAAAATAATTCAGTCTTGACGTGCACAGATAGCTTGCAAATTTCTTCATCTGATCAACACTTATACGTTACTTTTCTTTTGGACACCTTGAATCATCAAGAACCGATATTAATAACTCTAAATTATCACACAGTATTAACACGATATTACTAAAAGTACGTGCAACAGAAATCGAAATTAACACATAAGAAATGTGATTAATGATTGCTACAGACTGCCTAAACTAATAAAAACACACACCAGTCTATATATAAATTACAACCCTAAAGAAAATAAAAACTATGAAAATTAACAAATTACTGTCTGATTCACGTCTGCCGTAGCACTAGTTTTTCAAGGTTTTAGAAGAGATATCAAAAAATTTTGTAGAATGCCACATACCGTTATGACGTATGCATTTTGTCGTAATTATCTGACACCAAACTAAATGCCATCTTAGCTGGAGTATAAAATGCAGAGCTTTTTAAAATCCTTACGGGGATTTAACATGGGAAAAGACACAAACACTCATTCCGGAAATACATCGCTGTAATAATCATGCGGGTTAGGGTAGAAAATTCTGGAATAGTTCATTCAGCTGTAGGTAAGATCGCTGTTGTTAGACCTAGTTATATATTCGTTTTGATGTCAAGTTGCAGACGATATTACCTGGCCAGCGATAATGGGAAAGTCGGTCATGCGCAATTCTATTTTCTTAACCCGCATGATTTTTCAGCGATATATTTCCGGAATGAGTGTTTGTGTCTTTTCCCATGTTAAATCCCCGTAAGGATTTTAAAAAGCTCTGCATTTTATACTCCAGCTAAGATGGTATTTAGTTTGGTGTCAGTTAATTACGACAAAATGTATACGTCATAACAGTATGTGGCATTCTACAAAATTTTTTGATATCTCTTCTAAAACCTTGAAAAACTAGTGCTACGGCAGACGTGAATCAGACAGTAAGTTTATCACATGAACTTTTATCAGGAAAGTGAGACCGGGTGCTTCGGAAGTTTTTTGTAGCAAGTGTTTGCACTAGAGGTTTGTAGAACGAAATGATTACAAAAAATCCCGATGATCTAATTTGTTAATACGCAATATCTAAACTTATATTTCAGTTCACAGCTAACTGTTAGTCTTACTAATAAACAAACATAACTTGTTGAATCTGTCAACAAATTGCTGCTGTAAATAACTTATCAACTTACTAAATTAATTCTACATAAAAAAAATCAGGACGAGTTTAAGACTGTTGGTTTGTAACAGTTTATGAACACAGACCAATCGTGTTAATATGTAACTCTACTCACATAATCTCTACTATATGCTAATCTAACTAAACCGTTCCTAAAATCCATAGCCTGGTCCAACATCATATCAACATTTACCTTCTCGGCTTCTGTTTGACCAACTAAAACAGAAATATAATATGTCATGGTAAAAACAAGTTAATTTTTTGAAATCGAACTATTACGAATAAGATTATAACATCTTTATCGCAAGTCTTAAAATGCACAATATAATATTTATTTAATCATCAGGTACCATACCAACTTTTACACAATTTTTAAAACGAAAGTATAATTTAGAAAATATCAAACTGAGATTGCCTACAGACATTCTTTGACCTTTATAATACAGTGATACACTAGAGTATGTTAGTTATAGAATCTTTACTCTTGCAATGAAAAACAAGGCATCACAAGTGATACTAATCCCCTGGCAACGGATTATTATGTAATATTGTTTTTTCAAAGAATCGACTATATTTAGATGCTAATTTGCACATGTAAACGAAAAACAACGTGTAAACAAAAACCCGTGATAACATAACATTAAATGTCCTGTGTTCTACATGCATGAAGTCAAGTTCATGAAATTCTGCTGAGAAATAAACTTCTTAGAAGGCTGACAAGGAAAGTGTAACATATCAGTTATATTAAGTTGCCTATATGCATATTGTGCTAATCTAGTAACAAAAAAAGTTACCGAAAAAACCATGTTATTAACATATGTATATATATTTTAAATGTCCAGTGTTCCACTTTGTATATACCAAATTTGAATAAAATTAATCAATAAATAAATATGTAATTGCCTTTTTTCTGTTTTTCTTTTTATAGTAACGGCGGTTATCTTGGATGTAGGATCAGGATCTTCGTTTGCGAGTGGATAATAACATCATCTGTGGACAAATTATAAATCACACACACACACACACACACACACACACACACACACACACACACACACACACTTTTTAATACTAACGTAGGTCATGTTTTCTGCCTATATATCGTAATATAGCGTTACTCTGTGTAACTTTGATATCACCATCAATGTAATATGGAAGCTAAAAAAGAAAAGAAAAAAAAAATTAATAAATTAACTATCATGGTGGCGAGGGGGGTGTTAAAAAGTTAATCTGGATACCTGTACAATGTACTTGGTAATACCTTTTAAAGACACAACAAACGTTTTAGGAACAAGTTAATGGATGCATAAATCATACAGAGTGCAGTCTCAAGAAACAAGATACAAATATCTACGTCACCAGGTCAAATATACAGCATTCTACATATAAATAAAATAAGCCTGAAAAAAGTACATACGTAAGTATGCTTCGTTTTAAATATTTATTTTGAGTGATAATATTATTGAAATGTTAAAGAGTGCCTGTAACGAAAACAAATAGTACATATGTTTTAATACTATTTAAATATAAAAATATCTTAAAAAAAAGTTTTGTTTAGTTACACTATTAAAAGTTTTGGGGCCTTGATGGCCAAGTAGTCTAATTGCTCGGTGCTTCTCAATGCATGGAATCAAATTCCGCTAGAACAGATGCCAGTGTGACAAAAGTTGTCATTTCACTTGCCGAAGGTCGGTGGTGTTCTCCGGGTACTCCCGTGTCCTCCACAATTCCCGAGTTGACCGCCTCGAGGTAAGTGAAGGAATCTTGACTTAGGCGTAAACAGCCTTACTCAACTCGCCTCATTTTTATTTTGAGTTGCAATTTATTTCGGTTTTAAGCCTAATGAAATAAACAAATATAAGCATGAATCATTGTATAAACAGATGGAATAACAGTTCTTTACTATAAGTGTAGTTTGTGGTATGTGCAACTTACGTTTGGTATTGGTAATCCTAAACTATTCTTTACGTTTGTCCAGGCTTGTCTATTGTAATCTGGTGCTGTGATTATAAATATAAAAAGACTGCCAACATCAAACACTGAGTTCATCATTCAGTATTTCTAAAGTCTATCGAAACATATTAGAGATTACTTTTTATTAATCAATTGATTTATTCATTATTTATTATTTTGGTGATGCCAAGATGTAATCGGTTGTGACAATTTCTCTGTTGGATTCTTGTTACAAAGGTCTGATCTACCAAGAAAACAATGTCATAACAACACGATCCAGATAAGATACAACACAAGAATACATGTAATTTTACAAGTAATAAAAATTCTTATATCCACCACTCTAAAAACAGCTGTTTGACACCATTACATTTCGCCATCACAACTGCAAACAATTTGACACAAACATGCTTCTTCCCATATGTTGTGAATAATATAACTATGTTTTCAAAAAGAAAATAAATTCCTTTGTTGGTCTAAAAACTAAATAACAAAAAATAAAATAATAATAATAAAAAGCTTTTATTGCTTCGCAAAGCCGTTGATTCACTCGAATCTCTATACATCTGTGCGCATGCCCCAAGCTAATAATAACCATCGTTCAACACGTTAGAGGATTCCGTTTATTTACAGCTAACAGGAATGAAATTTTATAAAATGAATCTTACGAATAGTGATTAAGAGTTTTCTATTTGAAAATTAAATTGAAAAACTTAATACAGCTTTAAAAAACATTTACCATCTCCTTGTTCATACTGTTCATCATGGTACTCCTCCCCAACATAGTTTAACAACAATCTGATTGGCTGTGCTAACTGAAATACATACATATAAATTATAATACTGGAAAGATTTCCACCACGGAGTTCTATGTAGGTCAAATTCCTGAATAAAACTTGTGTATGGTTTGAAAGTTCATGGTTTGGATATCATTTTACCCAAGTTCCGAGATAGAAATTTTTAAATCCGTTGTATATATATACACAGTTTTCCTACTCAAGGTATATTTATTTCTTGATTGTGTTCTTGATTGCAAAGAATAAGTACACATCATTTTTATTCTAACACATACAAGTTATAACCTTTTGCTTAAAACTGTGTTGGCAATGGCACTGGTTTTTGCCGTTTTCAAAATATCGGACAGTAAATCAGTATGATATAGAACATTTTATGTCTCAATCGGTATACCAACTATCTGGAAAATGACTTGTCAGTAATGTTGACGGTGTAGATGTAGTAAAAATATTTATTAATCTTTACAACGAATAGTTGTGATATAAATGAGTGCTAATTATTACAATACGGTGATATATATATATATATATATATATATATATATATATATATATATATATATATATATATATATATATATATATATTAGCCTGGAAAATTGCAATTTTTTTTTCATGTTTATCTATATTTACCAATGTTTGTAGCAGATGAAATAGATTATAGCGTGAACTTTGTACTGAACCGTATCCACTGGTAATAAATAAAATACGTGGGCGGATAGTGTATAATTCATGCAATTACATGTATTGCAGTTGTATTAATTAAGTACGACTTTTGTATCATGGTAATAGTATTATCATGTTATTAGCATTGAAGCTGTTACGTTCAGGGTCTACCACTCTTTCTGTGTCTCTTAAATCCAGACTAAACTTCAATTTATGACCCCAGATTCATTCAATAAATGCTTTAAAACTTGAAGAAATTAATGTTCAAAATAAGGCTTGGGCTGTTTGGCTTTCTCTTATATAAGAATTTAAGGTGGATTGCAATAGGAACTCTTTCCTGGTTGACATAGACAATAAGAATCAGTAATCACAACCTTAAAAAAAGAACAAATTAATTACATTTGTTTTGAACATGGTCCAGGTGGTCAAAAGTATCTGCTTACGAATCACTTTGCTCTCGCTGCCTAGGTTCGAATCTCACTTGGGTAGATCCTAGCATGAGAAAATTTAATTTGCTTGCTGAAATCTGCGATTTACTGCGGTTTCCTCAAGCGTCATAAAACATACCACCAGAATCTTGAATGAGGCCTTAATCTCCATTTACTGCGATTTATTCTGGTACTCCGGTGTCCGCCAGAATCTTGACTGGAGCTTTAAACCCCAAAACTGTAAATTACTCCGCACGCCGGGGTCCTCCAGCGTCACTGAACAAACCACCAGAATCTTGACCGAGGCGTTAAACTCCATTACTATGATTTATTCTGGTATCCCCCTGTCCTCAGGCATCATTGAATATTCCGCCAGAATCTTGACTTGTACGATAAACTCCATTTACTGTGATTTATTCTGGGACTCCGGTGTCCTCCAGCGTCATTGAACATACCAACAGAATCTTGACTTGGGCGTTAATATAAATTACTGTGATCTTTTTCTGGGCCTCCGGTGTCCTCCAGCGTCATTGAACATACCAACAGAATCTTGACTTGTACGATAAACTCCATTTACTGTGATTTTTTCTGGGCCTCCGGTGTCCTCCAGCGTCATTGAACATACCAACAGAATCTTGACTTGTACGATAAACTCCATTTACTGTGATTTTTTTCTAGGCCTCCGGTGTCCTCCAGCGTCACTGAACATACCAACAGAATCTTGACTTGTACGATAAACTCCATTTACTGTGATTTTTTCTGGGACTCCGGTGTCCTCATGCATCATTGGACATACCGCCAAAATCTTGACTAGGCGTTAATATAAATTACTCCGATTTACTCCGGTACTCCGGTGTTCTTCAGCGTCATTGAACATACCAACAGAATCTTCACTGGTGCGTTCAACTCCATTACTCCACTTTTCACTGCTTCAGTTAATGAAACGCACTGATTTACAATAGGCAGACCACTATGATTTTAATTACGTTAAAGCTAATCATACAATCATGTATTTACTTAA
Source organism: Tegillarca granosa (assembly GCA_029721355.1). Lineage (NCBI taxonomy): Eukaryota > Metazoa > Mollusca > Bivalvia > Arcoida > Arcidae > Tegillarca > Tegillarca granosa. The sequence goes on along the minus strand of CM056599.1, from coordinate 41,762,369 downwards.
TATGTTAATAGCATGCATACAGCACGTTAACGAATTATCTTTGAAGATACACCGAGTAACACTCACGCATATCCTATAAAACTTACATCTTTTCTTAATCATTGTATAATCAACAAATTGCTGTTTTATCTTTAAAAAATAACAGATTCAGCAATTATGAATGATGCCAGATTACTAACCGCGCGATATTCCCGAACTTAGACGATTATAAATCCTATAGTAGCTTGGCATAAATAATACTTTTCATCAATATAAATTTCTGTTGTTAACTTCATTTTTGATAAAAATAAATAAATAAATAAAATAATAATAAAAACCGGCCTCAAATCCGAAAATATCGAGACAAGTCTAAACTAATTACCATGTTTAAAATTTTTAAAGTCTAATTGGGCTAATTAGAAAACCTTAGATAGAGCACCTGTTCCACGACCATGTTAGCTGGTTATGGACATGTCAGTTTGTTGATGTGAAAGAATAACTACTAGTATTTTGACATAACGATGACCTCGCTGGGATACCAGTATTGATATCAGACAATGTAACTTAGTGAATGATAACTAAACACATTGTGTTATTCTTATGTTATTGTCAAAACAGATACGAGAAATGTCAATTACGGAAAAACAGTAACGTGTATATTTTTACCAACTCGGAAACTAAATACACGGAGTTAAGTAATAAATACTATTCGATCGGTTAACCAATCTTGTTATTTTAGATCAGCTATATACACAGATTTCTAATACATCATCATCGTCATCATCATAATAACACCATTTTATGGCTTCATCACAAAATACAACCGGGTTACAGCAATAAAAATACTATACAACATGTATATACACCTATATATAACCCGAGTTTAATTTTAAATACATTTCAAAAGTTGGGACATTTTTGGTATCTCTTTCTTTATAAGACCCTAAAGTTATTCCTTTATTGAGGCGAATTAAAGTCACTTTGATGATCTAATTTATATTAAATATGTCAAATTTATACATTATTTGTTGTATGCTATGATTTTAATCGCATATCCGTTTTATTCAAGTTTTTACATTTGTATTAACTTGTAACAGATACAGAGGTAATGGATGTTCCGCTACACAAATTAGTTGCGATTATAAAATCGTTGACGTAACGAGGTTATGTACAGTGTACTTACCTTTGAGTAAATCAATTTCAGTTATATCATACCGGTGTCGAGGCCCATGTATAAAATACAAAATATTATATACTCACTCCTCGGATTTTCCAGTAGCCTAGAGTCGGCATTTTCCTGCAGACGTGAAGAGTTTGTAAACTATATATAACCCCGATATACGATGCACCAGCATACACGCGTCTCTGATTGACAGCTCAATTAGTTCGCTGAATCAAAGAAGTGTAGCAGTGTAGCGTTAATGCTCCGTTCTTCCCGGGAACGAGTTATTAATCATGCCTGACCCTTTTTTCTTGATTCTCTGTGTGCATTTACCGTTACATTTGCTTTTTTAGATTGAAATGATTTGTTTGTGGAACAGCTCGGGAGCAAAATTTATGTCACGTCTGAAAAGAGCAAAATTACTAAAAAGACATAATCACAAAATTTTTAGTGAAGGCTAATCGTAACATACCGACTTTTGCATATTGAAAAAGAGAAAAATAAAAATTAGGAAAAATCACAAAATTGCATGTAGTTTTATGGTCAATTATCGTATAGATTAAATCAAAGTGCTGACAGCACTGATGGAAAGATTGGATAAACAATAATGTGTTATTTTCTCTTATGCAAATTGTATAAACAGAGAACACATAAGGCATTGGAACAGGAAGATAATGGCAGTACAAAAAGATAGTTGTCATATGATGTAATCTTAAAAGTGTCTTTGCCTGATTGTTGAAATTACATACATCATCTGGTTGATAGTGGTAGATGCTAAAATGTTTTAATAACATGCAATGAAATGATGGGATTCAGATGTTTTTAATTAGTTCTGACCCGCTGTACCAACAAGGAATGTGTTACTTCCAACGCATCCAAAGTGCGGTCCATAGTGAATTGTTACACTGTGTGCCTGTAATCTAGTATCATACAAATGTTGAAGGCTTCGCTTCTACGATAAAAATTGCAAATCCTGACACAAGTAGCTTTGCATAAATGGATACAAGGTGTGAACAACCTCCAACCTAATTTTTATTCTAAGTTGATATGAAAACAGCTGTTGGAGACAGGTCTGTTAGGTCTGACAAAGTCAGATCAGTTGTAACACAAGGTTTCAGAGAAATCCAGCTCACAATAACTAGGGATAGATATAATTTCTCACTCATTCAATTTCCTTATTTACCAAAAAACCTTGTTTTGTAAGTAACTTCAGTGATCTGTAACATTTCAATGGTGCATAATGATAATAACATTATCAAATAACCAAAAAACTGAAATACCAACAAACAACATACAGCACATCATATAATATTAACTGTGTTTTCCGTTGGAATTTTGAACACCTCCAATGAAAGTGCAGAAGATAAACTAATTTGACTGTACTTGTAAGATATCATAATGGTTCTGATAACATTGTCATTTAAGAACTTAATATTACTTATGCAAGTATTGTCTCCATTAAGGAGAAATGTATTGTCTTCAAGGAGAGAAATTGATACAAATGGTGGTGGTGGCGACAACTTTAGCAAGTCATGTATGTGCAAATCCTGTTAGATTAAACCTCCCTTGGCCATCAGTAGGGCAAAGAAGTCCTTCATTGAAAGTTATGCATAGACATAGTGGATTATCTTTGAAATCAGGACCCCTTGAATGCCAGTGGGACGTTTGGCCAACCGTCCTTTCTGGCTGACCCAGATCACTACATTCCCCCTTTGTGATTAATACCCCTGAGGCAAAACATACCAATTTCATCTCTCTGATCGAGATTGTGCATCATTTCCCTATTGATAATACCCTCAAAATGTAACTGGAAATTGAGAAATTGGAGTGGCAAACCATGGTCTCAGACCCAAGACCTCCCTAGCAGTGGGACATTCCACCAACCAAGCTATCTGGTCTCTTGTGGACTCTTCCAACTATATGTTAGATAACTGTATCCAGAAAAGTGTGACAAAACTGGCCTGGATAAACAGCAAAAACATCACGATCTAGATCAGAATATCAATACTGTGGTGACAGCGATTTTTATAGTCTGGATGAATTTTGCCAAATTCAGACCAGGTCTGACAGGAGGTTTCAAGGAAATTTGAAAACTTTTTATATAAACCTGATGACTAAGTGAAACAAATTACATATGTAGCACAACTGGCACATTTCGTACTGTTACTGTGAAAACAAAATGAATTCCTGTTAAGCATTTGTAGTTGAAGATGTAAACGGTAGATCACTCCCTTGTTGGGTGAGACGAGTTACATTCTGTCAAATAAATACAGGGATGGAAGTCTATAGGCAAAAAAATTTGTTCCTCATACAAGTGACGAAAAATCGTCTTTGCAAGGTGAAACAATATGCAAACCAAATCTCAAGAGGGAAATTATATCATCAAAGTGGTAGTTCTGATTGCCATAATAGAGGTCTGCTGTCTGCATGCAATTGTGTCAAAGCTGTCAACGATTTCCAAAGTTAAGCATGTGACAACTCGTAGACGGAAACATCCCCTGACATACGGAACTGACAAACTTCCTCCTCACACTTGGTTCTGTCCTGAGTGAGAGGTGCTGTGATCCTTAAGCACTGTTTAGACCACTCAGCCACCATGGCTCCCATTCTTCAAAGGTAAGTACCAGACTTGACATTTGTGTGCTCAGCATAATACAACCAAAATATGCTGGCATATTAACACTACAATACATTGGCAGCTGATGGTATTGGGGCTTTTATTGTTGACATATGTCCTAAAAAGTTTTCCCATGCGAGTGGTGTGAAAAAAAATTTCAGTACCATTGTAACTTTTGTGTCCATCATGTTCATATATCCACCAATGCTATAGCTAGAAATATTAACAAGAAACAGCTTACATCTCTGAAAAATATTTATTTCTTTTAAATTACATATACATGTAGCTCTGTTACAACAGCAGTTGTTTGCAATACAATGTTGATGAACCACTGAAACTCTGTTTTTGTCGGACAGAAAAGTTTTTGTCTAAGAACGTGAAATTCTTGGACAAATCTTCAAAGTGCAAGTACCGTAATCCTTCGATGTTTTCAGACCCTCTATGTTTTCGGACACCCTAATTTTTAAATTTAATAATTTTTACATTTTCTCTAATTTCGGGTGGCAATTTTTTACCTCTAAAACCGGACACGTTTTTGCTGAAACTCGGTTGCAGCATGTGATGCAGAGCGCTTGAAATAAAGATGTAATAAAATCAAGAAAAAACTTAGTTGTATTCAATCATTTTAACTATAAATTGTTGTTTTCACACGTTTATTTCATTGTGTATTGGCGCCTGGCATCGTAACGTGAAACAGGTTTGTGCAATGTATTAACGGTTTTATGTAAACTCAATAAAATCATACCTTTAATTAGTGCTTTAATTTTCTATGAAAGTGGAAGTTGATTAAAATTAATGTTCACTGCCGAGAAAATCGTGTAAGACAGAATCTTGTCGGTACACTAGTTCAACATAAAAGACATTTTTTCTGATGAAAACAGGAAATGACGTTTTTCACTTATTCTCATTTAGTATTTGTTATGGGAATTCCCGAAACGACTATGTGATTGTTCCAGCCGACAGACGCGATAAAAACTGTTTTCAAAGATGAAAATTACTTTAAAATATGTTTGAAATATGATTGAAAATAATTTAATTTTAACTTTTATTTGCGGAAGTCGGGAGTCGGGACTTGTTCCATTTTTGTATTGCCATTTCTTAAAATGTACACACATACGCAAGGTAAAATATTGAATATTTGTTTGAAACGAAATTCTCTGAACTTGATCCACAAATAATGCAACAAACGATGTATAATAATAATTTGACTGCAGACAATTACAAGTAGAAAGCGGCATGTTGGTGCACCTCAAACGTTGGAAGTTAATGAAAAGGTTACGTTGTTTACTTGTAAACAAAATGGTGACCTCGATGTTTATTACTTACAGAATCATGATTATTGATCATCAAACACTTACAAAAAATAATTAATGAAATAAACAACACAAAAAAGGTAATTGTACTTGTATTTTATTTAAAATTTTACTTTATCATTAAAATATATCCGTGGATATCGCTGTTGATAATGTCTCGGTAAAATGCCCCTGTGTTTCAATTGTATTCTACCGCGTCGTTTATCAAAACCTATATCCCATTCCGCATTTCAAATACGTACGTAGATTACAATATTTAACAAGTGATAAGCGTACACAGTTTGAAAACAATCGTTAAAACATCGATAGCACGACAAACGCTACTTCCTTGCAATGTCGGAACTACATTTTTCCGCGTAGTAAGAAATCAAAACGAACAGAACCTAGTGAAGAAGCTGCAACATCCGGGTTTCCCCCATGCGATGCGTTAGGAACGATTGTTCCAATCTTTCCAAAAATGATTTTACATATAAAAAAAGAGCAAAACAACTTCCTAGCAAGGACAACTTGCAAAATCATTGCTTACTTGCTTGCTTATGTCCATCTCTCCTTGTGGAGAATTGGGCCAGATATCTTTCTTGTCCAAAAATCTCCGAGTCGTCCAATACTGCACATATGTAGTCGACATACATAGTTCTCACCATTCTGATAAGCGTATCTGGTATGCCATAGCTTCTCATGATTGTCCAAAGCATCTCTCTATCCACACTATCAAAGGCCTTTTCATAATCAACAAAACAGATAAACATGTCGGTGTTCCACTTTACTGCCTGTTCTATAATATTTCTCAAAATGAAGATTTGTTCTGCTGTACTTCTTCCTGGTCTGAACCCTGCCTGTTCCTTCCTCAGTAATTTATCCACTCCATCTCTTATTCTTCTAATTATAACTTTACACATCACTATGGCTGGTACTGGCAGTAAAGTAATCCCTCTCCAGTTACTGCATAAAGTCATATCTCCTTTCTTCGGTAGTTTGACTATCAATCCCTTACTTCAATCATCAGGTATTACTTCCTTGTCCCATATTTTCCTGAACAAATCTTCCAATAATTCTGCAGTAATATTGATATCTGCACACAGTAATTCTGCTGTTATTGAATCCACTCCTGCTGCTTTTCCTTTCTTCAGTTCTTTAATTGTTTTCTTTATCTAATCTTAGTGATGTAGCTGGTGGTAATTTCGTCAATTTCATTTTCACATTCTTCCACTTCTATCCTGTCCGTTGGTGCTGGTCTGTTTAGCACTTCTATAAAATGTTCTTTCCATCTTGCTCTTATTTCACTCTCTGTTGTTAGTATTTTCCCATTCTTATCTTTAACTGTTGTTGATCTCCTTGGTCTGTCATTACATAATCTCTTTGTGGTGTCATACACTCCCTTCATTTGGCCCTGGTTTGCCATGTCCTCTGCTTCCTGTTCTATACCATTTATCCATTCTCTTCTATCATTTCTTAAACTTTTTTTACTTCCTTGTCCATTTCTCTATATTCCTGTCTATACTTTTCCTGTAATCTTTCAGACTTTGTCTCGTTTACCTTGGTTTTGATTTTCCTTCTGTCTTCAATCTGCTTCCAACTGTTTTGACTGATCAAGTCTTTACTTTTATACGTTTTATATCCAATGGTAATCCTAGCCGTCTCGTTAAACACAGATTTTATTACGTTCCATTTCTCCTCTACTTTTTCCTCCTTATTCCTGTCATCTTCCATACTTTCGCTTTCCTCCTCCTGTAAACAGCAAAAGCGATTTTTCAGTTCTAACACAAACTTTTCCTTCATCTTTGGTATTTTCAGTTTGCTGACCTCATATTTCCTTGTCCTATTTTCTCTCTTTAATACTTTGCTCAGCTTGAGTTTTGTCTTGGCTATTACCAAACTATGGTCACTTACCACATCAGCCCCTTGATATGCTCTTACATCTTGGACTTACCATCTAAACTTGGAGTTGACAGCTATATGGTATCTGGTTCTTGTATTTTCCATCTGGTGAAGTCCATGTATATTTATGTATATTTTTATGAGGGAACATGGTTGATGTTATTACGAGATTTTTCATGGCACACAGGTTAACGAATCTCTCCCCATTGTCATTTCTTTGTCCTGTAATTAGGGCATGGTTTCCTACAATTCCTTTATCTGCCTCTTCTGCTGTTTCTACTTTGGCATTCCGATCTCCCATAACTATCAATAAATCATGCTTTGGTACCTGCTCTATTACTGTCTGAATCTGCTCATAAAATTCATCGTTTACTTCTTCACCATCTTCATTTATAGGAGCGTAGACCTGTATGACTGTAGTCTTTATATACTTAGAATAGAACCGTGCTGTTATGATTCTATCATTCACAGGAGTATAACCCATCAAGCTCTTCTCTATCTTCTTGTTCATTATTATTGCCACTCCGTCTTGATGTTTGTCTTCTTTTCCTGAAAATACGTTTGTTTCACCTGATCTTGTTCTTATTTTTCTAAATCCAGTCCACCTGCAGTCGCATATTCCTAGGATTTCTACTCCATATTTCTCTGCTTCCTTTACGACCTGCGCTGTTTTTCCAATGCTGAACATAGTTCTTACATTAGAACATCCTATTCGGATGCATCTTTTAGGATCAGCAATCGACTTTGTCGACATACAGGTGTCCTTTCGGGTTTGACCTGCATGTGTCATATCACTCTCCACCCATCTTAGATAATCATCGTCTGGTATGTATGAAATCTCTGTGCAGTTCCAAAGATGACTTTTAAATATATAATAGAAATACCAGTTAAATTTTGCTGTGCCAGATGTGCACATTTCGGAAATTCATTCCTAATAAGTGACACTAAGACCGAAAAGTTTGATAGTTTAAAAGATAAGCCAAACAATAGAAAATAATGAATCTAAAGTTCCAAAATTATATAAATCCAAATCCAGCTAAGGAATGCTGTTCATGAGGGAACAAACCTTAGTTTTAAATAAATTTCAAATTTTAGACGACTGAAAGTTTTGCTAAATGGTACATTTTGTGACAGCACAAAGTACTGCCTATTGAGTTATGGATACCCTCGTGGAGTTTTACTCCACCAGCAGCGGTACCCGCTCAGGAGTAGTAAATATATAATAGAAATACCAGTTAAATTTTGATGTGCCAGATGTGCACATTTCGGAAATTCATTTCTCATCAGTGACACTAAGACCGAAAAGTTTGATAGATAAAAAATATAAGCCAAACAATAGAAAATAATGAATCTAAAGTTCCAAAATTATATAAATCCAAATCCAGCTAAAGAATGCTGTTCATGAGGGAACAAACCTTAAATTGAAAGATTTCTTGTTTCCGTAATCAGGTTTTCTTTCCAGGGTAGAATGATTAGTCCTAAGCCCAACCCCGAACCTGGAGGGCCAGTTGGTTTGTTTAGGTTTTTCTTCCTTTTGTCGGTTTGTCTCAGCTTTTCCATCCTTTAGCCTGCCACTGATTACGAGACCAACCTTCCCGGGTTTGAAATCGGAGTTTTCCATTCTCCTTGGTGAGCTGCCATCTGTGGCTGCGTGGAGACCCACCTGCCCCAAGAACTGGTCATGCCGATTTCCTCCTCGTGTGAAGGCCAGGGACATATCTTGTTATAGCGCCAGTTACTTGCTCCCGTGCCGCTTTTGTTATGACTGGAACCACCATATCCATCCTGCCCCATGTCCCTCTAGGAGGAGCACCCACATTAGTGGCGTTGAGGTGCGACTACTAAACTCACTCCCATTTCAGAGACACGAAAGGCAAACCTTAAAGCGAGAGATCTTAGACGGGACCGCAAAATCATCAGTATGGGCAATTCGTTATGCCGATTCTTACGTATTATAAGGATCAGGATTACAAGTTAGGACAAATTGTGATATACATATTGTACCAATATTTACATATTGAAAAAAAAATCAAGGAAGAAATAAAATAATGTTCCAATAAAGATCTAAAGATGCATTAAATTACTATTTGAAAAAAAAAATCTGAAATATTTTTATCAATATAAATTGGTAGTTATTACGATTTGTGCGATTCATTTCCTGAAGTTAACTCTTATTAGCTCATAATAGATGATAATCCTAAAAGCTTCGGGCATCTCGATAAAATGTTTAATTATCAGCTTGGGGCATGTGCGGAAGTCCTACGTGTATGTAAACAATGGCGGCGGCAGAAAGAAAACTTGTTCGTGAGAAAACAAAAACGGGTTCTGCAAAGAAACGAACAAGGACCAGCTGGGACAAACCGACTCTAAGGATTCGAATTGGCCAGGCTCAGATAGAAAGCGGCTGTGAGTAAAACAATAATAATAATGTTAATATTTTGCTTTTATTTCACGAGGTTTAGAGAAAATCAAATAACAAACATTAATATGTCTGTTTAAAATCTTCCAATGTTCTGCTTTTATTTACCAATTTGTTGTACTTCGTAATATTAAGAGATGGATTGTTTTTTTACAATCGAACATTAAATACTTTGCCTAGTGATAAAACTAAGTAAACAAGCATTCTGAGAGTATTGCAAAACAATACATAGGTTGCATATTTCACTAATCCCAAAGTTTTATGTAAAATGTACCTTATTATACGGTACAAAGATTTATAGTTATAAATTATACGTGTTGTTCAAAATGTAAAGCAAAACTTGATCATAGTAAAATCAAAAACCAGCAATGGTGTTCTCAAAAATTTTAAGTTTAATCATGAATAGGTTAATTCTCTGAAAACCTTCTTTTTTTGACAGTGTGTGGAAAGAGAATAATTACTAGGTCATTTGTAATGCAATTTAGTTTTTGTTTTATAATATATCATAAGTCTAACAGTTCTTGATATGGAATGTAATAGCGACCTGCATACCAAAAAAATTCATTAACTGCAAGCGTGTAGAAAAAAAGAGCGGAAAACTGAAATTTCAGTGAATTTTCAAAGTTCAAAGGGCCATAACTCCCGTTTAAATTAGCAGATGGAAACGAAACGTAAACTTGATCTGTAACTCATTATGGTAGAGTCACATACCAAACATTAGTTTCATTTCTGCATACCAAAAAAATTCATTAACTGCAAGCGTGTAGAAAAAAAATGCGAAAAACTAAAATTTCTGTGAATTTTTAAGATCAAAGGGCCATAACTCCGGTAAAGATTAGCAGATGGAAACGAAACGTAAACTTGATCTGTAACTCATCATGGTAGAGTCACATACCAAAAATCAGTTCATTATCTAAAAACATTTAGAAAAAAAGAGTGGAAAACTGATATTTCAGTGAATTTTCAAAGTTCAAAGAGCCATAACTCATGTAAAAATTTGCGGACCAGAATGAAACGCTAACTTGATCTGCAACTCATCATGGTAGACTCACATACATTATCTAAAAAGATTTTAGAAAATAAGTGTGGAAAACTGAGGCGAGACAGACGGACAGAGCGCAAACCTAAAGTCCCCTTCGGCTTTCGCCGGTAGGGGACTAATAAAAGGTTCAACATGTCACAGTTTTGTTTTTGGAGTTTTCATTCGAAAAGAGTCATGATATGTGATCATTTAGACTAAATTTATTTGAATGGCGCAAATTTGTTATTTATCGGACGTTTAATACATTCATCTGAAGCCAAGTAAGCTTTTATGTTCGGTAAAGCTTCAAATCTATCCATGAATTCTGTAAGTTTCTGATACTTGTCCAAACATCCGGGTTCCATAATTCTGTGTTGATCTAGGAGCTCGTAAATATGGAAATCACAAACAGTTATCTGAAATAAAATAATACTTTCGCTAGTGATAGAAAAAAGAATATGCTTATCAATGTAGTAAAATCCGTTTATAATATGAGCAAAATAAATAGATAAATAAATAAAATAAAGAAGAAAAGAAGAAGACGGAAGGTAGTAGTTCGTAAATATGCAAATCACAAACAGTTATCTGAAAGAAAATAATACTTTCATTGATGATGTGAAAGATAAGAAAATGTTCATAAATGTAGTAAAAATTTAAAAAAAGGAATATGTACATGGTAGAACAAGGAAGTAGGAAGAGGAAACAAAGGACGAAGGTTTATATAGTGTTATGGAACCACAGAGCTAAAATATCATTATATTATTATATCACTTCAAACATTTACAATATACAATGAATTATGTTTAGAATACTACAATGTCTTCAAAAAAAAAAAAAAAAAAAAAAAAAAAAAAAAATTAAGAGGGAACTTAGTTCTAGTTATCAGGCAGCTTTTGTGATGTAACCGGTGTTCTTAAAAGGATAATTGCACAAGACCACTGATAGAAAACATCTCTACTTCTACTTTTATAGGTTTATAGTACTGGATTTATACCTACTTTTTGACCTGCAAACCAAGGATTGTCACCCAGAAAATTCTGAAAAGTTTCAAGTGCACCAGGAAGTTTTTTTAAGTAGTCTGTCTTTATTTTCTCCTGTAAAAACAAATCGAAAATTTTTTTATGAATGTACATTTATTCATAGGCTTTATCAATATATTCAAATTAAAATTCCGTCGAACAGCGCAAAAGGAAAACATATATTTATCATGTTCGAGACATCAGTATATCCACTTGCCTACTGTAAAGGAAACGCATGTACATAAAAACAGTCCCAATAAGATTAGTTTTTTTTGTTTATATTGTAAGTCTGCTCAATCAAATATTTTACAATTTATTCATATGTAAACTTTCAGTTTTTTACCAAGGTAACAGAAAGATGAAAAAATCAGTTCGCCACTTTCACTCTAAACCAAGGTTCATAAAGGTAAAAAAAAATCAGTTCGTCAGCTTACAGTGTCATCATTACTCCTTACTGTTTGTGCGAGACGTTTTGGAAAAAAATGCCACAAAATACCAGACTTACATCTTTTACTGAAAAACGATAACTGGCACAGCTTACTACTTGAAGAAAATTATTACTCTGAACAACCCTTAGTACGTATTTCTTGATACACTAGAAAACTCAAATGCTAAAAGATGTTTAACCAAGTATACTTTTTCCTGAAGAAATGTTTGATTGCATGTACATTTACACAGTCAGGACATGGAACCATTGTAGGATTTTGTATAAAAAGTAGAAGTGGTATTCAGTGAAGACTCGAACTTTATAAAACATAAAACCCAGTATTAGGTACATCTTACTTAGTAGTGGATTTTTTCAAATACCGAATCCATTTTGTTGTTGCATTGGTATTTATTTTTCTGACATCATTATTTTCAGAAACTTTAAGTTTTACAAAAAGGGATATCCAACGTTCTGAATATGCCAATTCGTAAATTTTAAACTTTTAGAAAAAAAAATCCAAATTCTGCTCATGGCATTTCTAAAATTAATTATGTTGTACATGTATATTCTAATTTTAAAAAGGGAAAAACCTAGAGCAATCGCAATTTGTTTAATCACAGTGCATTGATACTTACAAAGTCTGGGTTATAAACAAGCTTCATTAAGTTATTTCTGAAGTCCATTGCTTGTTCCAGCATTATATCGACATTGACCTTTTCTGACTCTGTGTCTCCCACTGAAAGCAAAATATAAAAATCTTGGGTTGAAGTTACACGGAGAGACGTGAAGAGGTCTAAAGATGAAGAGACGATAGGGGACATGAAAAGGCATGGAAAGTGAAAGAGACATGGAGTGATGCAAGGGGGCATTAAATAATTGGATCGACGTAAAGAAATTTGAAAGGAAGTGAAGAAACGCATATGTTAACCGGAAGTGACACCAAGGGAATGAAATGACATAAAGAGACTTGAAGAGACGCAAAGTGACATAGAGGGGCGTGAAGAGACACGAAGGAACGTGGAGTGACATGAAGGGGCGTTAAGAGACATGAAGGGACGCTAAGAGACATGAAGGAACGTGGAGTGACAAAAAGGGACGTTAAGAGACATGAAGGAACATGGAGTGACATTAGGGGACGTGAAGAGACATGAAGGGACATTGAGAGACATAAAGGAACGTGGAGTGACATAAAGGGACGTTAAGAGACATGAATGAACGTGGAGTGACGTAAAGGGACGTTAAGAGACATGAAGGAACGTGGAGTGATATAAAGGGACGTTAAGAGAAATGAAGGAACGTGGAGTGATATAAAGGGACGTTAAGAGACATGAAGGAACGTGGAGTGACATAAAGGAACGTGGAGTGACATAAAGGGACGTTCAGAGACGTGAAGGAACGTAGAGTGATATAAAGAGACGTTAAGAGACATGAAGGAACGTGGAGTGACATAAAGGGACGTTAAGAAACATGAAGAAACGTGGAGTGATATAAACGGACGTTAAGAGACATGAAGGAACGTGGAGTGACATAAAGGGACGTTAAGATATATGAAGGAACGTGGAGTGACATTAAGGGACGTTAAGATATATGAAGGAACGTGGAGTGACATAAAGGGACGTTAAGAGACATGAGGGAACGTGGAGTGACATAAAGGGACGTTAAGATATATGAAGGAAAGTGGAGTGACATTAAGGGACGTTAAGAGACATGAGGGAACGTGGAGTGACATAAAGGGACGTTAAGAGACATGAAGAAGACTTCTTTAACTATTTAACGGTTAATTTTCTTATGTTTATTCGCTTACAAATTTGCTAGGCAAGGAATATGGATACCTAACTCTTTTCTATAAAGTTTTCTTATGTACATTTTATATTTAATTGTGATAGATATTCTCGAGCGGAAATAGAGAAAGACAGGGGATTAAGTAATTAATTGTAAGATTTTATTTCAAAATAATTAAATTTCAATATTTTTAATCAAATCAGGTGGGTTTATTTAATTTGGATCTGAATGCCAGCGGACTACAACATTGTAATAACAGAAATCCGGTTTATATGTTGTTCTTCACCGTACAATTTAAAAAGTTTATTTAGAACTCACATCACGGTTAGGTTAAATTAGACTAGTTACCTATTGTGAAATGAGGGGCCTCGGTGCCTCACACCGCTTAGGTTCGAATCCTGCTAGGGCAGATCTTAATGTCAGAAGGTTTGTCAGTTCACATGGTCAAGGTCGGTGGTTTACTCCGGGTACTCCGGTTTTCTCCGCAATCCAAGAATTGACAGCCTCGATATCAGTGAAAGAATCATGACTAGGCATAAAACTCAACTCAACTCAACTGTTGTGAAATGAGTTCAAAGCATCATTAAATAAACTTTTAAAATTTTGATTCACACAACAAACGCACTGTATCTTAATAAAAGAGAGTTTTGCAACTTTTCAGGCAAAAACCCTATATGAACAAAAATACACCAAACATTTACTTACACATATTATACTTCCTTCCGATATGACGTAAAATAGCATTACTCTGAGTAACTTTTATATCACCATTTATATAATACGGCAACTAGAAATACAATACAAAAACTAAAGCTAAATAAAATCCAAGTGGCAATGGATAGTCAGAACCAACAGGACAAGATAAATAAATAAATAAATAAATAAATAAATAAATAAATAAATAAATAAATAAATAAATAATAATGAATGAATGAATTGATAAAATGAAAGTAAAAACAATAATTAGAAATAAGAAATAGTTTTGAAAAATTAAAAAAATTATAAAAATTTTAAAATTTACGAAAAAAAATTAGGAACAGTAGTATTTAGAAATTTTTTCGTATTTTGCATGTACACTTAATCATATATAATGTTGCCGACAAATAGACGCGTTGATGAATACATGTGTGGAACAATTAAAAATGATCAAACATACAATGAATTCGTTATCTTTGCCGTGAGTTTGAATAAAAAAGACACTACAAAACAAAACTGCATCAAGTGGTGTGGTTAAAGTTGTTTTATATGTACATAATATAATTGGCAAAAGCCACGATAGTTATATCCTCGAAGAACATGTTGAATAGTGACAACAAATTTGTTTAATTCATTTTTAAAAATAAAACTAGTCTGCTTATATCACAGTCAGTGGTGGCTAAACCCCATGATAAATCACGTGTTTATTTATGAAATAAACAAATAAACAACTCACATTTGGACAAGGTAATCCGAGTTTATATTTGACACTTCGCCATTGTTCTGTACTATAATCTGGTCCTTCAAATGATTAAAAATATGATAACATTTTAAGATAGGGAGGATTTTAATATGATACGAGATTTAAGACATTTGTGATATTTATACAGATTGTATAAAGGAATCAAACATATGTCTAATCAATCAACGTGTTTGTAACAGTGAATTTTGCAAAACTGTCATAAATTTTCAACAAATAAATTTTGGGTTTTTCACTTACCAGTCGTAATGGTAACTTTCTATGCGCATTCGCGATTACCCTATAGAGTAACTCAGCACACAATAAAACGGTACCGATATAGGGATTTTACATGTTTGACATCGCTGTATTCAAAGTGTTAATCCCCAATAGTGGCAACGTTTTCCTTACTATTGCGAATTTCGGTTACGATTAAGCCGAAGTAAGTACTTAATAGTAAGTTGATGCGCCCACCATTAAGAAGATGGGATATCCACTGGTTCACTCAGTGTCAGTATAATGTGACTGGGGTCGATATGCTTATCCTCAGCGTGAAACTAGCACCCTGAAGTCGCTCCGAGTGCACGTAAATTTCACACTGACAAAAGCTTGTTTCTAGCTTAATTAATACAAAATAATCAGGTCGCTGTCTTCGCAAATATCCGAAAAAAAACTGCTGATGTAAAATAAATAACAACCAACTCAATCATCCTACGGATAAAGTAAAATATACCTAATCAATTAGCACATGTAAAAATAAAATATTACAAACCGGTGAAACTTGGTTATTTGTTAACCCAGCACAGGCTGGTATCAATATAACTTACCATCTCCAAGCTCATATCTAACATCTTTGAAATCTTCTCCAACGTAATTAAGCAATAACCGAATAGGTTGTGCAAGCTAAAATTAAAAAAAAAAAAAAAAAAAAAAAACAGTGTTTAAACTCAATTTCAATTTTTTTTAAATTAATCAATAAATGAATCTATATTTAACTGAACACCAAAAAACCTAACATTTTAGTCGTGGGCCTAAAAAATAATTAGTCCTGGTATGTGATTATATTGCAACTTGTCCCTGGACTTTTTGGTTTGATGTGATGAGTTCCTTTTTATTGCAGCTAATGTCTAGTACATATTGTTCAACTTTCTTTTCTACAATTCGCTTCGGCAAAATATATTAAAATGCAACCTTTAAAGCTGCATTAAGTTTTCCAAAGAAAAAATTAAAACGGCACTAATCTAACTAATGATGTTCCTAATGAACAATGTTACATTTGGTTCAACGATAAAAGCTCGAATAAATGCAGAAATCACAATATTTACCCAGCGAGATGCAGCATTTAGGATCTAATATTAGAACATGGTTACGTCATCAAAAACCCGGGTAATTTAAACACAACTTTCAAAACGGTGAAATACGATAAATTAAACACAGAACTTCGTTGAATTTGTCATTTGTGACTTAGTAAGGGATACAAAACACCATTTCAAATACGTCCGGATATAAATGAAGGACAATTAATGTAATCTGTTATGTTTCACTTTCGGTTCTAGGGTTTTTCCGTACATCCGACATGATCCGTGCGCATACTCCAAGCTCATAATTACCATCGTAAAACTCTGACCAACCGGTCAGAGGATTCCGTTTATTTACAGCTAAAAGAAATGAAATTTTAGAAAATGAATGTCACGGACCGTGGTTAGAAGATATCTATTTTTAAAAAAATATATTTTTAGAAAATCAAAAAAAATTCAGAAAATTGATAACCTTAATGCAGCTTTAAATATAAAAAAGCCCTTCGAGTTTTTTCAGAGTATAATACTTGTTGATTCGGTGTTTCAGCTAAAGACTGGTTTGTCACACACACACACACACACACACACACACACACACACACACACACACAGCAACATCGAAATATGCAGACTGTTTTAGCGTTGACATGTATGCATTTAACATTCGCATTGAAACAAATATGTAGGACACCGTGTTGATCTTGTTAAAAGTTTACTCCTATTTTACATCATGCATATATGCATATTTCTTCTCCATAACTGACATTTGGAGTAACTAACTTTGTTTTCTCCTCCCCTCTAGTCTAATAAAGGATTAAATACTAGTATGACAACTTACGCCTCTCGTATTCCAATACGCCAAGGTAGACATGATGTTAACCTCGTCTTTATCAACATACGAAGTATAGTCACTGGAGGACGTGTGTGACCTGTTTTAATATTATGAATGAATGCACAACTGTTCGAAGCTTATATAAGTTGAATACAATTTATTACACCACTTCTTTTTTCAATAGTGTTCGAACAAGCCAATCTGAAGTCAGTAGTTTGATAAAAACATGCAAGTTTTTTTAACGTTTCTTCTTTCCAATGGCAAGGTAGTTTTCAATCACACAGAATACCTCCGGCCTCTAGATAACAAATTCAAACTTGCTTTGTGTCATTTAAAGTAAATTACATTGTGGGTTTCCTAAGTTTTGTTTTAGGGATTATTAAAACTTTGACAAACCATAGCTATCATTATGCCATTAAGTATGATATCCGTTTAATGCAGGGGTAAACGATGTTCAGTAGTGTATGTGAATCATTCTGTCCGTTTGCCTGTGCGCCTCAACATCGTGTCTGCTTCTTAATCTCTAAATTTATGGTCTATAGCTATATATGGATTTTTATCAAACTTGTCACAAATCTATAGAACCCTCAAACGAGCTGTCTTGTGTGTAGGTCTAAGGTTAAAATTACGAGTTTTGATTTGTAACCCGTAAGATATGTTTAAGACGAGAACATTTGTTTCTCAATTATCTGATCAGGTTGAAATTAAATCTTGCTAATCCTATATAAAATTAGTTTTGCTATGTTTTGAACAAAATTGATCATTGATATAGGATGTGCGCGTGCCTTGTTGTACCACAATGGTTTAACCATTAAATCACGTAATGTCCGTGGAAGTTTTATTGCCAATCTTGAATCGTGTATAGAATACAAGAATTATACAACAATTCACCAATTTGTGGATTCTATATTTACAATTCTGTGGGGGTGACAAAAACTATACATTATTTACATATATTTTCTTTACTGAATAAAAAAACCAAGCCAGATACATTAAAGCTGATTAGACAGAATGGTATTTTTTGTTGAGCAGTTTTAAATGGCATTAAAAATAGATGGATTGAATTGAATTATCGGTGTTTTACGCCCCAGTCATGTTTCTTTCACTTATCGAGGCAAACAGTTCAAGGATGGTGGAGCAAACCGGAATGCCTTGAGAAAACCACCGACCTTTCTTTGACAAACGAACTGACAAACTTTGTTACATTAAGATCTGCCAGAGTGGGATCTGAATCTATGCGTTGAGAGGCATTGTGATCAGAAAGCGCGCTTTAGACCCCTTAGCCAGCGAGGCTCCAGAATAGGAGAAAGGAGTATATTTAAGATCAATTACAATTCCAAATACATCATAAAACATTATAGACTACTAAATGGATATTTTACCAGGATAAATATTTGTTATATAGAGCCCAAGCTGATTGTAAGTCTCGGACATCGACATTTGATTGTCAAATCTCAAAACAAATAATGTTATGTGATCTGCTCAAAGCACTGACGAGCATTAAAGCATGTGGAATATTTTTGCATGAGCTTATTGCAATCGATAGTTATCCGGAATACTGAAACCATTTTATATTTTACAATATTACTTCCGTTTAGTAAACTCGAAAGTAGAAACTTGGAAATTCCATCAAGGGTGGTATAGTTATAATGGCAGCAAAGGCTGATAACGCCGATGACATGACAATATGTCCAATTTGTTTTGAACAGTTTACAAACCCAAAATGTTTTCCCTGTCATCACACATTTTGTTCTTTGTGTCTTAGGTCTTACATTATAACACAACTTGGTGGAGAAGGTATGAAGGCTAAAACATTTTCTTGTCCAGTTTGTCGACAGGGTGTCGCCGTTACCGACCTGCATTTAACATCCGAAAAGATTGCTGATACAATGCCAGACACTGTTTGATAACTTCGTTAATGGAAAAAACGGGACATCAAGTCACAAAGCAAGATGAAAAGCTATGTGGTCCGTGCACTTTTCGCAGGCAAAACGACATTTGCGATTTCTTGGTGCAAATATTGTGATGAGACATTATGTGAGAATTGTTCTTATCACCATGAAGGATTCAAACAGTTAAAACACAAAATCATCAAAATAGCAGATATTACAGAGGAAAAGTCAGCAAATTTGTTAGACACAGATGAACCATGTATGAAATCACAAGGAAAAGTACTCGAGGTTTTCTGTCTCGATCACAAAGAAATGTGCTGTGTTATCTGTCTAGCAACATTACACAGAAAATGTGAGCATATTTCTACATTTGAGGAAATGGTCACTGGGTCAAAAGACTATGAATCTATAGAACAGTTTGCTGACGGTTTAATTGGCATCGAGAAAAAAGTTGACGATCTAAAAATCAAAGTAGAAAAAAAACATTAGCCGCCTGAATAGCAGACATGATGAGATATGTAATCAAGTTGTCTCTACTGTCCAGCAAACTAAGGACAAACTTGACCACCTTCAGTCTAGCTTCATGAAAAAATTCCAGCAAACGCACAAGGGAGAGAGTGTAAACCTTACGGAACGAAAAGAAAGAATTGAAGTATTCCAGAAGAATATAAAGAAAGGTCAAACATTGCTGAAAGCGATACAAGAACATGGGACACCAAAACAAATATTTATAACCAAGGAAAAATTGAAACTGCAGTTAAAACATCACATTGATGATTTAAAGTTTGCGTTCGGGGATAGGCACTGCATAGATTATACATTAAATATTGACGATATTGTCATATATTTCTTAAATGTACTCACTTCAGTTGCTGAAGCTGATGTCAAATCAACTATAGATTTGGATGTTTTAGATTATGTATTTAAAGAAAAACAACCGAATGCGATGAAAGATCACATTATCTATCCAGGCGGTAAAATAACAGGTGGCACGTTTCTTTCGGATGGGAACATTCTATTGTGCTGCTATACAAATAAAAAATTGCAAGTTTTTGACAAAACTTTGAGCTACTTATTTGAAACAGATTGTGAGAATGAAAGTCCAATAGATGCATGTTTGGTATCGGCAAATAATATTGTGGTTTCATTTTTCGAGCAAACGTATCTTAGAAGATATGAAATTAAAGGAAAAGCAATGAAAGAATTGCGAAAAATACCTTGTAAAAAGGGGCCTTCTGGATTGGCAGCTATCGGGGATAACATTATTGTAGGGTATTCAAATCAAATAGATATATTATCAATGGATGGTCGGGTTGTACGGAACTTTACTCGAAAAGGAGAGAACGTATCTTGTGTAGCAGTGTCCTTGACCGGTAACGTGTACTACAATGATGGAAATTACGTCGTGTGCAAAACTCTAGATGGCAGAGAAATGAGAAGGTTTACAAGTCCCAGCTTAAAAGGTTTAACAGGTATCGCTGTTGACAGACTAGAGGATGTTTTTGTCTGCGGGTTTAGAAGTTACAATGTTTGTAAGTTTTCATCTGATGGTCACAACTGTAAGGTGTTGGTAACAGGAGTCGTTTGGCCTTTGAATATCGGCTTAGATAATACAGAAAGTAACATTTATATTGCTACGTCAAAAGACGGATGTCATTTCTACAGATTAAAATTTGAAAATAAAAATCACTTTAAAATTTGAGTTGAAGGAATATTATCGTATTATCATTATCACGGCAAAGTGTACACAAACAATACAGATAGTTCTATGGATGAAGATTAATGTCGTTTAAATTCTGTATTCTAAAATACATTCTCATTAAATAAATAGTTGGTTCTGAATCCGGATTCTTCTTTTTAACTATATCAAACATTTTATTTACATGTTGACTGAAAGGAAAATGTATACATTCAGCCGGTTTCAATGTTTCAAAACCGACTGAATAATACGATTTAAACACAGTCTACAACAGTCATTTTTCTTGATCTTTAACTAGTATTGTACAAACGTTTAGAAAAAATTAACAATTCGTAAATATTCTACTAAACTGGTATCACGTATAATTTCAATATCCATTACTAATTTTGTTACAAGTATGTATTGTTTCCAGAAATAAAACAAAATCAGTTTCCACTTTATGAACTTTTTACTTTTTTGAAAAGATTGGATTTAATTAATAATGTTCTCTGTTTATTTGTTTTAAATTTAAGAATACACACAATGTGCTTTTTTATTAAACTTTAATAAAAGTAGATGGTTTTTACGAATTTTTTAAAGATATTTACTTTTACTTTTTTCGTTCTAATAAAAAATTGCTTTATTCTCGTGCTCTTTATGACCCTTTGTTAGAGAAAACACTTTTCTCACATGATTGAAAATTACCGTACATAATGCATGACCCATCTTGTAACGGTATAATGTGAAGGCAGTGATGATTTGGTTTTATTTAGAGCAAACGAGATGTTAGAATGCTGCAAGTACAAAACAATTTCGCTTTGATACCATGAACTAAAGTCTCAATTTGAAACTTGCAACAGGCCGAACACCCTTCAAAAAAGAAAGAAATAGACATCCTGTTTTGCTGCTTAACTACACACACTAAAAACAAGACCCGTACGGGATCCAAACCTGCGTCGTCATGTAGTTATTTATGATATGAAGAAATTACACATCTTTAGTAGTTGATAATAGAAGAAATAAGTGACTGCGATTAGTTCAACTGGAAATGGTCAGAAATACTTGTACTTCAGATTTTGTAACATCTGTGAAACACGTTTCAAATACTTTTGTTTTATGAAATGTTTTCCCACACCCAGGCATGAAATTTACTGACATTTACTGACCATGTATAATCTATAATAGGTCCCCAACACTGCATGTAACGATTAATCCTACTAATTACAAATTGATTTTTTGATTTTTAAATTAGTTAAAAAACTAATCTTTTAGATCTGCATCAAGCGATTCATTGTTGCCATGTTGTTGTTAGGATATATTAGAAGTAAGGAAGAGTTCCATAAATAATAATTTTACAATTAAATCATCAAATGTCACCAAAATGGGAGGTGCACATCACTATTTTGTGTGCAAAACAACTGGGTTATGGATTACACAAACTAGGCGCCGTTAAAATGTGACGGACGAATGACGGACGGACGGAGTTGAGCCATTACTAGATTTGATTTCGCCTTTGGCGACGCAGGTAACAGCAGATAAATATTTCTCCTGTTGCCTGAATGAAAATAAAAACTTAACAAAGTCGTCGTCTAACTTTTTTATTCTTGTGTAAAAACACAGAGGAGAAAATCTATGAGGTTCATAATTACTAAAATGTATCTTGTATATTAAAGAGTATGAATATTATACATTTTTAGTATTTTAAATAATCTGAAAAAATATAATTCTTTAAGTATAAAACTCTTGGTAATATGCTGTCTGAGTATTTGTCATAACTGCATATTCCGACATATGCTTCATCCGAATGATTTATTTGAATGCTGCTATTTTGTTGTTGATTGGCCTTTTAATGCATTGGCTTGAAGACAGATAGGCTTTTATTTTTGGTAAAGCCTCGAATCTATCTATAAATGCCTTTAGTTTGGAAAATTTATCTAAACATCCGGGATCCATGATTCTAAGTTGGTCCAATAGTTCATAAATATGGAAGTCACATACCGTTACCTAAAATTAAAAAAATAACAAAGAAACAAGATAAAATAAAATAAACCATCACATTAAAACAAATTATGAAGAGCCAATTTTAACTTACACCCGGGCCTACATAGTTAAACCGGAGTTATAGCCGGGCCTACATAGTGAAACCGGAGTTATAGCTTGGCCTACATAGTTAAACCGGAGTTATAGCCGGGCCTACATAATTAAACCAGAGTTTAGTGAACTATGTCTAAGCATTTCAAAATGGAAGTAGACCTCTAAAGCATTACTTACATAGTACCACGGAATTTATTTAATCAAAACTTAATTGTAATACAAAAGTATATACATTATGCTATATGATACATGTATATTTACGTTCGAAAGATAAAAAAGTAAATTAAAAATCTGCATAAATGACATCAGTCAGTCAGGAAAAACCGGTTCAAAGCCACTTCCATTGATAACCGACAGAATCATATAATGAAAAATTTTAAAAATTATGGAAAATTGAGAAAAATACAATGTGAACTGTAGTAAAGGCGGCGAGAAACTGGAAACACACGCTTCACTACTGTCGTGAAACGACAGAACTAACCAATGAAAACAATTCATACAGCTAGGTCAGAACATATTATTTCCCGCTATATGTTATAACGCGGGAAATTAATAAGTTTATCTTAGCAACATTTTAGTTTAAATAAGACTTTGTTGGTCATTGACCACTTCTCGTTTTTAATAAAACAGTATCAGTAGGATTGAAAAAAAAACAGGAAAAGATTTCTAGTATAGGTCGGAAGCTCCTGTAAGTTCTAGCTGTTGAGATATGTACTTACATTTTGTCCAGCAAACCATGGATTTTCACCAATGAAGTTTTCGAACGGTTCCAATCTACTTGGTAGATTTTTAAAGTAATCAATCTTTAATTTCTCCTGTAACAAAACATATTACAATCGAGTTATAAGAAGCCATACAAGGGCCGGTATCGCTCAACAGGCATTTCTTTATTTGCATTTCGAATAGCCATGTCGGACACAATTTCGAAAATGCATCATCCAAGATTTTTCAAAATGAATATTGTTCGATTCGATCAAATTGTTCTCGAAGAAAAGATCATGTTATTGCAAAAAAATAATAATAATAATAAATAAATAAATAAAAGTTAAAATAAATGAATAAAAAAATTAAATTTATAAATAGAAAAAAAGCAATCTTAATAGTATTCTAAAAAACAGTCTACAACAAAATTCTCAGAAAATATGTTACATTTGTGAAATGGTTACATTCATTCTGTATGTAACATTTGAAATAAACCGATTCATATATAAATCTGTTAAGGCTGTTTATCTGATTTTGAAATTTTTATTGATAGCGGTCAACTTGGAAACTGAATCAACCAAGGACCTTCCTCGTCAGATATTCAACTCGGTCTATAGTTTCCAGAGGAAAGATTTTCGAAGAAAAAGACTATACATCTACTTTTAACTATAAACTTTTTTTACAGAACGGTTGAAATTTTATATTCGGATGACCGTGCTAAACACAGCTTTTAATTTGCATCAACCAAGGACCTTTCTCGCCAAGTTTAATTTTATTTGGTATATGGGTTCTAAAGAAAGATTACATTTTACGGAAGCATACTTCCGTTCCGTCAAGCCATACTTAACTAAAGCTAGTTGAGCTAAAAAATAAAAATTACTAAAGTAACTATAAGCTGCGTCTTTGTTTCATTTATTGACGCATCTTTATGATTGACGCATCTTTATGATCGACACATCTTTATGATCGACACATTATATATTGCCAATTCTTAAAAACAATGCCGACTTAAAATATCTTAAGTAAAATTATGTGCAGATGGCTGCAGTAAGTCTTTCCATTTATTTAATCTTAAATTGCTTTTTTGTTAACTTTCCAATTTTTAAATATCTAAGCAAAATACCGCGTTTTTCTGTATTTTATAACTTCTGTTTGGCTACTTTCTATACTACAGCACAAATACATCAACCATTTTAACTGTGTCTTTATGGATTTTTGCTGTGTTATTTCCATTAAGTACTTTAACCAATCACTAGACTGAGCAATTTTAAAAAAAAGTCCAAATCGAGAGTTATATATCTAATTTCCAAAAACGTGTGTGTGTTTTTTTTTGTTTTTTTTTTTGGTCTATATGTATCTAATATTTTGCTGTCCCGTATTCTTGGTTTTATAGGCAGTTCCAAGAACTTTTTTTAAAATTAATAAATTGTGATTTGGACATCGACTTGTGTTTTATTAAATGTGTTCTATTTTATCATGTCACCTGTCATTTGGCGGTCATATCTACTGTCATTTAGCGGTCATAACACCTGTCATTCGGCGGTCATATCAACTGTCATTTGGTGGTCTCTTGTCATTTGGTGGTCACTTGTCATTTGATTGCCATATCGCCTGTCATTTGGCGGTTATATCACCTGTCATTTGGTAGTCATAACACCTGTCATTTGGTGGGTCATATCATGTCATTTAGCGGTCATATCACCTGTCATTTGGCGGTCATATCTCGTCATTTGGTGGTCATATCACCTGTCATTTGGCGGTCATATCTCGTCATTTGGTGGTCATATCACCTGTCTTTTGGTGGTCACATCACCTGTCATTTGGTGGTCATATCACATGTCATTTGGCGGTCATACCACCTGTCATCTGGTGGTCTGTACTGATTATAAATGTTCTGATATACTTACATATTCTTTGTTGTAGACTATTGACACAATAGTGTTTCTTAAGTCCATAGCTTGATCCATCATAACGTCAACATTTACCCGCTCTGCTTCTGTAGCACCCACTGAATGTCAAACAAATAAAAATACCAGTGGATCATAACTATTGTTTCATCAGTGATACTAGGGGCCGAAAACGTTGATAGATTAAAAAAAAACAAACATAAGCAAAACAGTTTGAAAATTAATAAATCCAAAGTTTCAAAATTATCATGAGGAATCCAAATCCAGCTAATAAATGATTTGCATGAGGGAACAATCCTAAGTTTTAAATAAATTAAAAAATATATATAATGGATTAATTTGAAATTGAAATTCCTAAAAGGTACAATGTACATGTATTCTTAAGTTGTTATCTACTGCTTTTGAAATAAAACTTTCCTTATGCCATGTGCTACTTTTAATTTTTATAAAACAATACAATTCAAAAATCGCACATGACAAATACTTCAGACTTCAGCTTTCTACCTTTTAAGTTTCAAGATGAGGAAATTTAAATTTTAGCCTTAAAATGTTTAAATTCAACCTCTATTCTCTTGAGACACTCAGTGTGACATACTTAAGCTAGCCAATACGACTCACATTTTGTTGAAGGACCTTCCAATTCGTTTTTGTGAAACAAAGAATAAAGTCAAGTTCAATATTTGTTTATTCTTATAATTCCTTATACCTCCTATGATTGCAGTGTGTATGGTTGTTTAATATTACCGAATCATTTTGCTTTGTCACATCTTCAGTACAAAAGGCATACCTAGATCTCTTAAAGTCTTTGATTTCCATTCATTCTTAAAGCTATAATAAAAGTCATTACTTTTACAATCACTTGTCATGTAAGAAGTATTTTTATTTAAAGAAACTTGTTGGAGACCTCGTTCATGTTTAACTCAGATTATCTATACTTACACAGATTGTGTTTTCTTGCGATGTAACGTAAAATAGCATTTGTCTGTGTTATCTTTATATCTCCATCAATGTAGTATGGCAACTGAAATACACATAATAAATATATATGTACTATGTCTTATACATCTCTGAGTAAGTTATTATTATATGATTATATGATGCGTGACAAACCAACTGACAATCAAAAAAAAAAAAAAAAAAAAAAAAAAAAAAAAAAAAAAAAATGTAACAAACTAAAAAATTTTATCAACAAAGAATATCCCGATATCTATAGGCATAGATCTCTCTCTCTCTCTCTCTCTCTCTCTCTCTCTCTCTCTCTCTCTCTCTCTCTCTCTCTATATATATATATATATATCTGCATTTCAATTTAATGAATTAAAACAAAGCTTGAATATTGATAAAGAAATAACTCACATTAGGTATAGGTAATCCTAGGGTAAATTTGACCTTGAACCAAGAATCTCTACTGTATTCTGGTGCTGTAACAAGACACATATGACTGATATAATGATTGATTCGTAATAAATAAATAAATAAATAAATAAATAAATAAATAAATAAATAAATAAATAAATAAATGAGGAAAATGTGTTAACCACACACCGAAAAATAAATGCTACATATTTGCGGGTGCTTTTACATAACTGTTATATGCTGATTTTGAATGCATTATTTTAATAGAACAGTTTACATGTTCAAATCCGCAGAAAGTGTTGAATCTATATATAGCCTCAATATTCCTAAAGGTCTCATTCTGTCATGTGCTACTTTTGAATTTTATGAAATACAAAAGTAGCACGTGACAATTCTTTTGTACTATAACAAAGTTGCAAAATACGATTTTTGGTGTTACAACACTTTATTGGTCTATCTAGATGTCACACCAGAGACAGCCAAATGACGATATTAAAATTTCTCCGAGGATCCAGACATTTGTGTTTAATATTACTAGTATAATAAAAATTGTTTTATATTATTTGTAAATAAAAATTTGACTATCAAATTTGCAAATTTGTGTTCTAAATTTCAATCAACTTTTACTAAGCCTGTTAATGTGTTCGACCAATTTCTGAATACATGTTTATTAAATGCAAAATTAATCAAATTGGCAGGTAACGGAAACTACCTGCCCCTCAAAATACCCCCACCACCTTGACCTGGATAAATATTTATGATTATAAATCCAGCTACAAGTGTTGTAATCTTCAATGTTTAAATTTTGTGTCAAAATTTAGGATACTGACCGTCGCCTTGTTCATACCGGACATCTTCAAAATCTTCTCCAACATAGTTCAACAAGAGTCGGATCGGTTGTGCCAACTAAAAATAATAATTTGCATTGAAATAATTCAAGTAATTACAAATGTTGGAAAGTTTAAAATAATCAAGTTATTGAACAAATTCCCAGCCGTAAAATAATTAACCCCAAAGTAAAATATGTACAAAAGTCAAAGCAATGCCGTTATTTCTTATACGAATAAAAACAACTTGTCATTTCCGTCCAACGAGCCTTGATATTTAACTATAAAAAAGTCTACTTGAAAATACTCAAATTTGAATTTTAATTCAAGTTTTTGTTTGTATTTGACCTACATTCGTTTATGTCATACTTAGGTAACTGAACTGGGTTTACGAGGTGCATTATATAATTTAATTAGGTCACGTATAAAGACGATAATTAAAGCATTTTTTAACCCCCGGAATAAAAATGAGTTGTGTTTCTAAATAAAATAAGATGTTCATGATTAATAATTACATTTAATTCAACGAATTTACAGTCATGTGTCCAAAATATTGTTTAAAAATCCAAGCTTCGTACCCCTCCCTAGATGACTCGAACAAGTCTGAGTGGAATTTTCTAGAGCATATATTTAAACATAACTAATATAATTTTAAAACAACAATTTACTACAAGTAGTATTAATGGATACTTACTCCTCGGATTTTCCAGTAACCTAAAGTTGGCATTATGTTGAAAATAATTCCCAACAATGTGCTCCTTAAAAACGCAGGTCTACAGGAATGTATCAGAACTTTAAGTTTAACGTTGAAGACAAAGTGGGGTAATAATGAGAATACCAATACTACCTGGATACGTATCAAGGGTGTTGATCCGAGGATTGTGTAACCAATGCAGATAAGAGACAAATATTATACCGCACGCTAAAAAGTGCAAATAATGAAAATATATAATGATACGGCAATTATTAAATGTTTAATAACCAATTTCTATAGATTATTTTAGCTTAAGTACACACAACGTGTATGTAATAAGCAGTAATGCGTTATTATTAAGTTAAGAAAACAAGAAGTTTTACAGATAATCGCGCTTATTTGCCTTTCTAGATCTGTACACTGGCAATTATGAAAAAAAGCTTGTCAACATGGGGAAAAATAAAGAAAATGGTAATACAATATAGACATATCGGACAACATCTGTATTGTGGCCTTACGCATCATTCACCACCGTCAAGTTCGTCATTCCGTACGTTACACAATCTACCCAATCGGAACATCGCTCGGCTTTTTCCGTTGTCAGGTACAACGGAGAAGGTCGACCTGACAACGCTCACCTGAAGATATGTCCAATATTGTTTGCAAAGTGCAATAGACAATATATTAAGTACAGAAACTTTAAAACATTCTCAAGTTAAGAACTCCCACAAAACTTAATTAGAAATATATCCACTCACATTTCATTTATAAGTAGCTTATATAATATGCATGAAGTAACTGTAGTGCAATGAATAATTTCCAAATGATTAATCAATTTCAGTATACTTATGCAGCTATGTCCTTGACCTTTGAACATATATGACCTCGAACCATATTTGATTGCCATGTCAATACCTACAATATTTTAATATACATGCCTATACAAAAAGTTAACAGTTTTCAAGATAATTAGCAATTTCAGTCTTTTTTTGCAGCTGTGACCTTTCAACATATGACCTTCAACCATATATCAAAATGATCGTTGTTGCATTACCTTCAATATTCTAATATACATGCTTACACAAAAAGTTAATAGGTTTTAAGATAACTATTAATTTAAGTTTCTTCTGCAGCTGTGACCTTAACCTTTCAACATATGACCTTGTAACATATATCAAAATGATTGTCATATCAGTACCTACAATATTTTAATATACATGCCTATAGAAAAAGTTATAGTTTTCAAGATAATTAGCAATTTAAGTCTTCTTTTGCAGCTGTGACCTTGACCTTTCAACATATATGACCTGAAACCATATATCATAATGATCGTTGTCGCAATACCTACAATATTCTAATATACATGCCTATACAAAAAGTTAATAGTTTTCAAGATAATTGGCAATTTAAGTCTTTTTTGCAGCTGTGACCTTGACCTTTCAACATATGACCTTGAACCATATATCATAATGATCGTTGTCGCAATGCCTACAATATTCTAATATACATGCATATACAAAAAGTTAATTGTTTTAAAAGATAATTAGCAATTTAAGTCGTCTTCTTCTGAAGCTGTGACCTTGACCTTTTAGCATATGACCTTGTATCATATTTCAAAATGATTGTCATGTCAATACCTACAATTTTCTCATATACATGCTATACAAAAAGTTAATAGTTTCAAGATAATTAGCAATTTAAGTCTTTTTTTTTGCAGCTGTGACCTTGACCTTTCAACATATGAACTTGAACCATATATCAAAATGATCGTCATGTCAATACCTAAAGTATTCTAATATACATGCCTATACAAAAAGTTAATAGTTTTCAAGATATAGTGACAAATATATAATTTTTAGTAATTTAAGTCTTCTTCTAAAGTTGTGACCTTGACCTTTAAACATATGACCTTGTACCATATTTCAAAATGATTGTCATGTCAATACCTACAATTTTCTCAAATACATGCCTATACAAAAAGTTAATAGTTTTCAAGATAATTTACAATTTAAGTTTTTTTTTTTTGCAGCTGTGAACTTGACCTTTTAACATATGACCTTGAACCATATATCAAAATGACCGTCATGTCAATACCTACAATATTCTAATATACATGCCTTTACAAAAAGTTTATAGTTTTCAAGATATAGTGACAAATATATAATTTTTAGCAATTTTCCAACTCAGTGCCTTAAAATTTCCCCATTTTGAGCCCTATGGCTACCATTTGTGCAAATCTGAAATAAATGACCTAAGGATGTTATAAATGAAATAACTAAAGTACACCTCTTGTAGATTCAGAGGATAAGATTTTAAAAGTTTTTCACTATTTCCCCCCTTATGGGGCCCCAAAGGGACATAACTTCTTCATTTGTGCAAATCTGAAAAGGATTCACCCAGGAATGATGGTTACCAAGTTTCATTAAGATTTGGCCCAGTGGTTTTGGCGGAGAAAATTAAAATGTAAAAAGTTTACGCATGACTGGAGGACGGACGACAGACGCACGACACGAAGATGGATAGCAATAGCTCATCTGAGCTATCAGCTCAGGTGAGTTTAAAAAAACACACCAACAAATGCAGCAGTTTGGCCACTGCATTACCCTTTTCATGTTGCATTTAGAGGCTCATCTGACCCTGGGAAGTGGCTGACCAGCAGGTTGGTGCCAGGAGAGAACCTGATAATTTTTATTCAAAGTAGCCTACAAATGGGAGGAATGTGGCAGGACTGGGCTTGTTGGAAATAAAACTGCAAACATGATTGATTCCCTCTAGCGAAATTGTAAAACTGTCACCAATGTCTGGTAGTATAACA
This sequence comes from Tegillarca granosa, assembly GCA_029721355.1. Classification (NCBI taxonomy): domain Eukaryota; kingdom Metazoa; phylum Mollusca; class Bivalvia; order Arcoida; family Arcidae; genus Tegillarca; species Tegillarca granosa. Next base: position 41,731,222 of record CM056599.1, on the reverse strand, counting down.
GCAAGGGAACAAACCATTTTTTTCGGTAAGAATGAGCTCATTCTTGTAAGATTCTTTATCCTTAATAAGTTATGCTACTAAAAGCATTGTTTAAGAGTGATGTGGAGTAATGGTTTTTAACGCCCCAGTCAGGACACTTTTTACTGATATCATGGCGGGAAAACATTGTTTATGGTGTAACTTTTAGTTTATTTCCAAATAACTTTGATAGGTTGTTTTGTTCTTTTGCTTTTGAGCCAGTTAAGCTCCGCCTTAATGAGATCAAGATTATGTCTTGTTAAGAGGTGATCTGGATGGTAGGATTACATATCATTAGGTTCTGAGCACTGGACAAGTTTAGCCAATGTATTATAATAAACATAATTTAATAAAATTTCTCTCTCTCTCTCTCTCTCTCTCTCTCTCACACACACACACACACACACACACACACACACACACACACACACACACACACTATTATAACAAACAAAATTCAGATTTTTTTTTTTTTTTTTTTTTGACATATTTTTATTGCTGAAATCAGACTTCGGAGTTTTATCAAAAGGTACTATATCATAATAGTAACTAACATGACTTATAATAGTACCCACCAGATAAATATGACGACAATGAACCTTTACTTACTTAATATACACAATATAATAGTTACATCTATATATATAAATAATTCAACTCTTGTACACAAAAATAGTAAGCCACACTTCTTATACACACGGCTATTCAACTTTTGAGTATTAAAGCAAAATAATAAAGGAGAAATTCTCATCAATTCTATCTCTGTAAAACAAATTATGCTTTTTATACCTGGTTAATTAAAAAAGGTGAAAAAAGTTTATTAAGTTAAGTATGTTATCAATGGAAAGCTTCATAGATTAACCATTTTAAAAATAACTTTTTCGAAAACCAATTTAATGTCAATTTTTTTTTGGCTAATTTCTTTCTTGAAATTGCCTTATTGAAGAATTTTATTAAAAGCTGATATGTAAAATACCACAAATGTTATGTCAAGAAAAAAAAGTTGATTACATAATAAATTTCTAAGTCATACATTCTGCCATAAATAAACAATGGAATAAAATAAAATCCATTTGTTTTGAAAATTTCTTTTAATAACTTTGATTATTACAGAGCTGCTGGGACAAAATAATTAGGTGGATAAAATGATAAAAAAATTAGACTTTCAGAAAATCACAGAAATCAAGTCTTAGAAAGATATGATATATTGAAACACTCATCCATTCAATAATGAAATTTTCAATTTCACACAAAGCAAGCCATATATTTCTCATTTTCCAGGACTTTCGGGATTAACAAGGTGATATCAACTAACAGAAAGGACACCTACTATTTTTTGCTTGAAGAAAAGTTAGGCTAAAAATATATAAAAATAAGCAAAATACAACCTATCGACTATTGACAAATAAGACATGCAAAGGAGTGTTTTCACAACAATCAGGCCTTTTATCAAAAACAGCAGTACCTATTATTCACTTCAATCACAAAACCATGAAAAAAATGACAAATCATTCATGTTTATTTTTCTTTAAACTTCTTAACAGACAAAAAACTGATTTAATATATTTTTAAAGAACTGATTTCTATTTTTTGAATTGATTTTATTCACCAAATACATAGAATAAATGACAAGATGTACATACATATATTGAAGGCTTCTTAGAAACCAAACATAAGATCAAAACAAATACTTAGTGATAAGATTATATACAAATTATGAAATTGCACACTTATTGAGGTTCAATCTAACTTCATTTATTGGTAAAACATTTGTATGAATATCAAATTTTATCTAGACTTATCACTAGAAAGTAGTATGAGAAATATGTCAGTCTACTCTGGAAATGGTATTGGAATGCTGTTTCTTTTGGTAATGAAACATGCCTACATAACGCAGTGAAACAATTACACGTACCAGTTAATTTTTTAATTATTGTGAAAATTTTATTGATATGTGCATGTTAACTTATTTAAGTTTAATTTTCATCATTTTAAACTTAATGATAAACAACTGCAGTTATGATATAATTGTTGTATGGTGTGTGACTAGAACTACATGACAATGCCTCAAGATAATCAACAATGAAGAAAAATACAACTTTTATTTATCAATTACTTATATAATATAGATAGGATATTTCATGTCCCCTTTGCTACTTATGATTAAAGAAGATTGTTACACTACAATTCAAGATTTAGGTAAGTCACATTTACAAGGTGTAGTAGTAAATAGAAAGAATTTTGTGTCACATTTGTAAACTGAGAGTACTTACAAGTCCTTTTACCAGTATGTTTTACTGTATACAGTCAATGAAAAAAAAACCCAACAAATCACTAATTTCATAGGTATGTTTTTGACAATGATGTATGGTATTAAGCTGATTCAAAGAATGGAATTAAAAATTTTCAGAATAACAGAACTCATATTAATATTTATAAACAAATACACTTTCACTCGCTCTTTAATAAACACATCCATAAAAGCCAGTCACTCATGGAATCAGAATTTATACAAGAATCATGTTACACAACATTATATCATTAATTAATGCTTCTCTTCCCTTGTCAAAGTTAGCTCCCTTGACAATTTTTATGAGTAACAAAACAAAAAAAAACTACTACATCATCGGTCTTTCAATATATGTCCCCTTTTATAACTCATTATCTCCCTTTATAACTAGTTATCTCCCTTTTAATCAAGTCCACTGTTTTGTCATAAAGTGTTCTTAAAAGATGATAAGAAGCATTATATATGTATAAAACATTGCCAACATAACAGTTTATAAACACTGCAAACTATCATTTGACTGAATTCACTAATTTTTGGTGTTGAAGTTTAAGAGGGGTGAACCTAATGGCAATCCATAATTCTTGTGCCCCCATGGAAAAATACCGAAAAACAAAAATTAGTGTATTCACAATAACTTTAAATGACTTTTTACCAAACTTGACTTCTTTTACGTGGAAAAAATTTGCGTAAGGAGACATAGAAGCAAAGCATCATGATTTTAGTACAATATACATGAATATAATTGTCATGATTTTTGCACCAAGTTTGTAAACAACAAAAACATGTACAAATATGAAAATAATTGCAAAAATTTTAATAATTCATCTGACATTATATCAAAATTAGAATGTGATAATATAACTGTAGTGTAATGTGAATTATACATGACAACTCTTTATGAGATTTTTACCGTTACACAATTTTACTCAACTAGCTCAGATTCCAGTTAATTTGTCAGTTTGTCAGCTTTACGAAATGATCAGTGAAAACTTGCATATGTACTTATATAATTATTTAATAAACTACAAGTGCCTAGAAAAGAATAAGAAGTGTAGTGGAGTAACCTTTTTTTATGCCTCAGCCAAGATTCTTATTGAGGCACTCAGTTCATGGGATGGTCAAGAAAACCAGAGTGCGCAAAGACAACAATCAACCTTTCACACTTGAATCTGCACAAGCAGGTCTCAAACCAAGGTGGTGAGAGGTACTGGTGACTGATAAGTGTGCATTTTGGACCAATTGGCCACAAAGGCCTAAAAAAGCTTTAGGGTATGGCAAGAAATAATTGTTGTATGTGATTAATCTTTTACATATGTATGTATGTCTACACTCTATAGGACCAAGTTCAAAGTTTTGTATATAAAGCTATATTTTTTTCTTTAGCATACTATAACCCACAAAAAGTTTTATAGATAAAATTTCTACCATTGGCTGTAGATGTTATTCTGTAAAGTTGTGACAAATTAATATATGTCAAACACTATTTTAATCTAAAAGTGCATGAAGTGGACTTTTAAAGAATAATGTGATATCAACTGGACCATGACCCAATGATTTACAGACCATATGAAGTATATTTTACTGAACATTTAGTAAATCTATCCTTGCTCTGAACCAATCAGAATTCTGATAGCTAACAAACAAAACCTTTCAAATTTTATAAGCTGTTTTGTTCATTATTGTATAGATATGATATAAACTATAACATGTCATATATGTAAAAGCAATATTTTTATATAGCTTATGTATAGATTTCATAGAACTTCTATTATTCAACTGGTTTTTAACCTGTGTTTATTTAAATATAAATGTTTCTAGTTTTGTTTAACATTTTTATAAAACCTACAATTATTATAGAATGCAAAAATTTTAACATGCAAAATTAAAAATAAACCTCAAAGGTCAAAGCAGTTTATAAATTGATCAGTCATGTGAAAGTCCAAAAATAATATAAATTTGATCAAACCCATGTGCATGTCCAAACAGCTTATAAATTTAATCAATATCATTTGCAGGTTCAAACAGCTTATAAATTTGATCAATGTCATGTGGAACTACAAACAGTTAATAATTTTTATCAAAATCATGCACAGTTTTTTTTAATCAACTTTGATTATGTAGATGACTTTATTAACAAATAATAATTGAGTTGATAGTAAAAGTTGCTTCATCATCATAACCATAAGCTAAAATTATCAAAATTTAAATTCAAGAATGAAACATCAAGGTGTATTAATGATAATGTCACAGTAAGAGTTACGAAAGAATTTGATCAAACTTTGAGCCATCAAAATTTGACTTTAATTGACTTAAAAATGATAAATATCAGTGGCATCTTTGTCAGGTGTTATTTAATCCACCTAACAATACCAACTTTCTCATTATCACAATCATCTGTCCAATGTTACTGAATCTCCTATAAAAAGCTTCTGTTTTTCTGTGTTGTTTGACATATTAACCACATTTGATCACAATATCTCTTCTGTATCTACGTCTATATATTATATAACATATAAATAAATGTTTTGTGTTTGTCTTTTTGGAATGAATTACCAAATAATGTCCTTTCTAACCACCTCTCACAATTCTTTCTCCTTCATCACATTTAAGTGTTTCTGTGCATGGCACCTTAATAAACATCATTCTTTTATAAAACAGTTCATAATAATTCTATCGTCCAGATTTTGAATGTTGAATCAACCACTGTAGAGTGATATCTGTAATGTAAAATGTAATAGAAACATCACCATTATCTCTTTTTTTGACAAATACATGCTCGCAATATTGTATTGTGTTGTATTGTATTGTATTGTATTGCATTGCACTGCATTGCATTGTTTTGTAACAACAGATATACATTGAAGTTTTTAAGAAATTTTACAGAGTTTTGCATAAAATAAGAAACACTGGTTTTTTGCTTTTCAACCATTCAGAGACTGGTTTTTATTGATCTAAACAACTAATTACCCTAATTTCTATGGTAATTATGAAGGTTTTTAATAAGTGTAGGAGATTCTGACCAACTATGTACTGGAAACTAATGATGATAACTGTTATTAAGCAAGCTTTTAACTTTAAACACTTGGCTATCAATGCCAAGAGATTCCAATGAAGGGATGAAAATTATACATCATTACTGTCAGATCAAAGATTTCTCTTGAAAAGAAATGCATTAATGTCTTTTGGTGTAAAGATGTCTAAATTAATTGCTGTTTATATTTTTTTAAATTTAATCATTATTTTAACTGAATAACTTTCAGATAATAATAATAATAATAATAATAATAATAATAATAATAAAGACCAAATTTTTCAGGAATTTGATTTATATATCACCATACCTATGTTTTCCTTTTCTTTACAGGATATAGAATAGCAACATATTTCTCTGTCTTGTATAGCAGATAAATTCCTACAAAAAAGAAAACCCAGAACTGCAAAGCATTGGTCTAACATAAATATTTTAATGGTGATATCAAGTGGTTCACAGAAAAAATCACTCATACTATTAGCATGCAGCTGAGTTTTTAGGGTGTTTGATTTCAATTCCAAGGGCTGTGGGTCAGAAGTCTTGTTAGATCCTGTTACACAAATTACAACATTTCATACTGCTGACTTTTCCTTTTGTCAGATTTATGGATTAATGGACTGGTGGGGCAGAAAACTCATGCAACTTAGTGAGCTAACACCTAAAAGCTCACCTAAGTACACAATAGTACAAAGATGACACATAAGACTTAGTGTAATACATATTTCCACATGTATGGGTAGCCTAGTTTGTTTGATTTGACTGACAGAAGTGCCACAGAACAATGATTTAAAGCTGCATTAAGTTTTTCAATTTTCTGAATTTTTTTTGATTTTCTAAAAATATATATTTTTAAAAATAGATATCTTCTAACCACGATCCGTGACATTCATTTTCTAAAATTTCGTTTCTTTTAGGCTTGAAATAAATGGAATCCTCTGACCGGTTGGGTCAGTGTTTTACGATGGTAATTATGAGCTTGGAGCATGCCCACGGATGTACAGAAAACCCTAGAATCAAAGGTGAAACATGACAGATTGCATTAATTGTCTTTCATTAATATCCAGATGTATTTGAAATGGTGTTATGTATCCCTTGCTAAGTCACAAATGACAAATACAACAAAGTTCTGTGCTTAATTCATCGTATTTCACCGCTTTGAAAGTTGTGTTTAAATGACCCAGCGTTTTGATGACGTAACCATGTTCTAATATTAGATCCCAAATGCTGCATCACGCTGGGTAATACTGTAATTTCGAGCTTTTATCGTTGAACCAAATGTAACATTGTTCATTAGGAACATCATTAATTAGATTAGAACCGTTTTAATTTTTTCTTTGGAAAACTTAATGCAGCTTTAATTGCTCAAATACAAAAACCTAAGGCTTACTGAAGGTGCTTGATACAGTGGATAATATATAACCATTGTATGTCAAAAAAAAAAAAAAAAAAAAAAAAAAAAAAAAAACCAGGTAAAACTTTGTTGACATAAGACTAGTATTCTAGTATTTACAACAACAATACTGATACCAAGATTCACACCCATGCCTCACATGGTTCCTTCATTACACAAATATACAACTTGTTTTTGTTTATTGGAGAAACTCAATAATAACTGTTTTCGTGAACTTATTTACTTGATACATTTTTCCATGAAACTGAGATTGGAACCAATTTGAAAAGAATTGTAATTTAAATTTTATTTCTATTTTTTTTTGTAAAGGTAAATAAAAAAAATTTATAGTTACTCAAATTATTATTTTGAAAGCAAAAATAGCTATAATTGTTTTTTAATACTTTATCTGAATTTGTGTGGTTCAAAGGCTAAAAATGCAAAGTGGACAGTTAACCTACATGTATGTGTATTTTCACAACAGAAAAAAAAATACTGATCTTGATACTCACATTCGTTCAATAAGTTCTTTTTCATCTAGTGCTCCTGCTAAATCTCTTTTGTTTCCTAGCACTAATACTGGTATACCCTGTAACTGTGGCTTGTCTAGAAGATTATGTAACTCATTACGTGATGGTTCTATCTTATCTGAATCAGCTGCATCTACCATATATCTGAAATGTAAAATTAGAATAAATTTTTTTTCATCATGATTCATAGCTATAAAGGGTTTTTCAAAAATAAGCATGTGACAACCCAAAGACAGAGGAATCCCCTCGTAAAAAAAATTGGAAAGAATGGTGTAAAATCATTCATTCACCTGCAGTTTGAGACATCTACAACGGCGGACAGAATCTACAAAGCAGTGCAACAAGAAACCAAATATTACTGGATCAGTATATAATATCATATCTACAAGTTTAGTATTGGCCACTGAAAATGCTACCAAACTTATAAATCTATGTTGTCATTTTTATTTTCTGGATAGTTTGATTATGTGTGTGTTTATGAAAGTTTAGCGTGATTTACACCCAAAATGCCTATGACACACGCCCAATTCATGAATTCATGACTTGACAGGTATGAAGTCTAACCTTGTCATCATAAAAGGTTGTATTCATTTCGCTTTATTTTATATAAGGGACCATATAATAAATATTATACTGTCCTAAGTTCATCATAGTTATAATTTGTAAAGTCATAAAATTTTTATTTAGTGAAGTGGGTTGGAGTAATGACATTTTTTGTCCCAGTCAAGAATTTTTTACTTAAACTGAGGCGATCAGTTCTGAAACAGGCCTTAGATAGAATTTTAAATGCCACTCGGCACAGTGCCTAGTTAAAGAAGAAAACCACTTGTCACTCGGAAATTTAACTCGGCACAGTCCACTACATGAAAAACAAGACTTTCTTCTTTTAAGTGCCGCCAGAGCTTGTACCAATAAATGTTTTCTGACTAGCTTCTTAAGCTTTTCAGGAACTTCAGATTTTCCACTTTCAGTAACCAGTAACTTTAATTTTGAAGTGGCAGGTTTAGAAATGCTTCCACCTGCAACTCATTTGTTGCCAGAATCAGCTTAGTCTAATCAGTGTCTTCAAAAACTTCTTTATCAGCTGTTTCATCCTTGTTTGTCTTTAGAAAGCCATACAAAACAGTTTGTTTACTTTTATTTGAAATACTTAGAGGACCGACAAGTATATAAACACTCAGAACATCAGTTTGACTTTACGTTTCACTTAAGTAAATTCTGAGTGCAAAACAATAGGTTTGCACATGTGATGTAGATGTTTAAATGATATTATTGATTGACGCTTGTAACAGAACAGCCGATGTCTAGAAAGGGCCTCGTTACAATTGACCTCCTTATACAATATTTTCCTGACAAACACTATTTTATCTGTTGTTTATTAATTGCAACAAGCCCCTTGATGTATATGTCTGATAAATTTAACTCGGCACTGTGACGAGTGGTAGCAACAATATCACTCGTCCAAGTACAAATTTCACTCGTCAGACGAGTGAATAATGGAAGCCCTGTGAAAAAGTGGAAGAAACTGGAGTGCCCAGAGAAACCCATTAATCTTTGGCAAGTGAACTGACAAACTTTCTTTCACTTGAATATGCCTAAGTGAGATCTGAACCTAGACAGTAAGAGATTTTGTAATCCTTCAACAAGCCCTTTAGACCATTTTGTCAAGAGGCCCAAAATTAAATTTAGTGTTTTTTAATCAATTTGTTTGTTATATACAACTTGATTCCTTTTTCTTAGCATAATTATCTCAGCAGATCAACTCAAACACTAACAAGAGGTCCAATAGGGCCTGTATTGTTCACCTGGCACATACCCTTATTTTGTTCTTTGCTTTTTCTTTTTAAATACATGTATATCCAATCAGTAAAATGTAAGCAAACTCACTAGCAATATCCTTATTTTCAATTATATCAAGCAATATTTATCATAAATTTCCTTTCAATTGGCAATGTACTTTCAGAGAAGAAGAATTTCAAAGACTTCAGCTAAAAATAGATCTTATTTGCATATTACGTAATTATTGCACAAACAAAAAAAAATAAAGAAAAACATGTTACATATGTTTAATCCCCCCACATCTATTTTCTATGTTTCAAATTTCAACAAAATCGGTACATAAATGAACCCATAATGGCCATTTTTAAGTTTTTGCTATTTATAGTAATGACAGTCATCTTGGATTTCCAACAGACATGTCATATACAACTTGGAATCTATACTGCCCAAGGATCTTCCACACCAAATTTCCTTTCAATTTGCCATGCACTTTCAGAGAAGAATATTTTTAAAAAATTTCGGCTAAAAATAGACCTTATTTGCATATTACGTAATTATTGCACAAATGAAAAATTGTACAGAAAAACATGTTATATATGTTTAATCCCCCCATGTCTATTTTCTATGTTTCAAATTTCAACAAAATTGGTAAATAAATGAACCTGCAATGGCAATTTATAGGTTTTTGCTATTAAACTGCAATGGCAATTATAGGTTTTTGCTATTAACTGTAATGGCAGCCATCTTGGATTTAGGATGGACAATTTTTAATCTAGAGCAACTAAGGACCTTTTAGAACAATTTTCATATGAATTGGTCCATTGGTTTCAGAGAAGAAGATTAAAATTTACGGGAGCACACATGCACACATGCTTGCTTTACCATGCCATAAGCTCACCCTGGCTTTGCCAGGTGAGCTAAAAATGGAATTTTAATAATTTTGTTTTTCCTAAAGCCTCACAATGCCATAATAAATACATGTACAACAAAAACATCATGGGTCTTGAAAAAAACCTTTTAACATATGAACGATTAGACAAGACTAAGCAAAGACAGACTTATTTTTGAAAAATTCTATTAAAGTCTCTATATAAATCATGTGACATCTTGATACAAATGGAATATTCTATTTTTTCTTATTTCACAGAGAGGTTTGATATGTTGAACTGACACCAATTCATTAAACCAAATTTTGTCTCTGTTACTTACACAATAGCATTTACACCTCTACAATATCGCTCCCACATACTTCTGAACCTTGGCTGACCACCAATATCCCATAACTGAAAAATAAACCATAATAATTATACATCATCCTTTAAAAGTAATCCTATATTTACTAATAATGTTAGAGTCCTTTACTGTAGTGAATCTAAATGTTATTGCATTACTGTATTGATTACTGTGTCATCTGATGGTTTTGGGCAACTGATATCAGTAATGGCAATTATCACCATTAATCTATCAAACTCTGTCCTAGAGAAGTATTATCTGACTTTAAACACAGGTGTGGTGAATTACATGTGTATGCAGCATTTGTTTTCAAAGATAAAATGAAGGTTCTTTCTTTTAATTTACCCTGCTCACATCATCATCATCATCGTCATCATCTATAGTATAATAGTAGTGACTTATTTTAAATTAATTTTTTAATTCAAATGATTGTTTTGTTTGTACTTTATGAAATTTAGAACAATGGACAGTTAGAAGGATAGTAGTGTATTAAACCTACCTTTATTGTTACATTACCCTTTGTTATTTTTCTCATGTTAAAACCAACTGTTGGTATCATATCTTCACTGAACTGACCAGACTGTAAAATAACAAAATATGTGATTAATCATTCAAACATGCAGCTTCATGGGATTGCAATAAAATTTCTTTTATATACAAGCATGCGTAGGACTGACTTGAATACCTTTATACATGTAATTCTTCACATTATGTGTACCTCTTATTATGTCAAACATAAATGAAAATCAACTCATCCTATAATACAAAACGTCAAAAGTGACAAGTTTGCAGAGTGTTTATTAACAAAATTTTCACTGGATAGTGAATAGATAGTGAATATATACCACTATATACTAGAATATATTCAAATAAAAAGAAGAAAGTTTTATTTAACAGATCCAAATGATTCATCTAATTTTGGCAAATGAAATACATGTATTATAAATGAATTGTTTACACCAGTTATAAGATGAAACCATTAAAACATTACAACAGATCACAGATCTGAGAGGACAAACGTTCCTTAGTTTGATGGCATTTTAGAAGTAAGAGAATTGGTACACAAATGTTCTTTTAGTCTCCGTTTTTTCAAGCTTTGTAGCCACATTGAACATAATTTTACAATTTGTTCTAGTGACAATGTTTTATTTGTAGGTGACCTAATGTACAATGTCAGTCTCTGCTCAAAATCTTATTTTGAAAAGTCTACACACTCCATATAATTTTCAGTTTTACTTTAACTCCTCCTTGTTATCCTAATAAGGTTTCATTTATAACTGGTAATGCAGATGACATCACAAATGACAAAACTAAATTATAATAACAGCAGAAAATAGAGCTGAACACTAATGTACTGTAAACATGTGACCATTCCAAGCCATGTTTACTGGCATTACCTGGGGGACATTTTCAAAGCATTTTAAAGCTTCCAAAGAAAAAATTAAAATGGTGCTAATCTTATCAATGATGCTCCTATGAACAATGTTACATTTGGTTCGATTATAAAAGCTCGAATAAATACAGAAATTACAGTAATTACACAGCGAGATGCAGCATTTGGGATCTAATATTAGAACATGGTTACATCATCAAAACCTGGGTCACTTAAACACAACTTTCAAAACGGTGAAATATGATAAATTAAACAAAGAACTTTGTTGAATTTGTCATTTGTGACTTAGTAAGGGATACATAACACCATTTCAAATACATCTGGATATTAATGAAGAACACTTAATGCAATTTGTCATGTTTCACCTTCGATTCATGGGTTTTAATAAGAGAATCAAAGATAATATTAAACTACTACTCACAGTACAAGCCACTATATTTTCCTAAATAGGGTCTACTTCTATATTAAATTTTTTGGTTTGCAGTTATGCTTAATCTACAAGACTGGACTTGTGACATCTTGTATTTTTATAATGATATACAGTTATGTAAACCAAATATGTTATGCTCAATACGGTTTGTTTATCCAATATAAAAGCAAAGTCACTTAGACATTACAAATTTTCAAAGGCATGGGTTCAAACCCATTTACATAAATGATCCAAGTTGTTGCTAATTATCTTGTTTTTAGCTTTATCTTGGATTAATATCTCTATCTATGTTACAAAATGCAATTTGAGTGACTGTGGGTGTTTACATTGGTAAATTTTTTATACAATATTGGCACTATCTGTGTAACATTATTAACAAAGGGTAAGTGAAGGGGGATCCAGACATTTGCCCTTTACATTTTTGCCCTGACAATACACCCCATTTTTCCCAGTTCACACCTTGGACGGTTTGCCCCTATTCAAGTTCACCACTGGAAGGTTTTGCCTGCCAATCCCATCTGCCCCTATCCTAAACATAAAACTGTTTGCTAATGAATTGTTTTCACGTGACATCAGATCATGGTCTATGCTTACCTGTGCTTACAAGCTTAGTTTAAGACATTTCAATTTTTTTTTTCCACAGGAAGTATAACTGGTGTTTCAGAGCACTGAAATCTTTTGTTTTCAAATCCTTTTTTATTTTGTTTTTATTTTTGAACACCCAAGTTTTTTAATTTCCTCTTATTTTGGATGGTAATTTTTTGCCTCAAAATCCAGAAAAAATTTTGCTGAAACTCAGCTGAGCACTCTTACTACCAGTAATTGTCTTCATGTGTTAGTTTCAGCATGTATTGGCACATAGGACTGTTGCACCGTAATGTGTCATGATTTACATTTTTATGTAAACTCAATAAATTCATACTTCTAAACTGCAAAAGTGCTTTAATTCTCTATGAAAATGAATGTCAATTCTAATAATGTTCATTGTTCACTGCTGAGAAAACCGTGCAAAAAAGGTTCTGTTGGTACACTAGCTCAAATTTAAAGACATTTTTTCCTGACAATGTTAGGAAGTGAGGTGTTCTATTAGTAATTTATAGTAATTTCATTGAAAGAGAAAAGCAAGGAATCCCTCTAATTAAGCATATGTTATGGGTATTCCTGAAAAACAATCTGATTTAAGTCATGGTGCATAAACTGTTTTCCAAAATGAGAATCATATTAAAATGTATTTCGAATTTGATTTAGAATAATTGATAGAATAATATTTTCACTATCTTGTAGCAAGTTGGGACTTCTGAACTTATGTTCCATCCTAGCGTTTTTGATTTTTAAACTTGGGGTGAATTGATTTGCGGGCAAAACAGCAATGAGAAAGGAGTGCCAATTGTCTTCGGGGCGAATTGGTTTTGGGGCCAAATGTCCAACATTCAAGTGAAGGATAGCTGAATGTTCAGGTTGATTTAACGTGTGTTAATTTATGTCTGGATAATTTACAGACTCTGCTTATGTAAGTAAATGATCTACAGCTCTGTTTCTACCCCAATGAAAATTTGTTAAATACTTGGGTTTTTTACTTTTTACGACATGCTGCGATACACAATAGTGCCTACTAGTGGCTTTTTAAGATAAAACTTCCCTATAAAATGAAAGCGTGCATTGTCCATTATTTTTTTATGAAAAAGATAGGGAAATATTAAGTTAATGAAACTTATTTGAAACGGATTGGAATTGCTTTATTAGCTACTGTTCAAATGTTTAAAGACAACAAAAGGAAATGAAATCGCCTTCTGTTGTATTGGTCATACAAGCCAATGCTGACAGCAGCTGATGCTGAGTCACATCCCACTTTCAGATAATCTTACCGCTATAACGTTTACAAATGTCGTTTTTTCCGGAATACTGGAGACCAACCAAAGTTAGCTCCATTTCCTCTTTCCAGAAAAGACTTTTGAACCAATCTAATATACGCTGGAAGAACTGCAACATTTTGATTTCTTCTGTCAAAACCTGTGGTGAAGGCTTCCTTGTTTTACTTATTACCGAGACACACAGACAGACATCCAATCACATGACACAATTTGTCATTAGGTGAAGGACGGTTGATATTACGAACTCAATAAAAAATATTAAAAACGAAAAGAACACTGTTATTACTAAAATAGTTAAAATAATTGGAAAATTAATAAAGATAAACTTTAGAGCTTCACATATCTTTCTGTATTTGATTTATAAATAAATAAATAAATAAATAAATAATACAAAGTTTTATACGTTTTTATAATTTACTTTATTAGTTGAAGTTTAGATGCTTAAATACGGTTCAGATACTTTTACAGTTAAGATGTTTCAAGTATACATTTTATTTGCTTTTATGAGTTCAGACGCTAAAATATAGGTCAGATGTACTTATATACAGTTCAGTCACCGGGCTAATATAGAAACAGATGCTTCTCATGATATATTTTAGATTTGCTTTTTTGCCGTGACATCATTTGCTACATATACTTTTCACAAATACTTAAACATATGATCCTCTCTAGATCTAGTTGCTTTTGAGTTCAGCTGCTTTTACACCCTCTGTTTTATTATTGTTTTTTAAGCTTCTTCTTTGCTTTTTATTTGTGCTTTACATATGTACCTTGAATAGTTTTTTCTTTGAAGATATGTGTTAAATCTAATGATAAATTTATCTTATCTTACTTGTAATGTGAACATGAACGATAAATAATACTTGTATTTGTTAATGAATCGATATCGTTATCGATGTGATGCTGTTAAATCTACTATGAATGTTTTTGTTATCTTTTAGGTCTGTGAAAAGCACTTCAATAAATCTTATGCGACTTGTGAATAGTATGTCAGATTTTAGCATTAAAGTTGTCAAAAAGCAAATCAAAATTGATGGTATTGTTAGCCAATGGGCAAATATAAGCAAGGGTGTACCACAAGGATCCATACTGGGGCCCCTTCTATTTAATGTTTTCATAAATGATATTTTTTACTTTATTAAAAAAGGAACCTTATATAATTACGCAGAGGACAATACATTATCTTTTGCTCATTCTAATTATAACGCTTTAATTGATACTTTAGAAGAAGAAAGTCTTGTCTTAATAGATTGGTTCAAGATAAACTGTATGCAGGCTAACCCTGACAAGTTTCAGGCCCTGGCAGTTGGAAAAAGAACTCAAAACAAAAATCCAATATTTAATATAGAATCCTCCACCATCTCATGTGATAACATTGTAAATCTTCTAGGCATAAATATTGATTACCAGTTAAACTTTGATAGTCATATAAGAAGCTTATGTCGTAAAGCGTCACAGCAGCTAAATGTTCTTAAACGTATTGGATCATATCTCTCTCGGCTTAACAAACTAACAATTTTTCACACTTTTATATTATCCAATTTCAATTTCTGCCCTTTGGCTTGGCATTTTTGTTCTAAAACCAATACAAAAAAGCTCGAAAAAATTCAAGAGCGTGCACTTCGTTTTATCTATAATGACTATGACAGCTCATACGAACAGCTTCTAAATATTGCCAATGTTCCCTCTCTTCACATCAGAAGAATGAGAACAATGGCAATCGAAACATTTAAAATACTACAAAAATTAGCTCCTTTTTGTCTTCATGATTTGGTTCAGTTTAAAAATAGTAATTACAGCTTCAGATATTCTAATACTGTAGATTTACCTCGTGTAAGAACAACAAAATTTGGTAAACAGTCATTCAGGTACAGTGCAGCAAATCTTTGGAACGACCTACCGGAACATATCAGATCACAGGGAAATTTTAATCAATTTAAAAATCTTTTACAGTCTTGGAATGGCAAAATTTGTAATTGTACAGCATGTTCTTTTTAATTAAAGTGACTGATATTGTCTGGTATGTCTTTTTACCATATGCTTTACCATATGTTTTTTCTTTTATTGTGCTTATAAACCTGCTTTAGTGCATTTTGCTTACTATGTTTTTATTCGCTTTTAGTGCCTTTACTTATTATGCTTAACTGTTTTTAAATGCCTCTGCTTATTTTGCTTAACTACTTTTAGTGTCTTTGCTTAACATGCCAATCTGCTTTTAGTGCTAAGTTTCAGTATTTTATTCTATCAATACCTCATGTTTTAGTTGCCATGTATGTTTTATGCCTGATGTGTATAATTGTATATTTTATATGTATGCTTATGTGATTTTTATGCTTTATGCCTGATGTATAATTTAATGTCTGCTGTATGTTTTTATGCCTTTTGTATGTTTTTTTATGTCCAAAGTATGTTTTATGCCAATTGTATGTTTTTTATGCCTGATGCATGTTTTATGTCTGATGTATGTTTATTTGTATTTGCATGTGTCGGTCAAAAACTCTCTAGAGCTTGTGTTGTTTGTATTTATATTATAAACCGACTCTAAATAAAACTTATCTTATCTTATCTTAAGTTGTATTTTAATTTTGAAAGACACAAATAAGATTTGTTTATAGATTATAAAATTTTTGATTTTGGTTTTGCACCATAGAAATGACATTTATTTTTCATTTTATTAATGAAAAATTAATAATTGAGCACATGACACTTTCAAAGGACAGTTGTCGCTTCGTTTTGTATTTAAGTTTTTTTTAATCTTAAATTTAAGATTACCCAAAGTCATGTGACAAATTTTATAGCGAAAATAAATACAACCTCACATGATCTGCACGGGGACATTTCAAGCAAAAGCCATGAAGGTTGTATTGGTGGTCCTTCTGTGCTTTATTGTGCATGCCAGTGCAGACACACCGGCTAATTGTACATATGAAGACATTAGAGGAAAATGGACATTTCAAATTGGGCCGGGGGGACATGATCGAACACTAAACTGTTCATCATTCACAGGTAAACTCATATTGTGTAATGGAGAGGAACAACTATTTTCCATCTCGAGTTTATGTCGCCCTCCCCATTCAAGCACAATAAACGTCTATCATAGAATAGACGATACTTCATAACAGTTTGAAGTTATATCTTGAAGTCCACATGTAAGCAATTAACCGATATTATGATCTATCTAATCAGTGTCTAATATGTCTGAATGGGAATATTCAGATTAGCTGTGTATTCCAAATTCATGAATGTTAAAGTGTTATGTTATTTAGTTACAAATTTACTTAATTTTGACATACCAGATTGTTTTCATTCATAGCTACACATGTAGTGCAATTAGACCTGAAATACATGGCTCCAAACGGCTTTTTTATAATACTGATGTTGCCGTTTCGGCAATATAAAAAAGCCGTTCGGAGCCATGTATTTCAGGTCTAGTAGTGCAATATAAAATGGAAAAGGTAAAATTTTGTGAGTAAACCATTTTTCTTATTATTGAAGACTTAATATGATAAGTAAACACTGCCACAGGTTGTTGATATTGACAGGTGGCCACTTATATATGTTATTGTTAAAGACCTGTAGCCACTAACAGGTTGTTATTTACAGGTGACCATAACAGAGGTTTTTGTTATAAACATGGGACCCGTTATACAGTTTTTTTGTTATTGACAGGTGACCACATACACAGGTTTTTGTTATTGACAAGTGACCACTTCCACAGGTTTTTGTTATTGTTGTTGTTGACAAGTGACCACTAACACACATTGTTGTTATTGACAGGTGACCACCAACACACATTGTTGTTATTGACAAGTGACCACTTACACAGGTTTTTGTTATTGTTGTTGTTGACAAGTGACCACTAACACACATTGTTGTTATTGACAGGTGACCACCAACACACATTGTTGTTATTGACAAGTGACCACTAACACACATTGTTGTTATTGACAGGTGACCACCAACACACATTGTTGTTATTGACAAGTGACCACTTACACAGGTTTTTGTTATTGACAGGTGATCACATACAGATTTAGCTGTACATTTTATACTTTTATTGTAGGTGACTCTTCATCCCAGTCCATAACCTTTGACCTGCTGTTTCCAGACCTTGTAATGGATGAGAATGGTAACAAAGGTTTCTGGACTATTATTTACAATCAGGTAATGTAGAATCATGTTATTTTACAAAATTGAATATCACTGTTCATTTTCATTTTTATGATAAGAATCTATACATGAAGATATGTTTTTCTTTTCTTTTTTTTTTTGTTGGGGTTGTATATTACAACAACTTTCAACTGACAAAACTACAACCAGGGCAATGTTTACTTTTCAGTTCCATTTAAACAACACTAAAAAATTCACCTGTTAATTTCTTTTTTTTATTTATTTATTTATTTACTTATTTATTTTTGAGATTTACTTTTTATTATTGTCTATTGTAGGGTTTTGAAGTTGTCATCAATGGCAGGAAATATTTTGCATTTTCCATGTATAAAACTGAAGGTAGACAAACAACAAGTTACTGTGACAAAACACTTCCTGGTTGGTCACATGACTTGATGGGCAGAGACTGGGCCTGCTACACTGGCCAGAAGCAGGCATCAGAAACATTGAAGTTTATTCCATCAAAGAAGCATTCAATACAGAAACGAAGGTACCGTAATAAAAGTATTGATCATGTTTTCAAACATGATCTTGAATATAACATGGAGAGTTTTCTGCAGTTGTTAAACTGATATGAAATGTCGAAACAGTTGGTATGTCAGTTATTCATTTGTCAAACATCAGAATGAATCATGTTGGCATATTTAGCCTAGTGGTATGTTAAAATGAATCTGTTTTAGACAGGGTTAAAATTCAGGACAGCCCAAGATTGTAATTTTCCAGTAAGATCTGTAATAAACTGCAAATTCTATTGTATGAACTAATAGAAAAAATAATTCCTTGCCTCATTGTATTCTTAAGATAACTTTAAGTTAGAAGAATTTAAGAAAAAGCAGCAGATCTCTGTTATTATTACAACAGAGGCATTATACTAGCATCTTGAGTTAAAGAACACAGTGAAATGATGGTTTAAATGATATATTGATATACATGTATAATTAACACTTAGGTTTTTATTTCAGAAACTTGAAAAATGTATTTTACAAGACCAATTATGATTTCATTGATGCTATAAATAAAAAACAGACATCATGGAAGGCAGATAAATACAGTATGTTTGAACATATGCCAATGGAAGATTTACTTAAAATGGCAGGTGGAAGGAATTCAAGAATTGTAAGGTATAAATATTGTGTACAAGGTTATTACAACTTACCAAACCTTTGAAATTTTGGTAAATTTTGGAAAATTTGGTACTTATATTTTGTGTGTAGGGTTATTATAATAATTAAAAAGGTGATGTTTGTTAAATGTTCCAAACTTAAACGTACAGATATAATGAGATGTACATGTATGTGACTTAAGCAATGACTTTACAGAAACAGTACATTTCTCATATTTATATGTTAAAATGTTAGGATATGCAAGTTAAATGTATGAAATTTAAACTTTAGACAAAGATCATACAAATTTATAAAAGTGAAATGAATGCAGTATTAAACATACTTAAGATTAAATATTTTAATGCTTTGCACTGATTGATAACACGTTTTTATGTCATCATTTATGAATATTTTAGTACATGTATATGTTTTGTTAATGCATTATGAATTAAGATTAACTATTTTGCTAATTAGTAGACCAAAGCCATACCCAGTAACCAGAGAAGTTTTGGAAGAAGCAGCTAAACTTCCTGCAGCGTTTGATTGGAGGAATGTAAAGGGAGTTAATTATGTATCTCCTATCAGGAATCAAGGTGTGTAAAGTCATTAGATTGTTAGTAACAAAATCAAAATTAAATTCTAAATTAAAAGTCAGGGTCAAATTACTGAAGATAGGAAATCTCTTACCATGCATGTCTGTCTAGTTAAATTTTGTTTTTGTGTATGGTGTGTACATTTGGATTCAAACTTAAATCAAAGACTGGCCAAGATGGGACATTGCTAGGAACTGCATATGAGGTTATTTGGTCAAAGATTAAAAGTCTTCATGCATTTTAAAGACTTGTTTGCTTGATCCAGCTGTGAAATCGTTTTTTTCAAACTGTGGCATCAACATTGTCATTCTCTTAAAGTTCCTTACTATGATTTTTTTCTATTAAGTATAAAAATTTTCGTATATACTGTTTGTAAAAATGAAATATTAGTAAAGATAGATTTTGATTATATATGCACCAACAACATTAATCTTTACAATCTTATCTTTTATTTAAGATAGATTAATTGATTGATTAAAGTGGGTTTAATGTCCCAATCAAGAATATTTCACTTTTATTTCGATGTCACCAGGTGAAGTGGCAGAAAATGTTTACCTTAGCAGTGTACTCAGGACAATATGCAGGGAGGTTTCTTCAGCATAAGTTAGTAACTTATGACTTAATAAGGTCTCCTCAGAAAGATCCAATTTCTAATGGCCAAGTGCTTGGGAAAAGAGCAGTCACTACATATTTCCAAGTCTTAGTCAGACCTGGCCAGGGTTTGAACCTTGACTGTGAGTACTCCACCAATTGAGCTGCTGTGGTGGTCTATTTAAGCTAGAGATTTCATATTTTGCACATATATATATATATTTTTTGGCACACATCTTCTTATATTTATGCTATGACCATTTGACTCCCTAGGTGGGTGTGGTAGTTGTTACGCCTTTGCGTCTATGGCTATGAATGAAGCAAGAGTTAGAATAATGACTAACAACACAAAGAAACCTGTGTTCTCACCTCAGGATATTGTTGAATGTAGTGAATATTCCCAAGGTAGGACAATATGATGCTATTTTTATTATGCATAATTAATATGCACTAAATATGAAAGTGTCTCATAAGTCAGTAATGGCTGGGCATTAATACTTTTATTAAGAAAACTTTGTTTTATATATGTACTTATTAGATGTGTATTAACGTGTGACACTATAATAAAATAACATTATTATTATTATTATTATTATTATTATTATCATTATTATTATTATTATGATATATGTGAAAACAACATGACAAATAAATACTTCTTTATTAACAATAAAGTTAGGTTTAATTGTAGTAAAGCAATGAAAAATACATGATATACATGATATAAAGTGATATATTATGATAAGGGGCTTCTCTGACAAAGGTTAAATTGTTAATATTGAAATTTTAACTGCAGGTTAAGCTCATTTTAAAACTTTAGTCAGATGATTTCCACTAAAGGGGCACTTAAAATGATTTATACTTTTGATGACTAATGACATCGTGATTATGTCCCAGCTAAGGTGTGAACATTAGCTTTTAAGTGTTTAAGTCATTGAGAAATGACTTAAACAATTATTTTTATGATTTAACCGATAAAATCATAAATAAATTGTCAAATTTGTACAAGACACAAAAATTGTGTACATGTGAAGTTTGTTTTTGGTTATACTTATTATTTGCATACAAATTGCTAGAAAAAGACATTTTATATGAGGTTTAATGGATATCACTATCTTTACTGTACTTTAATACAATGAGAACAATACTATGAAATTAACATTGTTAAAATGTATATCATGGTACTAGTATACACGTACATGTATATATTTTTTAAGTTTCTATATGAAACTCTATAATATACAGTTTTTATATGTATGCTGTGCTGTGGTACTAGTATACACTATACTTGTATATATTTTTTGAGTTTCTATATGAAACTCTATAATATACAGTTTTTATATGTATGCTGTGCTGTGGTACTAGTATACACTATACATGTATATATTTTTTAAGTTTCTATATGAAACTCTATAATATACAGTTTCTATATGTATGCTGTGCTGTGGTACTAGTATACACTATACTTGTATATATTTTTTGAGTTTCTATATGTATGCTGTGCTGTGGTACTAGTATACACTATACATGTATATATTTTTTAAGTTTCTATATGAAACTCTATAATATACAGTTTTTATATGTATGCTGTGCTGTGGTACTAGTATACACTATACATGTATATATTTTTTAAGTTTCTATATGAAACTCTATAATATACAGTTTTTATATGTATGCTGTGCTGTGGTACTAGTATACACTATACATGTATATATTTTTTAAGTTTCTATATGAAACTCTATAATATACAGTTTCTATATGTATGCTGTGCTGTGGTACTAGTATACACTATACTTGTATATATTTTTTGAGTTTCTATATGAAAAGACCCAAGGATGATGGCAGGTAAAATATATACCAAAGGCACAACATGTAGATATTGATGCAGACTTTTTTCACTGTGTTTCAATTAAGTTTGTTACCCTGAACTTAGCAGACAAAATACAATATGTATTGTCATTATTATATAATAATGGCTATTTCTTTACAGCTAGGCCTCGGTGGTTTGGCGCACACACTTACAGATCACAACGCCTCTCACCTCCTAGGCTCTAATCCCAATCTGGCAGAATCTAGTGTGAGAAAATTTTTCCAGTTCTCTAGCTGAAGTTAAGTGGTTTTTACTAGGCACTCTGGTTTCCTCCAACACCTCATAACTTACTGCCTCGGTATAAGTTATGAATCTTCACAGTAAAACACAGTTAATCCAATCCAAACATTTACAACCAAACATGATTGTTTTAGTAATGTAGTTTAATACATTATTTCTACTAATCCATATATAATATTGATTACTCTTACTATAAGATAAATATTTTGGTAACATTTCACTCTATTTCACTTACGATTTATAGGATGTGATGGAGGGTTTCCATACCTGATTGGTGGTAAATATGCTGAAGATTTTGGATTAGTTGAGGAATCTTGTAATAAATATAAAGGTAGAGATGGTAAATGTTCTACAGACATGACCTGTAAACGTCAGTATTCTACCAGATATGAATATGTTGGTGGCTTCTTTGGGGCGTAAGTTAATTTTAATTATATTTTATACGTGTGCATTTATGTTTATATGTATGATGAGGATTCATCATTATTTCCCAATATTTCCATAAATAACTGTTTGCATTTTAAGCAGATAACTTTTGTTTGAGTGACATATGTAAAATCACAGACTCAAACTCGAGTGAAGCTTTACCAAGACTTGAAAATACGTAGTGACTTTGTTTTGTCAAGTAATCAACATTTAGAAAGTACTTGATCTCTCTCAGAATTTTATACCATAAAAATTAAATTATATATATAAAAAGTATGGCACTATAAAAAATAGCATTGCTTTTAGAGCATTCCGTAGTAAAAACTTCACCCAACGTCACTTTAGCTTGTAATGTTTCAATATAAGTTAAATTAAACAAGAATCCTTCAAGATTTTAACAGAAATGAAAAGAAAGATATTTTTGTCTTATTCGGTCAATTTTAAATTTTTGTAACTTTAATTCTTTTTTAAATTACAGGTGTAATGAACCTCTTATGCAGATAAATCTGGTTAATAATGGACCTATGGCTATAGCATTTGAGGTGTACAATGACTTTATGCATTATAAAGGTGGTATATACAGTCGTTCTGGATTAGTGGATAAATATAATCCCTTTGAAATAACCAACCATGCTGTATTACTGGTAGGATATGGAGCTGACCATGACACTGGGGAAAAATACTGGATTGTTAAAAATAGCTGGGGAGAGTTATGGGGTGAAAATGGATATTTTAGGATAAAGAGAGGCTCCGATGAATGTGCCATTGAGAGCATGGCTGTCCAATCATTCCCAATGATGAAACTGTGATAAAACAACTGTTTTATTATTACATGTACTATACTGTGAATAAGTTTGTCTTGACTTTCTACCAAAGTAGCCTTAATTTATTTTTTTTAAAAAGATAAGTGCCAATGTAAAATTAAGTAACTAAAAATACTGATGGTTTTTAAATGTTTATGCACTTATGGTTGAAACATTTTGAGAAAAAAATGCAAATTG
Source organism: Tegillarca granosa (assembly GCA_029721355.1). NCBI lineage: Eukaryota > Metazoa > Mollusca > Bivalvia > Arcoida > Arcidae > Tegillarca > Tegillarca granosa. Next base: position 41,707,263 of record CM056599.1, on the reverse strand, counting down.
CAAACTCCACAGAAAATGATGCCGGTTTTTTTCACATTAGCTGTCCATGAGAAAGAGAACAATTTCAGACATCCTAATTTATATAAAATATTTTTTTGTTTCATAAAATAAATATTTATTTTTGTTAATTGTATCTTTATTTATTTATTTTTTTTAAAAATATTTTTCCTGTAACTCGCTTATTTCAAAACATTTTATCCACAAACTGCTAAAGGCCATTTTTAGCTCAACTGGCTAAAGCCAGATGAGCTTATGGCATGATGCGCGCGTGCGTGCGTGCGTGCGTCCGTTAACAGCAAAAACTCAGAAACTACTGGGCCAATTTTAGCAAAACTTTGCAGGAATGAACCCTAGAAGGAGTAGATGAAAATTTGTACAATTGGTTTCCATGGCAACCAAAAGTAGGTCACAGCGACCTAGAATGTAAAAAACCTAAAATAAGTTTCTTCTCTGAAACCATAGGTTATATTCAAAATCTGATGTGATATTTAGCTTCTAGACACCCTTAAACATGTAGGTTGTACATTTCGTGAAATTCTGTCAAAAACTAGGTTACGCATTTTTAACGTTTTTCTGTCATACTTCATAAAAAGTGAAAATAAGGCTTATAATGAGATATCAACTTTGAAAATCTTCTTCTCTGAAACCATGAAGCCTTAAGCTTTCATATTTGGCAGTTAATATCAGCTTGAGCCCCTTTACCAAGTTTGTACAAATGGTGGCCCCCGGTCTATTTTTGGCCCCACCCCAGGGGTCCATATATCTGCATATGCATATATGGCTTATAATGGAAAATCAACTTTGAAAATCTTCTTCTCTAAAACCATGAAGCCTTAAGCTTTCATATTTGGCAGTTAATATCAGCTTGAGCCCCTTTACCAAGTTTGTACAAATGGTGGCCCCCGGTCTATTTTTGGCCCCACCTCAGGGGTCCATATATCTGCATATGCATATATGGCTTATAATTGAAAATCAACTTTGAAAATCTTCTTCTCTAAAACCATGAAGCCTTAAGCTTTCATATTTGGCAGTTAATATCAGCTTGAGCCCTTTTACCAAGTTTGTACAAATGGTGGCTCCCGGTCTATTTTTGGCCCCACCCCAGGGGTCCATATATCTGCATATGCATATATGGCTTATAATTGAAAATCAACTTTGAAAATCTTCTTCTCTGAAACCATGAAGCCTTAAGCTTTCAAATTTGGCAGTTAATATCAGCTTGAGCCCCTTTACCAAGTTTGTACAAATGGTGGCCCCCGGTCTATTTTTGGCCTAACCCCAGGGGTCCATATATCTGCATATGCATATATGGCTTATAATGGAAAATCAACTTTGAAAATCTTCTTCTCTAAAACCATGAAGCCTTAAGCTTTCATATTTGGCAGTTAATATCAGCTTGAGCCCCTTTACCAAGTTTGTACAAATGGTGGCCCCCGGTCTATTTTTGGCCCCACCCCAGGGGTCCATATATCTGCATATGCATATATGGCTTATAATTGAAAATCAACTTTGAAAATCTTCTTCTCTAAAACCATGAAGCCTTAAGCTTTCATATTTGGCAGTTAATATCAGCTTGAGCCCTTTTACCAAGTTTGTACAAATGGTGGCTCCCGGTCTATTTTTGGCCCCACCCCAGGGGTCCATATATCTGCATATGCATATATGGCTTATAATTGAAAATCAACTTTGAAAATCTTCTTCTCTGAAACCATGAAGCCTTAAGCTTTCAAATTTGGCAGTTAATATCAGCTTGAGCCCCTTTACCAAGTTTGTACAAATGGTGGCCCCCGGTCTATTTTTGGCCTAACCCCAGGGGTCCATATATCTGCATATGCATATATGGCTTATAATGGAAAATCAACTTTGAAAATCTTCTTCTCTAAAACCATGAAGCCTTAAGCTTTCATATTTGGCAGTTAATATCAGCTTGAGCCCCTTTACCAAGTTTGTACAAATGGTGGCCCCCGGTCTATTTTTGGCCCCACCCCAGGGGTCCATATATCTGCATATGCATATATGGCTTATAATTGAAAATCAACTTTGAAAATCTTCTTCTCTGAAACCATGAAGCCTTAAGCTTTCATATTTGGCAGTTAATATCAGCTTGAGCCCCTTTACCAAGTTTGTACAAATGGTGGCCCTGGGTCCATGTTCGGCTCCACCCCAGAGGTCCATATATCTGCATATGCATATATGGCTTATAGTGAGATATCAACTTTGAAAATCTTCTTCTCTGAAACCATGAAGCCTTAAGCTTTCATATTTGGCAGTTAATATCAGCTTGAGCCCCTTTACCAAGTTTGTACAAATGGTGGCCCCCGGTCTATTTTTGGCCCCACCCCAGGGGTCCATATATCTGCATATGTATATATTGGAAATCAAATTTAAAAATTTTTTTCTCTGAGACTGTAAGGCATAATGCTTTTATATTTGGCATTTAACATTAGCTCAAGTCCCTTTACCAGGTTTGTACAAATGGTGGCCCCCCGGTCCATTTTTGGTCCCACCAAGGGGCACATATATCTACATATACTTATATGGGAAGTCAAATTTCAAAATATTCTTCTCTGAAACTGTAAGGCCTACAGCTTTTATATTTAGCATTTAACGTCAGCTCAAGTCCTTGTACCGAGTTTATATAAATGAAGGCACAAGAACCATTTTTGTCAGTTGAGCTCCACAGGCCCTTTTGGGCCTCTTGTTGTGAACTGAAGTTGACCCAATTTGAATCTGAACTGAAAATTATATCTTACGTGAGACTGATATGAGAAATGAACCAAGTCATTTAATAATCACTAAGTGTTTTTAACCCTATTTTTTCTTGTTTTATTGGAGTTGTTCATTAAGTCAGTATTGACCAAACCTCTAGAGTAGAGATGTTAGAGAGGAACAATGCTAACAAAACTCGAGAAAATTCATTTTGCTTTAAAATTTTAGTTTTAATTCAGTTTCACACTTAACACACAAGTTAAAACTTGCAATGGTATAAACATATTTTTTTTATTTTTAAACATATTTTACAAAAGTATTTGACGCCACAAACATTCACTCACAAATACACACAATTTGCTTCTGTTCAAAAAATAAATACATATAAGAAAACAACACAATCATTGTATACTTGGTAGATTTGGATTATTAACGGATATATTCAGTTGTGTTATTTTAAAGTGAGCTTCTTCATTTAATAAACGTTAAAATAGCTCTAAAAAAATTTTCCCAATGTCTTATAAAAAATTGACTTTTTCCAAGGACTTCTCCCTATAAAACATATTGAGACTACTTAACATAAAACTATAATAAACATAATGAAAAAAATGGACTGGAGAGTCGAGTAAAGGTGGTTTATATACCAATCAAGATTCTATCACTCATATAGAGGTGGTCAGGTCTGGAATGGCGGAGGGAATCAGAATGCCAATAGAAAACCACCAACCTTTCGCAAGCAAAATGACAAACTTTCTCACTCTAGGATCTGCCCAAGTAGATACCTAAGTATGAAAAGGCAGTGTGATCCATATATACATGCTTTAGGCCACTTAGGCAATGACGCTCTGGACAAAATGAATAAGTGTGGTTTGAGAATTGGGACAATTTACATAAATTCCCGACTTTAGGAATGATGACAAATGGAGGACATTCATGTGTTCATAAAAAAAAAACTTTTAAAAGATTACAACGCTGATCACTTATTTCCTTTATTTCTCCATCTCCATAGCAACATTTTCAATATTATCAAACGGCCAAATATATGTTTTATGATTGGCATTTGTAGTAAGATGTAACTTTTCACCAAAGTAGAACTTACTCTAGTATGTTAGGGGATTATGTACTAAACATAGTTTAAAACAAGTAATTAAGAAAGAATATGTTAAGGGTAAGTCGGTAGGTCTTTTCTCAAACGTGTGTCATATCTTTTGCGTTATGTGTTCTGTTTCTTCCTTTCCGTTTTTAGTCAATAGTTCCATTGAATTCAAAAACATTCTTATAAGAACTTGCCGTTGCTAAGAAGAATAGAAAAGTAAATAGCAAAGTATAAAAACCAACACGTGGCAAGCGCATGTAACTAATTGATGACATCTTGTTTGACTACCAGAGTAATGACGTGGAATCCATCTTCATTGTCGCAAATGTCTCTATATTTGTGATTGTTGTAATAATGCAGAACTAATTGTGTAATTGTCATTATGGTTCACAGGTATTACTGATATAATAGTGCTTTAGGTATGACTACAAGCAATGATTTCACGAAGTGACTAAGCTAATGACTGTGAATACACCGGTACAATTTCAGGTGAATGGCTTAGTTATGAACATGATTTATATTCTTTGAAATTCACCAGTCTTTACCAAGCAAAATCCACTGCTAAAATACGTTTTCATCGGCTGATCGTTACTATTATTATAAATTATATGCTTGTTTGAATCAGCTGACCTGTCGAGGTCTCCGTCGTCCTTGACCTTGGACTAATCTTTGGCGCCCAGGTTTAAGCATTGGCATAAGGGCCTGTTTTTCATCAAACTCTTCACTTCCAATGTTTATAAAAATTCCAGCAATAACATTCATTATCAAACCAGTAACCGCTAGTCCAAATGACCATCCGAGAGAAAATGAGAGCGTAGACAATGTTGTACCATACAATATCGCGCCGACAATACCCAATAATCCTGAAAATTAATAATAGATATCAATACAACTTTGATTGAAATAAAAAAATATACCTAAACAGCAATAAGATCTAAAGGTCCAAAATAATTAGCACAATATCGATCTAAAGAAATTGCCGTTAAAGTATTTCAATCATTTATAAAAGTTAAACAAGAAATTAGTTTTGAAAAGGAATAAGAATATATACATTTTACTCATAGATAGCCAAAGCAACCAAAAGAATAAAAGAGAAACACACATAGAAACCACTATATCAGTCGTATATATATATATATATATATATATATATATATATATATATATAGAGAGAGAGAGAGAGAGAGAGAGAGAGAGAGAGAGAGAGAGAGAGAGTTGAAATAAAGTAAATAGATTACAATTATCCAATACCCGTAGATGTGAATAGTTATACAAATAAATAAAAAAGTAGATCCTAAAATTGTTCGAACACTATAACCATATCAATCAAACTGCTTACCATCTTCAATTTGATTGGGGGCGTTCATCTAGACGGTTAAAAGTATTTACTAGAACAATGCAAGGAACACTTCTATAATAGTAATGTAATAATAACTTTATGCAATAAGTTTGTGTTTTTCAATGAGTCCGTTTGTTTCAGGGGGATTGAAAGCGTATCCTAATAGTTTTCAAACATAGTAGTCGATTTATAAGGTGTCAAATTGAAACAACGAGGCAATAGACCAAACATATAAAGTCATATGTAAAAAGTAACGATTTGTATCTTACTGTAATTCCATATTATGACCTACCTGATATATAAGAGGCTATAGCCGCTCCACGACCAACTGATTTTTCTTCAAACAGTCCACAAAGGTAAAATAACATTAGAACTATAACAAACAGCATGCCAGTTAATGCAAATATCTCTAGAACTGCTGAGGCTATGATGGGACCTTTCTCTGAAATAGATAAAATATCTAGAACCGCTGAGGCTATATAATGGGACCTTATAATGAAATAGAAAATATCTCTAGAACCGCTGAGGCTATGATGGGATATTTCTCTGAAATAGATAAAATATCTAGAACCGCTAAGGCTATATAATGGGACCTTATACTGAAATAGAAAATATCTCTAGAACTGCTGAGGCTATGATGGGTCCTTTCTCTGAAATAGATAAAATATCTAGAACCGCTGAGGCTATATAATGGGACCTTATACTGAAATAGAAAATATCTCTAGAACTGCAGAGGCTATGATGGGACCTTTCTCTGAAATAGATAAAATATCTAGAACCGCTGAGGCTATATAATGGGACCTTATACTGAAATAGAAAATATCTGTAGAACTGCTAAGGCTATATAATGGGACATTATACTGAAATAGAAAATATCTCTAGAACTGCAGAGGCTATGATGGGACCTTTCTCTGAAATAGATAAAATATCTAGAGCCGCTGAGGCTATATAATGGGACCTTATACTGAAATAGAAAATATCTCTAGAACTGCTAAGGCTATATAATGGGACCTTATACTGAAATAGAAAATATCTCTAGAACTGCTGAGGCTATAATGGGACCTTTCTATGAAAAACGATAAAATATCTTTAGAACTGCTAAGTCTATACATGTAATTTGACCTTTCTCTTAAAACGATAAAATATCTGATGAAGTTATAAATAGGCATTTTTCTTCATTAGATATATATCAGCATGCAAAAGTAAAAGTACAATTGCAAAAATGCAGTTAAAGAAAATTGCACTGAAATATCAATTCAAAATGTACATGTAATTTCATTTTTTTTTTCAAAAGCATTTACCATTTGAATTTTAAGGATTCGTACACCGAAATCATTGTGTGTTTTTTGCTGTATGCACAACGGTTTCAATAAACATTATGAACACCTACAGTAAGTTCAGGTAAAAAAATCATTTCTACCTTCACAGCAATAGTTCAAACATAGGCATTTGATCTTTTACAGCAATAGGGTAGCAACAAGAATGCGAAACCGGTTTCTCAGTTTTCATATGCAATATAAAAAAATATTTAGTCGAGTAACCTCAATAATGTTTGGTCAAAGTTATTTTCATGAGTTGCAAAGTCGTAGGGTTGCATTTACATGTGTATATGACTTGTTTTTGCTGAGACTCGCAGTGCAAAGAATATCTACGGTAGTAAAACCTACACAAATAAAAGAAATTGTGGTCGATTTCAAATACAGTTGTTTGGAAAGCACTAATAATCAACTGGGTATTCCTTAACACACGGCTGAGTGTTATGCATTATGATTCGCGTGCACGTGTGTGTGTGTGTGTGTGTGTGTGATGTGTGAGAGAGAGCGTGTGTACTCTTACTCGAGCATTTGTCGGCACGAATTTGCACATATATAGCATCAGTGCTTTTACGATACTTCTCATTTAAAAAATAAAAGTATATGTGGTAAATGTTGAGTTGAGTTGAGTAATGATGTTTAATGACCCAGTCAAGAATATTTTACTGATATCGAGACGTCGCCAGCTATAGGCGAAAGTGCAGAAATTTTGCCTGTGTGTTTCGCTGATGGCGTTATAGCAGGGTTCTTTATCGTGCCACGCCTGCCGTGTCACGGGACCTCGTTTATTTTAAGTTCCAATCCGAAAGAACGCTGATTTTCATTTCGTAATGCCGAGTGCTTGGCGAAAGAACAGTCTTCACCCACTTTCAAATCTTGGGTCAGACCCGGCCATGGCTCGAACCCATGACATTCCACTTACGGAGCGAGCACTTTAACAACTGAGCTACCGCAGTGGGATATGTGGTAAATGTAATAATTTTCCAAAAAACTACTTACGTGATTTTTCATCATAATAAACATGTGTTTCATAACACAAGTTATCAGTACAAGTTTGGAAAAGTCCAGCAGTAATAGTCCCTTCTGAGCCAATAGCCCAGTTATTTGTTAAAAATCCTACCAGGTATACAGCAGTAGCCACAATCTGGACTAAACCAGCCACACGGTCAAATCTACACCACGTCATTTTGACAAATAATTAATTAAAAGTAAACTTTAAGAAAAATCAGATCACATGTTCAATAAAATCTATATGCGCCCCCATAACGATATCGATAGTATTTTCAGAACAATTATCTTTTATATTTTGTTATCGTCTTGTATTCTGAACTATTGAATACACACATTTATGTATGCAGTTGAACGGTTTTGTATGAATATATAGGTAACAGCACACGGTACAGGTGTAATTTAAATATGAATAATGCTTTATATCATATTACGTACACACGTGTCTACCGTACCTAAATCTACATTTACAAATAATTGTTTAATTTTTGATAACATGAAAGACTGACAACTAATTAAATTAAGGGTTTATCAAGAACTTTTATATACATCGGTGTTTTGGTATACTAAGGTAAATTCTATACAATACTGTCTAGATAATGCATAGTATCAAAAAGACATTTAAATAAAAGTAAAAACTAATAATTTTTAGTGATAATCATTGAACAATTAGATTCCTTTCAAACAAAAACGAAAGTGTTATTGGCGTCATCACAGTTTTGCTAAACGGTTATTGTGGGACCTTAGTTTGTCTAGACAATTTCATGCTAACACAAAAATGTCACGAAATAATTAATATTCTTCTTCCTTCTTTTGGAACATACAATGTCACATGCATTCACCCTCCGATTAAATTTAATATTATGCCAATTGAGTTTTGTCGAAATAAGAAAAAACTGGATTTGGTTAATTGTTCTTTCCTTTATTGTAAACCAGGAAAGTTTTTATGCATTGATTGACGCAAGAATTTTTATATGACTGACATGCCATGTTTTTGGTGTCCGAATGCATATGTTGGTCCTGTGACGTCCTGTGAATGTAATGTTGTCTAAAAAAGTTGTTAATTCTGTCATTAAAACACGAAAAGGTTTTATTTAGAAATGTTCCATTGCTTAATGCTGGGATTCCCGTTTCATATCAATACATTTAGTTATTCAGCATGATACGAGCACCTGTTTGTTTCACATTAAGTGCACTCCTTGGTCTTCAAATTAGATATAGATAAATTTAACAATAGATTGCGTTCTTTTAATAACTCTGACATCTATTGAACAGGTAAGAGTCTAATGTCTTTCTGATTTCACTCCGTTTAACCTAAATTGGATAATTCCAAAACCAAAGGCTCAATTAATTCCACCCACCAACCAGAATAATAAATAACAATAATTAAATTATTTTTTTTACCGTTTTTGTTGTTGTTTTCTCTTTTAGGATGAAGTTTATGATCATTTTGTCGATAGTAGCTTTTGCTACAGCAGTTCCCTGTTGGTAATTATAATTTTTTTTATAATGTATAACAAAACATTCCTCTACCTGGATGTCAGTGTAAATGTTTATTACTAACAGCTGTCTCTACTACAATCAACAACAATTTTTACGAAACGTGCACATATCGAAAACCATTTAATTATTTCATTAAGTTGAACTCCTTACATACTATGCCTTGAATTTGTCTCTATTCTTTATATTGCGGCATGTCTTCCTGTGACACATTAGGCGATGCATATGAAACTTTAATTAAAACGTATAATATTGGTATGAAACAATTTTACCACGTTTTACATACTTTAGTTATTAGAAAGAATATCATAGCACAGTAATTGAGATAATTAATTTATTAAATAACCTTTCTGATATAAAAACAAATCTTTGTAATTCAATTATGATAGAGCGACGTGGCTTACTGGATACCATAACAACCATCACCAATGGAACAGAAATCGGTACTGCCATGAAAATACTCAATGCATTTAATCAAGTCGGAGAATTTATGAATGATCTGAAAAAACTTGATCCAGACACACATCAAAAGTTACAGGGAGAAATTGATGGTATAAAAACTGGTATGAGTGGCATTATATCAGACATAGCCGGTATGATGGAACATAAGAGTGCCACTTCTCCACCAGGTTAGAATAGTTTTACGTATTATACATAAAATCATCGAGATTCTTAAATAGATGATAATATAAGTAAAAAAAAAACCCAATGGATCTTGCTTTGAAAGCTTTTAAAAATACGACATTAATGGTGTCACAAAGGATTTCAGTATGGTACAAAATATAGTGTTCCGTTTATCCTTGTATATTTTCTATAAATGTAGCAAATACTATGTTTGTCTTCAGAAACGTATATACCTTTTGTTTATTCTACCTTGAAATTAGATTACAATGCAGCTTATAGGTTGTTTTTTTTGAGAATTAACACGTACGTAATTCGTTCAACGAAGAGCTTAACATGGCTGGCTACAATTATTGAAGAACTTGCTATGGCTGGCTTATTCATTGAAGAACTTGCCATGGCTGGCTTATTTATTGAAGAACTTGTTATGGGTGGCTACAATTATTGAAGAACTTGCCATGGCTGGCTTATTCATTGAAGAACTTGCCATGGCTGGCTACAATTATTGAAGAACTTGCTATGGCTAGCGTTTTCATTGAAGAACTTGCGACGGCTGGCTTATTCATTGAAGAACTTGCCATGGCTGGCTACAATTATTATAGAACTTGCAATGGCTGGCTACAATTATTGAAGAACTTGCTATGGCTGGCGTTTTCTTTGAAGAACTTGCTACGGCTAGTTTATTCAGTGAAGGGCTTGCAATGGTTTGCCTCATTAACATATTCGATAAAAACAGAGATGACAAAGTTATTTTACATCTAGTAATACCCTGTATATTACATATTAGTTCATTATTCCCATTTTATACATTAACTTAAATTCTTTAACACGACTTTTTGAAAATGCTTTATGTACGTTGAATGTGATCAAATTTGGAAATTCTTATGTGTCTGGTTACTCCGTTTTTTTGTCGTTTGAACGTGACTTCTGTTGCTAATATCAATTAAATATATACACGGTATTTATATTTCACCTTGTGCACTGTTTTCAGGAAAGCGTGGCCTTCTTGATACCCTGACCCAGATGACAAGTGGCACAAAGATTGGAACTGCAATGAAAGTCATGGAAACATTTAATCAGATTGGTCAGTTTTTAAATGATCTGAAAACATTGGCACCAGATGCACACAAGGCTCTAGAAGGCAGTATTAACAATCTTAAAAGCAGTATGACAGATATTGTCTCAGACCTTTCAGGTAGTAAAAGTACGGCTACAACAACTGCTGCTCCTGCTTGTAAGTCGCTAGTTATCTTTGTTTAAGTTAAAGTAATGACAAAAAGTGTGTTTTTGTAGTTTTTCCGATACTGATAATAAAACACTATAAAATTTTGAGAATTTTTTTAAGATCAAGTTTCTTTATACTTTGCACACACAAATAGCAAACTGTGTGAAATGTTTGATCAGTACTTTTTCTCTAGACTTAAAAAATAATAGAACCCGAATGCCTATGCCATAAAGACGATGTCTTCGTTATGATGAGCAAACACAGAACGTAATCTCTTAAAGTAATGCCGCTAATAACCAAGTTTTCAAAAGGGTTTTCTTGCCCTTAATGTATGTCACTGGGGATGACGTTTAAAATTTGGACTTTATTTAGGGACTCAATACCATGCATTGTAACAAGTTTTGCATATTATGTTAGGTAATTTCAAAAGAAAAATGATAAAGACTCTATCTTTACTTTCATAATAAATGAAAGGTAAATAGAAAGTCACTACACAACTACTGTTAATTAACTTATGTAGACATATAATTTTTAATTAAAGCTAAGAGTGCCCGTAGTTTGTTGGATACGTTGACCGAGTTAACAGGGGGAACTAAGCTCGGAACAGCAATGAAAGTTGTCGACACATTTAACAAGATTGGACAATTTTTGAATGATTTAAAGACAATGGCACCAGACGCACACAACGCATTACAGGGTAGCATCGATAATTTAAAAAGTAGTATGACAGACATCTTGGGTGATTTATCTGGAAGTAAAACAACTGCTCCGACAACAACAGCTTCACGTATGTATATTTATCTGTTGTCTTTAAATTAGGTCAGTCACCTGTGGATTTGATTTAAGAAATGGTGGTGTACGCCCCAGTCAAGATTGTATCACTTATATCGAGGCGGTTAGTTCTGGGATGGTGGAAGACACTAAGAGCTTGGAGAAAACCACCAGCCTTCGTCAAGTAAACTAACAAACTTATATCACACATGAATGGATTCGACACTAGGCGATGAGAGGCGCTGTGACCTATAAGTGCTTTAGACCACTGGGCCACCGAATTAAAACTTAAAGCTCCTTTTTCTTGTTCAAGTTAAACGTTATTTGTCGAAGATGCATAAAAAGATGTTTTAATTGAGTTTTCAAATGTGCTGAGTAGCAACTTATTACTCAGCATAAGTATATGATGAAAAATCTTGACAGTAATAGTTTAGCTACTCTTTAAGTTGTAGGCACAAAGTACCGTAAAATAAATACGCTGGTCCTCGTGCTATTATTAGTTATTTTTGAGTTTGTTTATATGGAAGACATAAGATGAAAATAGCAAGCCACTGGATTGACTTTTGAGATTGTCTTTTCAGTAACCATACTCTATTTTACAACTTTATTCAGTATTACCAAATTGTTTCAGCAAAACGCGGTTTACTCGACACTGTGAGCCAGCTAACAGACGGAACCAAAATCGGTACAGCCTTAAAAATTCTGAATGCTTTCAATCAGGTCGGTGAATTCATGAATGATCTCAAAAACTTGGACCCCAAAACGCACGAGAAACTTCAGGGAGAAATTGACGGAATTAAAAGCGGTATGAATGGTATCATTACTGACATAGCTGGTATGATGGAGGGCAGTAAAGCAACAACAAAATCGTCATAATTATCAGGGTAAATACCGTCGGGTACAATGAAACATTAATACATGTGGTTAAAACATTTACATGGCAAAAACTAAACAACCAAGAACACTGGGGCAACAAATGTACGGAATAAGAAACAAAGCACGATAAACATTCATTAACAAACCTTGATATTGCAGTGTAAAATCGATTGAAACTGGTTACAAAATTATGTTGAAAAAGAGAAATGTACTTCAACAACCGCTTTAAATTCCACCATTTTTGCAAACTGAAATGAGAAAAAGTTTTGAAATAATTTTAAATAGGTTAAAGCAAAAACCACAAATACTATTTGGTCAAAAGATGTGTAAAATCTGACAACAACAACAACAACAACAACAACGAAAAAAAAAAAAAAAAAAAACTACAGTTTCTTCGATAATATTAAAATATGAAATTTTGTTTTCTGTTTCAGAACACTACAGCAATTTGGAGTTGTTAAAGATTAATTTGTTTTTATAAAACAGGTTTTGAGTTCAGAAAACTATATTTAAAACATCAAGCACGTGTTTGTTATATCTAATTTATTTATCTACACTTGCTTTGTCACATGCAAAAAATGACAAAGAAAGAAAGGTTCTGATAATTATATATGATTTCAATTCTTTTTGAAAATTCTATATCTAAAAAAAAGAGAAGTTATCTCATTAATTTCTTTTAATCGGCGAGTAGTTTAGAAAATAGATTTTCTGTCAAACTGGTCAAAAGTTCTTAATTGTTTTATGTAACAATAATGTTAATATTAAATACATATTGGAAGTTTCAAACGACACAAGATGAGTAGAGTAGAGTAATGGTATAAATAAACAAAATTAAAAAAAAAAGAAATTAAATAAATAAAAATTTCTATAAAAAAGAACCATACATGTAGCATTTTACATTTTGTGATTCAAACCATAATGCAACAACCACAACTTTTCTGGAATGACAAAATACATGTTCATCATCTGTTCCAGATCACGTGTTCTAGCTATAAGGTGTTTGTTATGCTCATCAGGCCCCAGTTCAAAATCATTTACTCAACTGAGTGTACACTCAACTCCAATTAGGGAATATTTCAATGTCAATTTTTAAGACATTACACAGTTAAAATTGAATATCTAATGTTATATTTATATTGTTTAGTGTAGGTTTGTTGAGCAAAACAAACCTTGTCTCATAAAACTTAAGAGTTTTAAAATATTGATAAGAGAAAAATAAGAATATTTGAGTTGAGTATATACTCAATTGAGTAAATGATTGTGAAACTGGGGCCTGCTGTATGAATATTAAGACAATGATGGCCCACACGTGAAAAATTCAATGGATTTCTTATTGATAAACTCTAGTTAACACAATAATAAACAAAACTCAAATATTAGCTTTATTTATTCCACCAATTTTAAGGACCCTTTTCTTAACCGTCTACATGTATGTAAAAAATAAGTAAAGTATGCTTAATATTTGTTTAGTTTTGATTAATGTGGCACTATAAAATAGATATTATAACAGTTTTTTGGTTTCACTAGGTTAATGACAGTACCTTTGTAGCATCACGAAGTCGCAATTGATACATCACCTTGTTGGTTGCTAGGTCAAAGTCTCGCGAGGTCTATCTTCTTCAAATATTTAATCAGTAACAAAGAACATGTTATTTATATACCGTATCGTTCTAGATTTTGACTAGCGGGGTATAACATCCAACATGGCGCATCCATATTATCCAAAAACACTAAGTATACCAAATTATGTTGCAAATGAAGGCAGTGTAACTGAATTATTGGGAATATTTTTTTCCATAGTGTTATTGATTTTGGGTGCATTCTGGTTTTACACTGGAAGAAGATGTAGTTTTTTAATGGCTACCAGGGTTAAACTTTGCTGGTTTTTTGTATGCGGGTTTATACATATAATTTTAGAAGGATATTTTAGTCTTTATCACAGATCTCTGGTGGAAAAAATGACGTATCTAGCTCAAATGTGTAAGTAATGAATGATGTATATATTATGTAGATGTATTGCTTTCAAGAGTTATTTTAGCCATGACAATTTTGACCCCTTGTCTGACCAATTTGAGCTTTATAGAAATAAATAAATTAAAAACTATGAATTATGACCTTTATGTTTTTATGGTATAATAGAGAAAAATTGTGTAAATTGTAAAAAAAAAAAAGTGCCGATGATTTTAAATAACAATATTTGAGTTTTAATTTACCTTTAGATCAAAAGGTGAACAAAGCAAGTCAGAATTGTCGGATTTTATTACAGGTTAATTGTATGTGTAAATATCGCTATTTATTACCGATATTTTCACAGCTCTAATGTATAACCAAAGTGTTTCTTATTTAGCCTAGTCATCAGTGGTTTTCGAGTTTTTCTACTTAATTCTATTGTATTTTTTGTGATTAATTTCCATTGATGACGTCAAATAATTAAGCAAACTTCTTTTAATCAATTCACCTTAAAATTATACTGGTATATACAATGTTTGAGGGGACAATCAGGGTGCTCGCATGAGTGACTAGTTTGGTATATAAATCTATAGAGCACCAAAGGATTTGAGATGAATATGCATAGTGTCATATGCGAAATTTTGAATATTTTATTTTTTTAAATTCAAAATTTTGCATATGACAATAACAGTACTTTTTGTGTAAAGAATTGAATACAACATACTCAAACCAAGAAGGTTAACGCAAGTGTGGAACTGACAGTAAAATGGAGTGTGTATACTTTAACTATATTACCAACACAATACTTAAAATTAGAATGCAATAGAAAAGTGACGTAAAATAAGAAAATATCCAGTACTTTTAACGATATGATCAATTCGGTCCCTTATCTAAATCTGTTTCACTTGCTATTTGAAAACAATCGAAGCATACATGTGGACAAGTGTTAAATGTATATAGGTATCTGTATTATGTCCACTGTTTGTACAAAGTCAGGAGTTTTTTTTTAATGAATACTTCTTTGTTTTTCCTACCTTGTTTTTCGGGGCATCAATGGCCAAATGATCAAATGCGCTAATTAATAGAATCATGTTATGCCTCTCCTCGCCCTAGACTCGAATCACACTCGGGCAGATCCTATTGCGAGAAAGTGTTTTAGTTGGCATGCTGAAGGTCGATGGTATTCTTCTCGTTTGTTGGTTACTTTGTGGTGATGGTTATGTTCTTGTTTGATACGTGTTTTTGTTTGTACATCAGAATCAAGTACGTTTTATTTAGCTACAAGTTATTATTTTTCAGGGAAGGAATACGGTAAAGGCGATAGTCGTTACGTAACGTAAGTAATTTATTTAATGCATGATATTGATGCTTTTGTCAACGACTTTTGATTATATGGCTTTGACCTTTTTATCAATTATGACATCTACGAGATATGTAACTGTGACCTAAAACTGATGACTTTAATATTCCCAATTGCTAATCTTTAAGTGCGGTATTTCAGGTAAAATTCAAATAGATACACATACCAAAATGTCTTGCCCTTTTGAAACGCCTTGCTGTAGCCAAGTTTCGTGTTTTGAAATTGCGTTTGTTGGGATGGCAAATGGAAGCATTGCTTTGAACCGTTGTCAATTCAGTGTTAAAAGCAAACATCAAATTTAAAATGAACCGAAATAAGAAACGGATATCCAGATTTATAACATAAATATTAAAAAATTATAACAACAAGCCATTACTAGTATTTAAATTAACAGAAATATAAAATATGGAGCAAAATTACATCTGCTGCTTTGCCACTGTCATTCTGTAAACAATGCAACTGTTAGATTGTTTCTGATCAAAATATTCCGTAGATAACTTTTAGATTTTATTTTGGTTCTATTTTAAAAATAAATTCTTACACGAAACTTTGACCAAATACATTCCATTCAATACTCCAATCAGAACTCCTATAACTAAAGTATTTTGTTCAGCTTACATGAGTTTTGTTTTATTTTTTACTTTCAGGTCTGACACGTGTATTGTGATCATTGAGTCTATCACAGCCGTTGTAGACGGGCCTCTGTGTTTTCTGACAGTATTTTCATTTTTATCAGGCAATTCATACCGCTATATACTCCAACTTATTGTATCAACGTGTCAACTTTACGGAGATACAATGTACTTCCTCACGGAATTCAAAGAAGATTTTATCCACAGTGAATTTGGACATCCACTTCATTTCTGGTTTTACATGGTTATTTTAAACTCTTTTTGGATTATTATACCTCTTATAATGATTATAGATTCGTGTGTAAATCTCTCCCAATCTCAGGATAAATGTGATAAAATGATCGATAAAAAAGAAAAAACGAACAAAGGAAAGAAGAAAAATAAAACATTCTAAAGCTGAACGGAAATGTTAAAAACATAATAAAGACGTATAATATTTTTAAAGTCTTTTGGTATTTTCATATATTATTTATGATAAAATACAAAAGGCAATGTCTTAATTCTTTAAAAATAAAAATCAGAAAATAAAACCGAAAGAAAAAAGGTACGTCACGTCAGTCCGACATCTATTATTTGATTGAATTAATGTAGTGTCCGTTTGTTGTGATCTTCGTTGAATTTTCTGATCTTATTTTAAATAAATGTTCGGTTTGTATTTTGTGTCGTTTTCTTTGTTGTATTTTCTCTCGCCAAGCACGCGTCTATCTTGGAATTGCGCTCTCCTATTCATTATGCATGTATTCTGCAAAAGACAAACGCAAACCATATTGGTCTACGTTGGTTCGTTTATTATGATTGATTAATTCTTGGTCTATATTATTCCACTTGAGGCGACCAGTTCATAGGCACTTGTTTCTGTCAGTAATGAGGTAAGTCATGACCAATATTACCTAATAATATAACTAGGTAATATTGGTCATGACTTACCCCATTACTGACAGAAACAAGTGCCTGTGGACCAGTTCTAGAATGTTGTGCTTGAAGAAAACATTGGTCTTGGTCAAGTAAACTGGCAATCGATTATAGGATTTGAATGCAATTTTAGGCGACAAGAGACACCATAAGTAAACTTTCGCTTTGCACCAGTTAGCCTGATGTGTATGATAGACTATTATCGTTAGTCTATATAATCGAACAACGTCATTAAGAACAAACTTGCTCATACATTTTACAAATATGTACGCACATCTATTCTTCCGAAAGACGAGTGACATTTAAAATTGATTACAGAAAGTTGCAAGCATTAAATGTGGAGTTAGTTGAATTATGGTGTGTCACGTATCAGTCAAGATCCTTTATGTTTTAGAGGCAATTAATTCTACATGGCGAATGAAAGACAAGTTCCCGAAGAAAACCATAGACCTTTGATGGATTCTTTATTTATCATTATTAAAAAGTTTACCTTAAATTGGTCTTATTGCACTAAACCAATTATAAATTAACGGGACTTCCAAAGTCTGCCGTTTACAGCGCCCACAACCATGTTTTGTGTTTGTGCAAATCAATACTAGTTCTAAAGATTGCAGTTCTTAAGTATACCTTAGACGTAGCTGCATACTTATCAAAAAGATATCAAAAATACTTTCTAGGGGTTTTCTAAAATTTTCCTAGCGCCAAGATGTTTGCAACTAAAACAATTTTTGTTCTAAGAATGCAGCATATGAAATCTCTTAACATGTAGGTGAAACCAAACAATTTGAAATGATAATAAATATAGCCTCAAATAAAAAACAAAACCGTGTCACTTTCAAGTTTCAAGTTTATAAGTAATAACATCAACTCATAAACATGTGCAGCTGACGTAACAATAAAAAACGTACATCAATGCTGGACGTTAGCTGTCATCAGTATATAACAAAATCATATAATTTAATGCCCCTTCAGTTTATAACGGCGGTAATGAGGAACTTGCCATTATGTTACTGACAGGAAATGATTTTTTAACTTGATATAGTTTGGGAACCTTGATTATTCCACTTGACATTTTGTAATGCAGTAAAACCACAAATTTTTACAGGAGATTAAATTTTGCTAATTTCGAGGCCGGTAAATACCAATTGAATTTAATGATGGCAAAAATTTTCAATTGCCAGTACTTTAAATACAGATCAGTTATAAAAAAATATGGGTACAGCCATAACATCTTTAACTACAAGACCCATATTAGTTTGATTATCGATTTATCACACCCATATAAATACAAATAACTATCATTTTAACAATATGTTTCAGTTTGATGAAATTCTGTTCACTTCAAAACAAAATAACTGACGGTTAAAAATAACACCTCAACTTTTAACCTATCAATTGGTCAGCTTTTTAAGCTCTGTACAGCTGAGACATAACTCAAACATTATTGTATTGTTAAAACAGTTGAAAAAAGCATCAAATTTAATTGGGCCAAACTTTATAATATGAAAGCACAAAACGTTGTTGGGATTTAAGTTGTAAACTTCAGTGGATAACAAAACTTGTACTGGTTAACTTATCATCTAAAGCATATAAAGAAAAAAAATTAAATGTCAGCCATCAGAACTGGAAACTTGCCGACAGAAAGTTTCCTTTGATTAAACAGCTGAATAATAAATAAGTAGAGGTCATCCTATAGGATTTGACCAGCATAAATCCAGGAAGTATTGTGAATCACTAAATCATAAACTTTAGTAAAATGAGGTTAATTTTTCCAAAGCTGGCTGTAACAAATTGTCACCAGAAACTGGTAATCCTTAAAACATCACAATAATTTTTATTTTATTATAACAAGGAACATAAACAAATATGTTTCAAAATGGAAAACAAAACAATAAACTTTAAAGAATTGGCTGAATAATTAGTATGATTACAGTATATTCAGCAACAAACACAAATATCCATGTTTTCAGTTACCATCAGCAAGCAATTGCTTAGACATATATAGTTCTTATTCTATCTTTAAATTCATTAATATCTGTTTACCATGTACATGCACTTATAAAGCAAAATATGATTCCTAAAACATGTTTATTTAGACTGATTTATTTGTCTTTATATTTACTCCAAATGAGGTCTGTACCAAGTACACAATTTATTTTTGGTTACAATTTTTTATTCTTCATTTTACATACCAAAAACAAGTACATGTTCATTACTTACTGAGATATTTATTTTCACATAGGAAGTACTTGTGAATCATGGAAACGAAACAAAAATATGAAAACCATATCAAATAACTAAATCGATCATTGCATTACTAATTGCAGGTCACAAAGGTTATAAAATAACAAATGGTACAAAATATGTTTTCACAAATCTGAAATGAGGTACAGTTGTTACTTATATATGGCACCGGACAGAAAAATGATTGCAAGAAAATTCAAAGCATCAGTTTTTAAAAACTTTGATTTTAGGAGTTTTAAAAAAACAGGAGAGACAAATTAGAGGATTGCAATAGCTTGGAAATTTAACAAACTCTATAAGCTGATGATGTGGTAAGATAATAATATGTATTTATTCAAAGTAAATACATGAATCATCCTTTAAAATGCACTAAGTAGGACAGAAATTCCTTCTTTTCTGTCTGGAAAACACATTCTACTGAGTTAAAACATGAACTTGAAATTTGTATTTTGTGAAAAAACTTACAAGATCAGGAATTAAAGTGCCATAAATATCAGGAGTTAAGGTGCCAAGGTTTGGCCACAAGGAAAAAAAATTCTATCATAAAATCTGGAGTTTAGATGCCAAGGATCATTCACAAGGAATAAATATCCAAACAAAAAATCAGGAGTGTATGTGCTATGGAATTTCTTCAAGAAATAAATAGGCTTAAAATAAAATCGAGAGTATAGGTGCCAAGGAACTTCCACAAGGAATAAATATCCTCGCATAAAATTTAGGAGTTTAGGTGCCATAGATAGTCTACAAGGAATAAATATCCTAGTGTTAATGTCGTATCACTGTAAGTTTAAACAGTGGTATTTCTATATAATGTGTTATTTAAATCAGATTTGACACCTCAGTAGATAACTTACTCTTGCAATATATTCATATATAAAAACAAGCAACAATACATCAACAGTAATACTTCACATGTATTTAACAATGTAAACTTAGGTTTAGTTTTAACATACTGTAACGAATATATACATCCAAAAAACATATACACACCAACCAAAATAGGCTAGTATAACATAGCACTACCAGATGTGTCATTGCAACAAGAGCATAATATACTAACACCGGTGTATAAATATCTTAATAAATAATACAGTAAAATCCTGCATTAACAAGGAAATATAATAAACCATCTATATTCACATCATTAACATAATGATATACATAACAACTGTAAAATGTTTACTTGTAGTTGAATATTTATAATAATATTATCTCGAAATTGTTTTATGAATTCAATTTCAATTTAAACTAATTTGAGAAAAAACTAATCATATCAAATACATTATCCCTTTAGGGTGCATACCAAGGCCCTGCTGGCAGAAAGGTCTATAACATTGGCTTATGGATTCTCTTCCTCTCTCTGCTTAGCTTCGGTTTGAAATTTTGAATCCAACTTGGACAGGTTTTAGTGTGAGGAATTTGTTATTTTGCTTCCTGAAGGTCAAATGATTTCTTTAGGCATTTTGATTTTTTTTTTCCACCAGCCCAGTACTGACTTATATTTACAATGTTCTTGATATTAAAATCCTGGTAAAATTTTTATTGACTGAAATTTTCTGAAGCTCAAACTCAAAAGCTCTTTTTTTTTTAAATTTGCATGAATATATTTGATCCATTTATGATTATTGTTTGCATGGTTTTTGTAAATTCAATTGGAAATTAACAGAAACACAACATCTTCATTTTAGAAGGGATACCGAACCATGTAAAATAGTCATATTTAAGCTATCAAAAACATGATACCACCTTATATTTGTAATGTATGCTACAGAAAAAAGTAGGTCTTCATTTTTAAGAAACCAGCTGAAATGTCTAAATATTTTGATTTTAGATGTACCAAAGTTTGTCAGAAATATCACTGGCTATCATTTCTCTTACAAATCTCTCTTATATTACCAAATAATGATTTACATGCTTTTTTTCAAATTATAAGGCAGAAGCTGACCTTAGATAAAGCCTGTCACACAAATAAACATTTTCTGTTAAAATGGCTATCGAAAGGAATTTACAGTTAAATAATACAGATAATTCTGTAAACATAGGTATATTCAATAATACTTTCAAATCATTGTCAAACACCTGCATGCAATTCTAAATAAAACTTTCAAATCAATGTCGAGTACCTTCTTGCAATTCTAAACAACAATTTCAAATCATTGTCAAGTATCTGCTTGCAATTCTAAATAATACTTTCATATCATTGTCGAATACCTGCTTGCATTTATTAAAAAACACATTCAAATCATTGTCGAGTACCTGCTTGTAATTCTAAATATTAGTTTCAAATCATTGTTGAGTACCTGCTTGCAATTTCAAATAATACTTTCAAATCATTGTCGAGTACCTGCTTGCAATTTTAAATAATACTTTCAAATCATTGTCGAGTACCTGCTTGCAATTCTAAATAGCACTTTCAAATCACTGTGAATATCTACTTGCAATTCTAAACTGTTGAGTACCAGCTTGCAATTCTAAATAACCTTTTCAAATCATTGTCAAGTAGTTGCTTTCAATTCTGTTTAAAGAAAACAACTAATCTATTAAAAAACAGATACATTTAAATGAAAACAATAAAATGATCTTAACTAAAAAACATTTTCTCATTGATTTCAATTCCATCAAGGATTCAGAATACAAACTCACTGTGATAAACAAATATATACATATACATGGTATATATATCAACCTTAAGAACGCTAAATACACTTGAATTTTTTTCATTTTCAATATGGCTAATAGATTTGTATGAATACAGAGTTTTTGGGTCAATAAGTTTCATTTATCTGGTAAATTGTTTATCTGTATAGGATTTTGTATTTATTTTTATCTGATATTAACATATCCCTCAAATTTGTCAATATCTGATAAAAATGACCCAAAGACAAAATCAAATAACAATTAGTCAAATGTAACTCATATTACATTAATACAAGCTTATATCTTACTGGCAGTTGTGAGACTCTTCTTTGATGATAGGTAAGTTAAAAAAGATCAAGTGTATTGACTAGCCTTAAACAAGCAAAACATAACAATGAACATTTGTCAACATTTTCCAATATGAAAATATCAAATCAGCTCTGTGATCATAAAAATCCACATATACAATAAAATTTCATTATGAAATCTGTAAATTCACATCTAGAATTTATAAACCATGCTAAAAAACAAGGGTAAAACTGTAATTCTACAATACAGGTTTTGTTTGATTAAAGGTATTGCAAAAAAAAAAAGAAAAAAAAAAGATTATACAATAGATTATTGCAATGATTTTCGCTGCAGTTGAGTAAGGCCTTTTCTTGAGAGGTAATGTTTTATCCTTCTAAATCCAATGTTTCCAATAAGTCATCAATTTTTTTGAGTTTTTCATTGGCTTCTTCCACATCACTATAACTTTGTATGAAACTAGTGATATGAAATCGTATCTCATCTATTATATCAATACTATCTGTTTCTTGTCTTTTTTTAACTTCTTTTGCATCTTTCTTTACAATCTCTGCAAATTCTGTTAACAGAATTATCTGAAAAAAGTTTAAATTACAATATTTATTTCTACATTGATATTCATAGTCTTAAATAAATATATTTTTAGAACAAGCAGAAGTTGTTATTACAAGGTAGAACTTATTTAAAGAATCAGATTAATCAAATTCTGTAGCAAAAAAAAAAAAAATAATAATAAATAATAAATAAATAAATAAATAAAAAATAATTAAAAAAATAGATAAGTAAATAAATAAAATAAAAAAAAATAAATTAAAAAAAAACCCAAATAATTCAATAAATTCTAAAACAGAGCACCTGTTAACTTTCTGCTTTTTTCTGATATTTCCTATATTTTTCTGGTTGTTATGGTTACATTGTATTATAAAATGCTACCTTCTCTAGATTGTTGGCAATAAACTCAGCACATTGGTCTTCTAATCTTTGTAACGAATACAGCCTGGACAACATTAATATTGATAAAACATTACTATCATCTATATATTTGGAGATACAGTTAGCACATTGTCTCTTTAGGCCAGGTAAAAGATATAAATCAGCTGCACATAGAACATCATATACTGTATCTTCCGTTAGCTGAAAAAAATATCAAATTTGGAGATTAACAAATGCAAAATTACATTCAAATTTATTAACTTAATTGAAGAATGAGGATCACTCTTTTGAAAAAAGATGTTTGAAAAAAAAAACAAAAAAAAAAAAAACAAAAAAACAAAAAAAAACTCTATCATCAGAGAGTAAACAACAAATTACAAATTTTATGTAAATAAAAAAATAAAAATGTACATGTAGAATGAAAAGTATATAAGTGCATAAAAAGTGTAAAAGTATACAAATTGTGCACATTTCTTCAACAGTTGTGTATATGTATAAATTCTATATAACTGAGAAGGGGAGATAACTATAGAAATAATTGCTATATCTGCATACTGCTTAGTGGTTGAATTATATATTATTGTATATGTATATACATGTATAAGAGTGACTCATGAGTTCCTGTGAGTTTGGAAACACTTAAGGTTGATAACACATTGATTCTCTTTTTTGTTGTTGTTGTAAATAAAATTATAATTGTAATTTTGTAAATAAAATTACAAATTGTAAAAGTGTGGAATAAACAAACTCAGCTATGACACGTAGCAAAATGACCTCAGACTCAGTGCACTGTAGTATAGTTGTGTTGTAACAAGCTGGTTGTATATAATATAGGGAAATGTTATAATACTCACTTCACAATAATCTTGATAGATATAATACATGACCCTGGTAAATATATCTGCTGTTATACTGTGTAATGCTACCACCTGTATACTGTTATCATCTGTATCAGTCTCTCCAAAATGATCACTCAGCTGAGCTTTAAAATAATCACTCCTTCCACAAAAAAATGCCTTATTAAAAAAACAGACAAAACCAAGGTGAAATTTCAACAATTACATGACACAGAAAAAATTATGGTGTGATAAATATTTTAGAATGCAAACAAAACCAAGGTGAAATTTCAATAATTACACGACACAGAAAAAAATTATGTAGTGAATAAAGTGTAAATATTTTTGATTGCTTAACTCTCACTTTTTTTGCCATCAGCTAATAATTTATCAGACTGAGTAGAATGAAACTTGAAAACTGTGGAATACTTATTTGATGGTGTATAGGGAACATTTAAAGCTGTAAACTTTATTTAATCCTTTATAATACCAAACTATGGTAGCCAAGTGTTTGAATTTTTAGTCTTCAAACTCAACGCATCTCACTGTTGTTGGTTTTACGTTGGTTGACCACATTTGAGAAATGATTTCCTTGATGTAGGGCTGTACCGGTTAGCTTGGTATGAGTATAATAGACTGGGTAGTTTATCTATGACTTAGTGGGTAAATATACTAGCACTCCAAAGATTGCAATAAGTGCATATTAGTACAATGCAGATCAGTAACACTTGCACATTTAAGCACCACATAAACCTGTGTTAAGATTAATCGTTAAGATTAATAAAAATTGCCTCCTCTGCAATAGCTGAAAAATTGTTGATGTAAAGTAAAACAACACTAAACCAACCAACAAACCGCTTAACTGAAATGCTAGTAAACTGTGTGAGGGGTACTTTGTGTCGAATTGATCACTGCATCAAAAATGATTAGATGAACATCTCAAATCAAACAGGAGATGATAAATATTTTAAAATACATTCTAGTGGCATTTTTAAATCATTTTGAAATGCAAGCATGTACATTGTACATGTTTGTTGAGGAAACTGAAAAGTGTTGAAGAAATTATTTTTAAAACCATAATTTATAATAGCTTTAAGAGAAAAGGGGAATAGTTTGACATTTTACTAGTAAAAATATGTTACAATACTATATATGTATACCTTATGACAAAGGAATTTGTGGCCCTCTACGGAGAAGCAAATATCAGCATAGATTGATGCATACTCTGGATCAAATGGCAATTCACCAACCACCTGAAATATAGACCACTGAGAAATATCTGTCATGTAATCATGGTAATATAATATTTCCAGTGCCAACTCTTTCTTAATTGTTTTAATTATTTTGCATGAAACAAATAACTTGCTTATACATACTTTTATGTTATAAACAATAGGTAATTTCAGTTTGAGTCTTTATCTTATTCATTTTATTCACACATTACAATTATTAGAGCTCTGTTTGATGACATTTTTTCATGAATGGAGTGGATTAATGGTGTTTAATGCCTTGTCAAATTTCTTTCACTTATACCCAGGCAGTCAGTTTTTGGATGATAGTGGAAACTACATGAAGCCAATGGAGAAAACCTACAACCATCTGCAGCCAAAACTTTCTCGGGGTGAGAAGTAAAATATTCAATTTTAACAGAGTCTGACTAGAACATGAATACTGAATATTTTTCTGTTTAATTATTTTCATTATACAAGTTATAACGGGAAAATAATTTCTGACATCTTTACAAAAGTTTTCCATTATAATTGCAGACAAATGTATTTTAACATAACAAATAATAATATTTTTGAAATAATACATAGTCTACATCTCTAGTAGGTCTGTCGTGTGGTCAAATATTCAAAAATGCTATTGAACTGTTTATGTAAAGGCAAAAGAATGAACTAACTTTTAAACTCTTAAGGAGTATCTCTAACAGGGACTGGTTAAAAAAGATACTTAAAATAAATTTATCACAGCATAAATGTTGATAGAGGATGTCGAGAAGATGCAAATTACAATAAAAAATTTCTTTCAAATCATACATAAGAGGTAATGGTTTAAATTGTTTATCACTTAGTCATGTCTCATCAATTAACTGTTTCAATCCATAAAATGACCTTTACATACATAGTTAGTTAAACCAATAAAGTGAAATACTTACAAAATTACAAAGTTCTGTCGGTAAAGCCAGATCTGCCAATCTTCCAAGATCATTTTGTAAATCCATGTTGTTTAAAGATGGTTCTAAGATTAGAGTTGTGACATTTACACCAGGTTTTGATGATACTAAAACAGTTAAAACATATATATGTATATATTATAGATTTAATACATGAAATACAGTCAAACCTGTCTATAAAGGCCACCCATGGGAATCAGTAAAAGTGGCCTTTATGGACAGGTGGCCTTTATATACAAGTTCAAATAATATGAATAAAGAGCTACTGGGATAACATTTTATTAGCCTTTATAAGCAGGTGGTCCTTATAGATAGGTGGTCTTGAAGGCAGGTTTGACTGTACATCTTATTAAGAAATTAAATACCGGTAATATTCAAATACACATGTATATAAAACTTTGGTTTTTTATTTGATACACTGTCACACAAAAATAGACAAGCCTACAATGTCATACTTTTAGTACTGTTACTGTTTTTCCTTTAAATGCAAAATTTTATAAAAATAAAAAAAAATTAGTCCATAACATTTAATAATTTTTCCTCAAACCTTCAAAAAGTATATTAGCCTTAAAAGACAAAATTTTATAGTCTAATGGAGTTTGTAGTATACTAGGTGATCAATGGCCCATACTTTTGTTTGAAGCAATATGGAAAATGTTCATGCCACAGTCACAAAAGTGAAGCCATATGGAAAATGTTCATGCCACAGTCACAAAAGTGAAGCCATATGGAAAATGTTCATGCCACAAAGACACAAAAGTGAAAACATACTGAAAATGTTCATGCCACAGTCACAAAAGTGAAGCCATATGGAAAATGTTCATGCCACAGTCACAAAAGTGAAGCCATATGGAAAATGTTCATGCCACAGTCACAAAAGTGAAAACATACTGAAAATGTTCATGCCACAGTCACAAAAGTGAAGCAATATGGAAAATGTTCATGCCACAAAGACACAAAAGTGAAGCAATATGGAAAATGTTCATGCCACAGTCACAAAAGTGAAGCAATATGGAAAATGTTCATGCCACAGTCACAAAAGTGAAGCAATATGGAAAATGTTCATTCCACAAAGACACAAAAGTGAAGCAATATGGAAAATGTTCATGCCACAGTCACAAAAGTGAAGCAATATGGAAAATATTCATGCCACAAAGACACAAAAGTGAAGCAATATGGAAAATGTTCATGCCACAGTCACAAAAGTGAAGCAATATGGAAAATATTCATGCCACAAAGACACAAAAGTGAAGCAATATGGAAAATGTTCATGCCACAGTCACAAAAATGGAAAATGTTCATGCCACAAAGACACAAAAGTGAAGCAATATGGAAAAATGTTGATGTCACAAAGCTCTAAAGTAACATCAATTTTATAGGAAAATGTTAACTCATGCAATTTTATATCTGATGGAAACCAATTTTCTACACAAAAGTTAAAGGTTAACATGAAGTATGAATGTGATCCCTATAAGTTTTCTTTTCCTACTGGTTTAACTGTGTACCACAAAAGATTCATAAAGAAAACAAACAGGAAATGTAATTTTTTTAAAAACACAGACAATAAATGTGGCTTTATAGCAATTTACTATCATTATTGTGATGTTTCATTGGAAAACAGTGATACAACACACAAAATAAAAACTAAAATAATTTTTATCTCTTACTTACCAAAAGATAAATCTTTCTTGTGTTTTCTCTGTGATTTCTTCTATAAGTTCATATAGTTTACACTGCTTAGCAAGTCTAATACAATCATCTATATCATCTATATGTGTTTCGAGTCGACCTGTAATAAAAAAATAATAAATATATCATAAAAAACTTCAATAAGAGATAGTTATTGAATTTTTTAAATGCTTAGGTAGTTATTGAATTTTTTAAGTGCTTCATTTAGCTATTGTCCATATTTTGCTGTTTTAGTAAAATTTGTGATAAAAATGTTATTCCATCTCAAACTATGATTAGTTTTATAAATATACAGAAGGTCAGGATATAAAAAAAAACTTTAACAATTGAGATGCTGATTCCTCAACCAGAGCCTCACCAGTACTGACTGGTCCCCCCCGTACAAGGATAATGTGACTGGGAAAGTGGTTATGTTTGTCTGTGACAAAATGACTTGTTGAGCTAGCACCTTAACAAAACATTGACCTGTGTGCTAGTACAAGACAGACCATAATACACACTCACACATATCATGCTTACACAAAATTGTTCTTACATTAATACTGAGATGAAAAAAAAAACCTTGTTCCTGAATAACTAAATTGTTTTTGTGAGGTTAAACATTCCAAACAACCAACAACAAAAATTTACATCAAACCATGTGTGTGTGTGTGTGTGTGTGTGTGTGTTCTTTTGTTTTGTTTACTACATTTAACATGTAATTTAAACACAAAAATTTCTTACCAGTGTACAGATATTGCAAAATGGATTTTAATGTTGATGGTTGAATCTGTAAAAAAAAAAAAAAAAGTTAAACAAATATGATACAGTGATACTGATCAAATAATTCTACAACAAATAAGCAATAAAATCTATTAACAACAACTTACAAATTTGAGACTGAAAGATGTCTACATCATACAGGGATTATGACATCCAAAATTTATTTTTTTCTTCTTCCAAAGTAAGCATTTTGATCAGTGTTAACCTTCACCTTGAACAATCCTAAAACAGGAGTTGTAATAATACATTTTGTGTTTCAAGATGCAAAGATGCATAAAACATTACTTGCACATATAATTTATTTTATGCAAAATATTAATACATTATACACATTAATGATAAACCTTGAAAATATTATATTAAGAGATATTATACAGGTTCTTAAAGCTAAATTTTAATCCACAATATTTTTCTAATCTAAAACTATATTTAGCATTATCATTCTAGAAAAAATCTGGTAAAAAGTTTGTCACTTTGTGGTTTTCTCTGTGTACTCAGGTTTCCTCTTCCATCTTAGAACTAATAACTTTAGTGTTGAGATAGATACTTGACCGGGTTGTTAAACTCCATTTAAACCAGAAAACCAATGAAACATTTATTACTACATATCATGTTAAGTTTAGTTTCATATTTTGTTATTTCCTTCCTTCCTTCCTTCATTCATTCATTCATTCATTCATTCATTCACATTCATTCATTCATTCTTTGTTTATTTTTCTGATCTGTCACAAATATAGTTATATACCAAGTAATGTTTTAGTTTAATATTCTGTCTTCCAAGCCAACGGTTTCTGAATAAGGTGGCAAAATATGGACATCTGGCACTTAAAATGGATTTATGAGCTGGTATCTCTTCTCCATTCAAATGAAAATAAACATCCGCATATACTCCAGTTTCTAAAAGTCTGCAAAATTAACATTAAATAATGGTTAAAATCTTTAATAAAGAAATTCTTTAGATATCAAATTGCAGAAAATTTCTGTTAACATCAAATTGTAGAAATTTTCCCTAAATTATGAAATTGTAGAAATTTGTTTTGTCTGATACTTGTCTTGTTTTAATCTGACCGACTCAGTATGTTTCAGTTGTATTTAGTGACATGTTTATTCTATGCATTTGTTGTAGATGTTTGTTGGCTCTGATTATTGCCAAGTATATGCTAATCTGTGTTACAAGTTTTTGATTGCTTTGGTTTTTGCAAAGATAAACTTTGTGTTTTGTTTTTATGTTCTTGGTGATTCTGACTATAATAAATGCAAAAGTACAATTCATTTTTGGTAAAATATGCTTCATGCCTCTGAATATTGCAAATAAATGTTATTTTGTTGTTGCAAAAAAAAAAAAAAAAAAAAAAAAAAATGATTTCATTAAATCCTGTGAATACTTCTTATGAATTATGAAAGCTAAAAAAGCTTACAAATTTAAAATACATGCATGTACTGTGCAGTGAAAATAATGTACATGTATTTGTAATACATGTACTGGCAAAAATTTAACATATTGTCAAACCTGTCTATAAAGGCTGCTTAAAATAGCCTGTAAAAAGGTTTTAAATATAAACAGGTGATCTCTGACTGGTTCAAATAACATACAGTAGAAATGGAAATAGAAATTTCACTGACCTTTATATATGGTCTGTTTGTCAGGTTGGATATAATATAATATCATGTGAAATGAAAATAAAAATTTTAAGCATACTCCTCTACCATTCTCTAAATACCTTCTGAGAAATTCTTCATACAGATCTCTTCTAATAGTTTTAGTAGAAATGACATTAAATGATTTCAAAAGATTTCTAATGTCATTGGTCAGAGCACCAGTATAAACACCTTTCTCCATCAAAGGTATTAGCTTCACATTTCGCACCTGTTAAAAAAATCAACCTACTTTCATTTTATTTTACACTAGAAAAATTGACATTGTTCAATACAGAAGGAACTCTTGTTCATAATAAAATAAAATTCTGGTCCAAAAAGAAAAAAAAAGACTGTTTCTTTGATGTGTTAATTTGGACCTTGTTTACAAACTTGGTTGAGTGTTGAGTTAATATTGTTTACACTTTCCATAATATCTTTGTTGTTATACTGGAATGTTATTGGTTGGTAAGGTAATAAGAGATATACACAGGACATGTTACATGTATTATTTCTATTATTAAAAAACAAGTATGAGATTTTACAGACTAAAGACACTGATCTTTTCAAATAAGACAGAGGTCAAGGTCAAGGTCAAGTATTGTCCCATTTGTTTCAAGGCTTGACCAAGATGACTCTGATATTTCTAGTTCTGAATTTAACACTGAAACTTCATGATAAAATTAGATATTCAGATAATCTGAATGGCCCTAATGGCAAAGTTTCAAATATTGGAACATAAGAATGTTTGCAAGCATAAACATACATTATGTGATATTAGCAACTATACTAGACTAGTATGAATCAACGTCATCATCTTGGAACATTTTATTTTGAGATAAAGCATAGGAAGTCTTTTATGTTACTAAGTAAATAAAAATCTTCAACAAAGTTAGAATATTTAAAGTCAAAAATAGTAAGTACATATGTTTCATCCTTTAATTCACACAAAAATGGGAAATGGCTTAAGGACCTAAGATAACCCTTTTAAACTATTAGCTACAACTGTCATTACAGGTAAATATTTAACTGAAGTACTGACCATTTTCTAGTAAATACTGTACTATACTCCTATGGCCACACAAACATGCATAATATCTATGAATAAAATATAAAATAAAATTATTAATACATGTATTAATATAATATTTATTTCATGCATCTTTGGAGATGAATTCATGACTGAATTAAAATTTAAAAAATAACACTGTATGCCAGGTGCAATAGGAAATTAACAACAAAGCTTATAAACAGAACTACTTACATCAAAAACTATTTACTCACTTACTAAACTCAGATAATCAAGCTGAAATACCATTTTTATGGTTACATTAAGTAATTATATAATCCAGGTTAAAAGCATAAAGTTTGTTGCATTAAAACTTATTCAACTGGTGTGATCAATATAAACATAATGTCCACTCATGTATGAAAGCAATCTATAAATGGAATAAAACAAGCCACATGACTTATGATTTGTTCACACGATCAAATATAAACAAAAGTTTTATTTGATGCTTCAGTTATTCATAAATATCTCTTGAAACCCTCATATGCATTGGTAATTAGGACAGAATTGTAAAACATAAGAAACAAACAAGATATAGGTATATAACATAAGTATATAACTTACAAGGGTGTACTGTCCCAGTTATCTCTGATGTTGATTTCAACTTCCTTCTGTTCCACTAGATACCTGCAATTAACAAAAGTAACATACTTTATTACTGTTTAAAAATACAAAATAAATGGTTTGTTTCAAAATGACTAGTTTTCTAGGACCCTTTTTTAAGATAGAGGTGGTGGTGGTGGTGGTGGTGTGGTGTGTGTGTGTGTGTTCTTTCACAAACAAATTAATATCAGTCATGATGGCTTGAAGACTTGCTTTTGGATTTTGAGAATAAAATTTAGTTGGAGCAACAACAACAACAATAATAATAATAATAATAATTATGATGATGATGATGATTTTTTGTAATGCATACTATTAACAAAAAAAAAAAAAAAAAAAAAAAAAAAAAACCCACAAAATAATAGCTATAAGTACAGTAGAACCTATATCTTGTCAGAATTAAACAATATGGATTATATACAAATATTTACATCAAAAATATGTAAAGCTATTGATTATCAATTTATTAATTCTGTTTGAACAATAATCAATCAATTGATCATCAATTGATTTACTGAATGTAATGGTCATAGGGCCTCATGTAGACCAAAACTGACCTGGGATGACCTGTGAAACTGGACTTAAGTCCCTAAAAATGAGTGATACTAATTCACTGGATTGCCGAGCATGGAGGGGGAGACTTCATTCTTGACTGGACAGTCAGGCCTCACCCTTGTAAAAAGAATTAATCAAAGCCTGGTTTGTGTCTGATAATATATATGAATGTACAGATGCATGCAGTGAACCCTGAGCAAATGGCACAATCTGATTCACTTACCTTCATATATATGAAATACAAAGTCAATCTTTACCAGTTTATTGCATAAGCAGCATAGATAAATGACAATTCTATATGCAATGGATATTCAAAACTGTGCATGTAGGAATTCTTTGTTATTACCTACTCTGTGGTATTTATTATTAAAATCATTGTGTTATAATTTGAAACAGAATAAACTTTTCATACAATAATCTCTAGATTTATATTTAAGTTAAGGGGCTAAAAAAATTTATCTTAATTTAATTATATTACCTTTATCAAGTGTCACTTAAATTATCAATTTTTATTACTATCACCAATTAAAAACAAATAAATTTAAATCATTATCTTTTTTTTTTATTTTTTTTTATTTTTAAATCAGTTACATTAAGAGACACATGTTGCTGTAAAAATGATGTAATTTTAGTATAATTATAATATAAATTTATAGTAATAAAACTATATAATTTAATTGCATTTGATTCACAACTTTAGTTATCAAGTATTTCCAAAAATTAATTGACATATTAATTATATTTCAAGCATCTTTATAAAACTAAATAGAAATTTAGCATATTCCTCGGTATAACCTTAAATTTCACCACAATCATTGTCTACTTAGAAAATATGCAACATGTAAGGAACAAAATTCGATGGAAAGGTCGTTAATTCAAAACTATGATTTAGTTTAATAAAATGGCTTTATTAAAATATAATATATATAAAATAAATGTTATGCTTTATCTTTGACAAATAAGTGAACAGTAGGCCTAAATGCACCATTGCATCGTGTTTAATTATTGAAGAATTTTTTTTTTTATTGCGCAACAGAGTGAAACGATACATGCAGATATATGTCGATAATGAAAATTTGACGAATTAAGAATAACATGACAAAAATACCTACTGGACTTTTTCTAGATCACCTTTCCTGCAACTCAAAAGCAATTCGTGTCTATCCATTTATCTCTACCTGTCAGTTTCTACATCTGAGCAGCTGAAAGGAACCAATGTTGTTGACAAATCGTCAAGGTCGTTTAGCACCTTGAAAGTATGTCAAACGGTTCTACTCTTCTTGTTCATTTTCGCTTAAATATAAGTATTTTTTTATATTTATTGCATGTTTTATAAACAATTATT
The DNA here is from genome assembly GCA_029721355.1 of Tegillarca granosa. Classification (NCBI taxonomy): domain Eukaryota; kingdom Metazoa; phylum Mollusca; class Bivalvia; order Arcoida; family Arcidae; genus Tegillarca; species Tegillarca granosa. The sequence goes on along the minus strand of CM056599.1, from coordinate 41,673,161 downwards.
TTCTAACTTTTTGGACGATCTTTCACCCTAAAACCTTCAATGCGACAGGTAAATAATTGGTCGCTTATATCAATGACTATTGGGGAAAACCACATGACCCGATGACCCACTTTTTCTTTCCTGTGTGTGAGTTGCACAGGTTTATCATGAAAAGAAGTTTTACGAAGGTGTTTTTCAGAAAGCCTACAATGTTTTCTGGTTATTTTAGCTTAATAGCCATTCCTATTATTTCCATTTCTTCCTATTTAATTTGGCAGATGTATTCACGAAAAAGTAAAAAGTCGGTAGTCTTGTTCACTAGATACCCTTCACCTGGAAGTACCAAGACCAGACTAATATCTACTTTAGGAGAGAAAGGTGCTGCATACTGTCAGCTATTAATGGTTAGGATGTTAATTAAATATATTAATTTTTAGTCATACCTAGTAATATATGAATGTAGTCACATGTTTAGAGATGGAACAATTGGTAGTAAGAGTGATACAGTACTACTCATTGCCATTGTGTCTCTATAACTGGTTCTTGTCTGGATTATTAGGGGTTTTATAATTGGTGTTCTAAGTGGGTGTTCTTTATGTTTTCTTAATTATTACCGAAATACACATACACAAATCTTATTTAAAATCGAAATATACAACAATTACTTCATTTCTGTTGAGCTTTTGAAAATTGACTATTATTGTATTTTTTTTTTTTGATTATTGTGATAATTGCCAAGCCAAGACAAGCTGGTGCACTTAAAATCAGAGTTTGTATGTCATACAGACATGTGTTTCTTTAAATCAAGAAATCCATTTGGGAGTGTAATTGAATTCTGGTCCTTAATAGACTCATTGTAAATGACATTATATACCTGATTCTTTATAAGGCCATTTAACATGTTAATGCGGGTATAATCCTACATCAATTTTGCATTGTTTAGCCTTCAAATTTACAACGCTTCTCTTTTTTTGGTCAACCACAAGTTAGAGAGAGAGAGAGAGAGAGAGAGAGAGAGAGAGAGAGAGAGAGATTAACTATACATCTCATTAGCCCCTTCTAATTGGCTTTGTGCAGGTACAATGGACCAAGTGGTCTATACAAGTGCTTTTTAATATACATTGACTCTTAAGTGGCCACAATGGGCACTAGTATAAAAGCATTTCAGCAATACTTTCACAAAAATAATTTAAATTTGTGTTAAAATTATAATCCTTAAGATTAATAAGAATTATTTTTTTTGAATAGCTAAAATGTTGCTGGTGTTATTAAAACATGATTCAGTTAAACAACTTAAACTAGATTTTTACATTTTATTATATGAAACGTAATTAGATTTTATACCGTTTTTTTTTTTTTAAATATTTCTCAGTCAGATCACATTTTAGACAGACTTGATAATTTACTTGATATTGATAAAACTGTTGGTGTTGATGTAAGATATGCTGGTGGTAACAATAGTTGCATGAAGTACTGGTTAAAAAGGAGAAAGAAAATAAAATGGAAGGCACAAGCAACAGGGGATTTAGGACAGAGGTTGAAAGTAGCAGCCATGGAAAATTTCCAGAATGGAGTGGAATCTGTGATTATTATAGGTAGGATAAGATTAACATGTTAAAAATGAGCTTTCTGATACCACAGATTTCAGAATTTTTTGTCTTTATTTTACAGCTTACATATTTAACAATAGCTTTTTAATACCACAAATTTCAGAAAATTTTCTATCTTAAAATATATTAAACTTAAATGTAAACTAGACTAGCTTATTTTACTTTTGAATAGGATGAAAGAAGTAGCAATCACACTTCAAATAATATATTGTGCTATAAAAGATTAATCCAGCAAAATGAAATAACCAAATTTTCTTCCCAAATTTTGTAATTTTGATACTTGTGTTTGTCAACTGGTACATTCTAAGTTTTATTTTATTAATTAAAAAAAAATTGATGATGCTGTAATTAGAATAAAAGAAAATTTGAAAAAATTAGTTAAAATTTATTCATTTATATGTCAGTACAGAATACTAAAAAATTGTACTTGCACCATCACCAAATTTTGATATAATTTAAAAAATGTTTAAAATGAATTATTTTATATAAATATAAGCATCTATACACAGGTTGTGTAATTTTCTTTGTACTATTAATAAGCCTCTTCTCAGTCCTCCAGGTTAGCTCTTTATCCACTGTATGTATTGTAAATGTTTATATGTAGATATTGTATATATTCTCTAATACTGTAACAACAGTTTATGAGAAATAAAGTATTATTATTATTTATATCCCTAATTTACAGCTTGGTTAGTACTTCTCTATGACCAAATTCTATTTAGATAATTAGTTGTTAAAATGATAATAGTTTTCCAATGTTGATCAATGACTAAGGAATTACATGTTCGCAGAAATTTATGAAAATATAAACCTCTTTCATAGAAATTAAGATTTAGAAAAAATTTTTTTTGACAATATAGGAGCAGATATTCCCAGTATAAATGAAGACCTTTTACAAGAAGCCTTTACAAAGTTACAGAATAATCAAACAGATATGGTGCTAGGACCTGCTGCTGATGGTGGATATTATCTAGTAGGATTTCAGAGAAAAGCAATGAATTATCTAGGTTTGTTTTAAATTCAGTCATACAAAAATTATTCATAGATTTTAGTCAGTGTAATGGAACTGTTTCTGAAAAAATGTAATTGTACATTCTGTTGAAGAAAAAAAAAACATATTGAAACATTGTTCTCATTTATCATAGATGATTAATGTTCCAGATTAAGTACAAAAATTTAATTTGTTAATCAGGTAACATGTTCATGATCTATCTTTAATGCAGGTAAATGCTTTATATTTGCATTGTCTTCAACACCTTGATATTTGTTTAAAATAACTGTAAAATCACAAATATTCATAGTGGATTAAATTTTATAGTGATAACCGCAAAATTTAGTGTCCATGAAAATATTTAATTTATTAAGGCCCCCAGTGGGATTTACAAGTATTTTCACAATTTTAACTCAATGCTAGGAAACTTTCTCCCAACAGAATTTTCTGAAATTGCAAAACCATGAAGTTTTAACCCAACATATGATATGTTGATGATTCTACAGTATTTTTTTCTCATGGGCCAAGTTGGATCATTCAGATAGAAATTGATGGGTTTATTGAAGTCAGTTTAATCTGCTAATTTAAAAAAACTATGGGCCTACTTTTCTTATCATGGAATAGTAGTCCAGGTACCCAACAATCTTAAACACTTAAATATAAGATTAAAATTTTCATGTGTGTGTGTGTGTGTGTGTGTGTGTGTGTGTGTGTGTGTGTTGGTATCGATAATGTTTTTTTTTTGAATTTTTTTATTTACAGACCAAGTATTTACTGATATTGATTGGGGTACAGAAAAAGTATTCAAACAACAAGTAGAGAAGGCTAAAAGTGTTGGAGCAAAGTTAGATTATCTAAATACCGTCCTTAGTGATGTTGTAAGTCAGGTTTAAGTTCGATTATCTAAATACAGTCCTAAGTGATGTTGTAGTCAAGCTTAAGTTAGATTATCTAAATACAGTCCTAAGTGATGTTGTAAGTCAGGCTTAAATTAGATTATCTAAATACAGTCCTTAGTGATGTTGTAAGTCAGACTTAAGTAAGATTATCTAAATACAGTCCTTAGTGATGTTGTAAGTCAGACTTAAGTAAGATTATCTAAATACAGTCCTTAGTGATGTTGTAAGTCAGGTTTAAGTTAGATTATCTGAATACAGTCCTTAGTGATGTTGTAAGTCAGACTTAAGTAAGATTATCTAAATACAGTCCTTAGTGATGCTGTAAGACAAGCTTAAGTTAGATTATCTATCAACATGTATCAGTGTTGTTGTAAGTCACATTTAAGTTAAATCATCTATCAATAGTTCTTACCAGTGTTGTAAGTTAAGGTCAAGCTTTAGTTACGTAATTACTATTTGAAAGTCCTCAGCACTCAGCAGTGTTGTTTTTCACACTCACTTTATTGCCTGAACTATGATAAATAAAGTACAAAATATTGTTTGAATCAGATAAATGAAACTCTTTTAATAATGTTATAACATTGTTTCTATAGGTATTATGTCAACTTACCAGTAACCCTTGTGTCAATTAATGAATTTTTCCATGGCTATTTTCAGGGATAACAATAACTCTATGTATCTGAGGATCAATAAAATGTTTTCATCGCTTTTTTTCCCTCTATTTTCCAGAACTTGTTCCTGATTGCTTTTAGCCTGATTTTATGTTACTGAAGCATTCTTATAAAACTAAATTTATTTAATGCTTATTTAATTGACTGCTTTGTGGTGCCAGTGGTTAAGACCATAGGATTATGATTGAAGTGCTTTGAGTTAGGACCTGGTACAGACTATATAATATGTTAAGTTGATATGTTTGTGCAAGTTGTATAATTCAGATATCATATTTACAGGATGATGTTAATGATCTCGGTGTTGTAGAAAAGGAAATAGGTGTCAAGAGATCAGAAATGAAACAGTTTAAATGGAGTATTATTATCCCTGTATATAATGAAGAAAAGAATATAGCTGAAACATTAGAATACATATTAATGGTAAGCCAGTGACATTTTGACAATGTAAACCTTAAGCATTTTATCTAACCAAAAATATACAAGTTCTTATCTATAACAGGAAAGGGAAAAACGCAGCGGCCAAGCTGGTACTCGAAGCTGGTACTTTTTTGATTTATCACACACCAAAAGAAGTGGAAGGATAAGTAATGTAGATTTAAAACCATATATAAACACATGTACATGTATATTCTATAGTTATTTTACTTGTGTACATTTGAACCATTTTGTACACAAAAAAATTACAACTTCATGCCCATGTGGTCTTTAATTTGGATAATATCTGGCGTCTAAAGAATTGAAAGGATAAGTATTGGAGATCAGAAATTATATGAAAAAACATGTGTCTATGTATTTTCAACCACTTGAAAAGTTTCAACATGAGTGATCACCACACATAATTCGTTTTTTTGACATATTTTCTATTATTCTGAAAATATATACATGTATATGATTATGGTTATTTCTCATTCTGTGAAATGTACATGATCCATGATTAGATGTGAGTAACAAGAATGAAAAATTTTTCCAGTAAGACTTGATAAAGTAAGTGGAATTGTTCCAATAAATTGCTTGGTAGTCAAGTTTCGCTTTGATAGTAATATAATGAATATGTTCACTGTATGACAGTTGACAAAGACTTTGTTACTATACTAAAGTACAAATTGTTCACTATATAAGAATTGATGGAGACTTTGTTACCATCATATAAAACACATGTTCAAGTATTAAATTTGACAGAGACTTTGCATCCACCTTAAAATACAAATGTTAACTGTATCAGAATCAGTGGGGACTTTATATATCTATTGTTATACATGTACAGCCACACTGCACATGTATGTGTGTAAATATATGATAATTATTACCCATATGTGTATCTTTTCTGTTTAAGAAATGTAGTAATTGTGATCATATAGCAGAGGTTATTGTAAGTGATGGAGGAAGTACAGACAACACTGTACAGCGAGTGAGAAATATAGCAGCCTCCTGTCCTGTCAGAATTAAAGTTATACACAGTAAACCAGGTACAATATCTCTGTATATTATTAAACCATACAACGAGTCAGATATATATCAAGCACCTGTCCTGTACAATTAAACTAGTAACAGTAAATCAGGTACAATATCTCTGTATATTATTAAACCATACAACAAGTCATATATATATCAAGCACTTGTCCTGTACAATTAAACTTGTACACATTAAATTTGGTACAGTATCTGTCTATATTATTTTGCTACCAGTCAAGTCAAAATGTATCCCTGGTCAGAAGGATTGATATGGACTGCCTCAGATTGTATCCTTGGTCAGAAGGATTGATATGGACTACCTCAGATTGTATACCTGGTCAGAAGGATTGATATGGACTGCCTCAGATTGCAGATTGTATCCCTGGTCAGAGGGATTGACATGGACTGTCAGAAGGATTGATATGGACTACCTCAGATTGTATCCCTGGTCAGAAGGATTGATATGGACTGCCTCAGATTGCAGATTGTATCCCTGGTCAGAAGGATTGATATGGACTGCCTCAGATTGCAGATTGTATCCCTGGTCAGAGGGATTGACATGGACTGTCAGAAGGATTGATATGGACTACCTCAGATTGTATCCCTGGTCAGAAGGATTGATATGGACTGCCTCAGATTGCAGATTGTATCCCTGGTCAGAGGGATTGACATGGACTGTCAGAAGGATTGACATGGACTGTCAGAAGGATTGATATGGACTGTCAGAAGGATTGATATGGACTGTCAGAAGGATTGATATGGACTGTCTCAGATTGCAGATTGTATCCCTGGTCAGAGGGATTGACATGGACTGCCTCAGATTGCAGATTGTATCCCTGGTCAGAGGGATTGACATGGACTGTCAGAAGGATTGATATGGACTGCCTCAGATTGCAGATTGTATCCCTGGTCAGAGGGATTGACATGGACTGTCAGAAGGATTGATATGGACTGTCAGAAGGATTGATATGGACTGCCTCAGATTGCAGATTGTATCCCTGGTCAGAGGGATTGACATGGACTGTCAGAAGGATTGACATGGACTGTCAGAAGGATTGATATGGACTGTCAGAAGGATTGACATGGACTGTCAGAAGGATTGACATGGACTGTCAGATGGATTGACATGGACTGTCAGAAGGATTGATATGGACTGTCAGAAGGATTGACATGGACTGTCAGAAGGATTGACATGGACTGTTAGAAGGATTGATATGGACTTGGACTGTCAGAAGGATTGATATGGACTGTCAGAAGGATTGACATGGACTGTCAGAAGGATTGATATGGACTGTCAGAGGGATTGACATGGACTGTCAGAAGGATTGACATGGACTGTCAGAAGGATTGACATGGACTGTCAGAAGGATTGATATGGACTGTCAGAGGGATTGACATGGACTGTCAGAAGGATTGACATGGACTGTCAGAAGGATTGACATGGACTGTCAGAAGGATTGATATGGACTGTCAGAAGGATTGACATGGACTGTCAGAAGGATTGATATGGACTGTCAGAGGGATTGACATGGACTGTCAGAAGGATTGACATGGACTGTCAGAAGGATTGATATGGACTGTCAGAAGGATTGATATGGACTGTCAGAAGGATTGACATGGACTGTCAGAAGGATTGATATGGACTGTCAGAGGGATTGACATGGACTGTCAGAAGGATTGACATGGACTGTCAGAAGGATTGACATGGACTGTCAGAAGGATTGATATGGACTGTCAGAGGGATTGACATGGACTGTCAGAAGGATTGACATGGACTGTCAGAAGGATTGACATGGACTGTCAGAAGGATTGATATGGACTTGGACTGTCAGAAGGATTGATATGGACTGTCAGAAGGATTGATATGGACTGTCAGAAGGATTGATATGGACTGCCTCAGATTGCAGATTGTATCCCTGGTCAGAGGGATTGACATGGACTGCCTCAGATTGCAGATTGTATCCCTGGTCAGAGGGATTGACATGGACTGTCAGAAGGATTGATATGGACTGCCTCAGATTGCAGATTGTATCCCTGGTCAGAGGGATTGACATGGACTGCCTCAGATTGCAGATTGTATCCCTGGTCAGAGGGATTGACATGGACTGTCAGAAGGATTGATATGGACTGCTAAGTAAAGAAGAAAAGGAAATGGCACAAAAACCTACAATGGGATAGAGATATAGAAACTATCAGAATTGGATTATAGTGTTGCATACAATTTACCAGGGACAGTTTATAAACGTTTTCAACTCTTATTGCATAATTGAAAAAAAAATTAAACTATCTGTATATATTAAAACAGTTTTAGAATGTTGCTAGCTCTAAAGAGCTATGACTGTTGTTGACAGTTTTTCTCTTTTGACTCAGAGATAAAAGAAATAGAAGTCGACCATTTTATGATAAAACAACTGTTGCATGATAATTTGGTCAATATTGTTTTTCATGATCTTAGTAAAAGTAATTTTGACCTTTTTTCTTGGTCTAAATTGCTGTTCTTAAAAGACATGTAACAATTTTTATCATGCTTCTCATGATAAATTATTATTGAATGTAAAAGTAGCTTTATCACTTTTGCTATTGAAGGAGGTGAGACATATGAAATGAATTTGTTTATTTGTAACTTATAGGTCGAGGTATTCAGCTGCGAACAGGTGCTGCCATGGCAACAGGAGACCATTTCTTATTTGTACATGCAGATAATCATTTACCTCAGGACTATGATCTAATGGCATCAGAGTGTTTAAGAATACCTGGGAATGTAGCTGGAGCTTATAAATTTGGTGTAGATATATATCATGAAACAAACAGGTATTCATTTTGTCTCTCTTATAATTAAAACCTGCTTATACTGAATCATCAAGTTTACACATCAGTGGCTCTATAGGAACTTATAGTATATATCACCTAGCACAAGCATTTTACATTTTTAGATTTTTTTCTCAAAATACTATTATATATTACAAAATAGATTTCTATTTACTTTTAAAAAATTTCCTCAGAACCATCATTACCACAAACTTGTTTACAGTTCAAATGATCAATTTTCTTAAAGTAGTTCATGTGTATGTTGATTGCAAAGTTCTTACTACAGTTTTACTTCTAAAAACCAAGCAAAAACCCTTAGAAAATTGAAACCCTGTCAAAACCAACTGTATCCTTCAGTTGTGTATTTGTTGCATTAAAAATGTTTGAATGTCATTTTTTGTCTCTTATCCTAGATAAAATAGCAGAGTAATTAATTCAAAAGAAAAAAAAAACAAAACTTATGTATCTTATAACAGCCAATGTAATTAAAAACAATGAACAACATAACAAACAAAAAGGACAAGAAAAAACACTAAAGAAAAACACAAAACAGGAAAAACCAAAGGCAAGAAAAACGCAAAACAAAGAAATAACACATGACAAAAAACACAAAACACAGCATAAGATGACAGCATATTATTATAGACCATTTGATCATAAAGTTCACAATTTATGTTGATTTGTTTGGTTGTAGTATTGTTAACTTACATGTACATTATAAAATTTTTTGTTATTACCTATTTGTAACATTGCTTTTATGTTGCAGTAAAAGAAAAAAAGAAAATATCAGTAATTGGTTTAAAGTTCAAATGTCTTTAATGGAAAGAATGGTAGAACTTCGATGTGCATATAAAGGTATGTCCTATTTTATATCTTGTTGGTTGGTTGAATGTGGTTAGACGTCACATAGCAATTTTTCAGCTATTAGTGGCTAGACAGTTTTCATTTATTTCGAAAATTAGTTTTGGAAGGGTGAAGGAAACTCCAGACAGAACAAAAGACTTTGGTTATATTGAACTTACAAGCTTTCTTACAGTAGAATCTGCTCTGATCGGACATTAACATGCGAGATGGTGCAAGCCGCTGCATCAGACCACCCAAAAACTTTAAAGGACTAAGGTGGTTAAGATATTTCATGTATTTGGTTTGAAGTGAACACATTTAAAAATAGTTTAGACTACAAATTTCAAACATGTATTTTTGCCAAAACTTACAAAAAAGACTAAAATGAAGTCAATAAAAAGTTTCAAATGTCATTTAGAATTTTTATTTTACAATGTTCGTATGTTGTTTTACATATATTCTCCAAGTACCTTTTTTTTTTTTTGGTAAAAAGTGTAAATGTTTTTTTTTCAAATTTACTTTCTGGTAATTGCATATACACACACTCAGAAGGTAGAATGGTTGATCCACAGTTCAGTGGTGATATGATAGTTGTCTTTGATACCCTTCAATCTGCCCTTTTTATGTAGTTTTGGTATTGATTTTTCTATGGAAGAGTATTAATTATCTATTCTTTTTTCTTTTTCGTTCTTTCTTTACACAGTCGATTTACCTAAGTACATAATAGATTGTGAGATCCTTAGGTGTTATTTATGTCAATTACATTGTAATTCTGTTTGCTTAAAAGACCACTTTCTGCTTTTGCAAAATATACATTAAAATGAAAACATGGGTACTATAGATAAATCCATGCAGGAAAAGTTACTTTTCTTACAGGATATATTTTTTTTCTATATTTAAGAGTTACCATGGGGAGATCAAGGTTTATTTATGAGTAGGAGGACATATGAAGCTGTGGGAGGTTATAAAGAGTACATGTTGATGGAAGATCATATCATGGTTTGTTTTTAGCTCACCTGAGCACAAAGTGCTCAAGTGAGCTATTGTGATGGGCCATTGTCAGTCGTGTGATGCACGACGCACGTTGTCCGTCGTGCGTCAACTTTTGATTGTTAACACTCCTGAGACCCCAATTTAAGTGCAAACTTAACTAAACTTTCTCAGAAAATCCTCTTGACAAAAACTAGCTCAAGTTTGTATATGGGCCATGTTGGGTCAATAAGTAGGTCATAAGGTGAAATTGTAAAAAAACCTTGTTTACACTCCTGAGAGCCCAATTTTTGTCCAATCTTCATCAAACTTAGTCAGAATGATCTTCTTGACAAAAGCTAGCTCAAGTTTGTATATGGGTCATGTTGGTTCAATAAGTAGGTCACAAGGTCAAATAATGGAAAAACCATATAAACACTCCTGAGGCCCCAAATTTAGTCCAATCTTCATCAAACTTAGTCAGAATGATCCTCTTGAAAAAAGCTAGCTCAAGTTTGTATATGGGCCATGTTGGATCAATACGTAGGTCACTAGGTCAAATTATATAGAAACATTGTTAACACTCCTGAGGCCCCAATTTTATACCAATCTTCAATGAACTTAGTCAGAATGATCCTCCTGAGAAAAGCTAGCTCATTTGTATATGGGTCATGTTGGTTCAATAAGGAGGTCACTAGCTCGAAATATAGGAAAAGTCTCTTTTAAGAATAGAAGCTCCAGTTTGCCAAAATCAAGCTGAGTGTAGATCACTTTCAGGTGAGCGTCCAGGGCCTTCATAGCCCTCTTGTTTCAGTATGCTGCAGTGAATTTGTTGGCCAACTGCGCCCTAGAGGATCACAATGCCTTATGTCTCCTAGGTTTAAATCCCACTCGAGGCATTGTAGCGTAAGAAAGTTTCGAGTTCACTTTAAGGAGGTCAGTGGTTTTCTCCAGGCACTCTGGTTTCCTCCACTATTCCTGAACTGATTACTTCAATAAAAGTAAAAGAATCTGGACTGAGGTATTTAAGTCCAGATTTAACAGATTAATTGTAGTTTACTTTTTTACTTATAAACGTAGATTCAAGAATCTGTAAATAATATAATTTTTATCGAACCTGGCATCGCCATAAGGCAAGACTTAGGTGTTACTTTTCCAGTGTCGGCAGCGGCGGCGTTGGTGTGTCAAAATGTGAAAGTTTATGTTAAAGTCCAAATCTCTTAAACTAATACTGTATTGAAATTTGCAACACATTTTCATCATGCAGTTTAATTATGATTACATGAGTATATAAGCTGATGTTTTAACTATTTTTTGGGTAAAAACTTGTTTTTTTACAGAAAAAAAAGGAATTTTGATAAAATGTGAAAGTTTATGTTAAAGTCTATATCTCTCAAACAAATGCTGATAGTGAAATGAAATTTGCAACACAGTTTCAGCATGCAGTTAAATTTTGATTACATGAGTATGCAAGCTGATGTTTCAACTCTTTTTGGGGTAAAAATTTGCAATTTTTACAGAAAAAGGGAATTTTGAGAAAATTTTGATAAAGACCCATTTTTCTTTCTTTTTTATTTATTAATTTTTTTAAATTTTTTTTTTTTGAAATTTCGAATTTAGCATGTACAATGATAGAACATAAATATATACTATGGGTATTTCCAAACAATTGACATTTGTTGGTTTTTTTTTTATAAAAAGGACACATTTTGAGAAAATTTTGAAAGTACATCTAAATCTTGATGGATTACATTTCAAATGTTGTTTGATTAGTTTCTAGATTATATACAATGCCTGATGACCATTTATTTTAATTTTGGGATAAATCTTAGATTTTCAATAAAATAATACAAATTTTGAGAGAATGCATTTTGCTCCAAACCAATATTATTTTGGAATTCAAATAAAGCTATATTAGTTTCTGTGTTATTTACTTTGTATAAGAGTTTATTTTTTTAGTTTTAGTTTTAGATTTTGGATAAAAAATTGAGAAATTTTTTTTTTACTCAAACAAACATGAATAAAAATACATTCCTCTATAAGATGTGATTTAATTTTTTTTGTTATGTACAATAAGAATTAAAGTTCAGCTATCCAGTGGTATGTGAAAAGAAAGATATTTGTTTGAAAAATACAATTTTATTAATGAAATGCATTTTGTACTAAACCAACATTATTTCTAACACCAATAGATAATATTACTGTTAGTCTGAATCTTAAAAATGTATTTTCTAATCGATCAAAAACTAACCAGACGAGACATTTAATTCCATGGAATTTTTGTTTGTTTAAGTAATGAAGCATACTTATTATTAAATTATACAAAGAACTTAAACAATTACAAAAATGGATTTGATCTCTGCAATTTCAAAAATTTCATTGAATATGGCATCAGCTTTGCCATGTTATCTTAAAACTTTTTTATCAGCTTTGCCATGTTATCTTCAAACTTTTTTATCAGCTTTGCCATGTTATCTCCAAACTTTTTTATCAGCTTTGCCATGTTATCTCCAGACTTTTTTATCAGCTTTGCCATGTTATCTCCAGACTTTTTTATCAGCTTTGCCATGTTATCTCCAAACTTTTTTTATCAGCTTTGCCATGTTATCTCCAAACTTTTTTATCAGCTTTGCCATGTTATTTCCAAACTTTTTTTATCAGCTTTGCCATGTTATCTCCAAACTTTTTTATCAGCTTTGGCATGTTATCTCCAAACTTTTTTATCAGCTTTGCCATGTTATCTCCAAACTTTTTTATCAGCTTTGCCATGTTATCTCCAAACTTTTTTTATCAGGTTTGCCATGTTATCTCCAAACTTTTTTATCAGGTTTGCCATGTTATCTCCAAACTTTTTTTATCAGCTTTGCCATGTTATCTCCAAACTTTTTTATCAGCTTTGCCATGTTATCTCCAAACTTTTTTATCAGCTTTGCCACGTTATCTCCAAACTTTTTATCAGCTTTGCCATGTTATCTCCAAACTTTTTATCAGCCTTGCCATGTTATCTCAAAACTTTTTTAATGTTTTGATATTGTTTAAAATTTTCCAAATGTTCTGTTTAACAACTCTGAAATAATACCATCATCATCATTGTTGTGTAGTCTTCACTCTTATCATCATCATCTTCACATCATCATCCTCAAATAAAAATCTTTAATTTTTAAAATCCATTGAATCTTTTCAAAAGGTTTTGTGATAAGCTGGTATGGCACCACCAACACCACTCCCTATCCCTCCCCAATCATCATCATCATCATCATCATTTTCATCGTCATTGTTGTCATCATCATCATTATTGTCGTAATCATCATCATCATTATCATTATCATCTCTTTTTATTGCTTCTGTTGTCATATTTGTATGATTATTTTAGGTAGAAAATTTATGGAGGTTAGGACACGTAGCTTTGGCAGATGGTGATCCAATAATAGTAAGCAGTAGAAGGTGGAAAAAGTGGGGCCTTATACGAGTAAGTCATTATATTAAAATATCTATGTCATGGTGAATAAAAAAGTTCACTCAGTATTGACATTAAGTTTGTGCCTAATTGTCCAAATGGCATAGACCACATCTGTTTGACAGATTTATTGTAACTTCTCCTTTCCATCCGTCACCTGGGGGCCTCAGTTGTCGAGTATTCTAAAATATACACTTTAGATCACAGTGCATCTTATCACCTTGATTTAATCCTACTCAGGCGGATCCTAGTGTGAGATGTCCAAGATGTGGTTTTCTTTAGGCACCCCAGTTTTCTCCACCATCCCAAAACTGACTACCACAATAATAAGTGATAGAATATTTCAATTGTGGCAGAAACACAATTGCTCAACTCAACACACCAACCCTTTCATCACCTAAGTTAGATTATCAAAGCAAGTTCTAGTATGAGGACATGTATTAAAGCATGATTTTCCAGATACAGTTAGTTTTATCATGGGCAGGTACCGCTGCTGGTGAAGAAAAACACCCTGAGGGTATCCATAACTCAGTAGGCAGTACTTTGTGCTGTCAGTAATTGTACCATTTAGCAAAATTTTCAGCTGTCGTAAATTTTGAAATATATTAAAACTAAGGTTTGTTTCCTCATGCAAAGCATTCCTTAGCTGGATTGGGTTTATATAAATTTGAAACTTACAATTCATTAATTTTCAAATGTTTGGCTTTTGTTTTTTATCTATCAGACTTTTCGGTCTTAGTGTCACTGACGAGGAATGAATTTCTGAAATTTGCACATCTGGCACAGCAAACTGGTATTTGTGTTATATATTTTTTAAAGTGTACTAGAACCATGTTGTATTTCCCTTTTTATTGTACATTATAATATCAACATTTCAACATTTCTTTATTTCAGGTGAGTGGTTTAAATTTTTTAATTGTTTTAGCTTATAATATGGGAGTACATCCAAATACACTAGCAAGATGGTATTATGGGGACAAGCTAAAGTCTAAATGACCAATTAAATAGTTTTATTAACAGAATAATGATCTCAAAATGCGAGTGTTTAACAGAAGTACAAAATTTGTTGGATATAGATGGAAAATGTTTTGTTTTGTAAAGATTAAATGAACAAATTTAGTGTAACAAATGAAAGGGTAAGAGTTGCCTCCCATTATTTGGAAGTATGATAAAAGAGAAAATTAGTATCTTGTAAGAAATGATGATCAAATACATTATAAAGATATTTATCATTATGGAATAGAGGCAGAATATTGGTCACAAAATCTTAACTCCCTCTGAATGAAGTATCACACTGGCAAAGCATGAGTTGGTTTTTTTTAAAAAAAATTTTTTTTGGGTGGGATAAAAATTTTAAAATGAGACTTTGTTTTGTTATCTCACACTGTAACTAGTTGAAACACAATGTTAAATTTTTATTTTTTTTTTAAAAACCAAAGTATGTCCCTGATTGTTTTGTTTGTTGATTTTCTCTGACATTACGGCAAAATGATTTGAAATGGTGCCGATAGAAAGTGGTTTTTGAGCTGTGATAGCTGTAAAATAATACAGACTATATATAAATGCGGAAGTAAATTATGGCAGTGTACGTGCAAGTATACTTAAGAAAGTGTTGTAATCTTTATAAATTTGTGTTATGTTAACACAATTTAGAGCCTTCATTGATTCAGGGACATTATTTAACTATGCCAGTATTACCAAAGTTGCTATGCCTTATGCCTGTGATATATTAAAAAAAGAAAACTTATGGTTATGTTGCACATAATTTCATTTTACACAGTTAGATGTAATTTTCTAAATTATTTTTCCATATCTGTATTTGGACATTTCTTTAACTAACCAAAGGTACCTTATTTATTAAAAACCAAATGGTATTCATGTCCAAAAGTTTAAAAATATAGTGAAGAATTTGAATTTAAAGAATAAAGCTAACCAGTAAACTATCACGTGGTATCCAAATTTTTGCAGAGTTATGATTTTTATTAGTCTGTAAGTTGAAAATGTCAACTTAATTAAAAAATGCTATTTTTCGCATAGGTTTGTACATGTATTTGCAGTGCAAATATTTCCCATTTTTTCTTCAGAAACATTTTGAGGTACCAGTCACATAAGTTGAAAATGTCCAATTAAAATTGAAAAAAGGAAAGTAAAACTTGCTATTGAAATATTATGCTTGCTCTTGTCATAATACTTAGTTAAATGTAGATATTTCCCGTGTTTTTAGAAACATTTTAAGGTACTAATTATTTAGTATCCCAGTGAAAGATATTGACAATAAACATCAGTTTTCACTTTTTTGTATCCTTTACTTGCTATACCAAAGAAATTGCTTTGTAAAAAGTTTTGCTGCATATGCCCTGAATTCTTAATTAGCTTGACTTTGTAGAAATGGCATTAACTAATCACAAATACTCTTATCTAGTTGTTTCTGTGTCATTTTTTTTAAAAATCTATCATTGTTTATTTGAGTAATGTAATTTATTCATGATTGTTTATTTGTTTTTATTGTATTTATATTATATGCTTATTTTTCACCTTGCTGTGAAGTATCACATAACACTGTTATTAGCAGATAATTATATTTATATTTAACTTTATTCTTAGTCTTAAAATGAAATAAAGAAAAAGCCTAAAAACATACATTTTTATATATACCGATTTTAAATTTTAAATCTACCATTTCTTTGTTTGATTGTCTGCTGGTGTCACTATCGTCCGTTATCTGTCTTTGTTTGCTTTTCGAGCAAGTTTAAATGAGTTTAAAAGAGTGTATATAAATCTTTATGACTGTCTGTTAGCCTTTCTACAATTATGGGTTTTAGCCCATCTCAGACAATTCAAAAAATTATATACAATGTATAGATTCAAAATTAAGTGGAGTGGAGAAATGTTATTTGAAGACCCAGTCAAGATGGTTCCATTTATACATAGGCTGCCAGTTCTGACATGGTGGTAAAAACCAGAAACAGCTATTAACCTTCAGCAATGGAACTGGCAAACTTTCTCACACTAGGATCTGCTGAAGTGGTATTCAAGCCTAAGTGGCAAGAGACACTGCGATCCCTAAACAATTGCTTAAAACCATTTGGCAACCAAAATCTCCAGTTCAATATTGAGCAAGTATTGTTCCAGGAAAGTAAAGATTCAGGGCAGAAAGATGTTTCCCTACATGTTTTCTAGGGTCTTCTGCATATTTACTGAATTGTTTAAAATTGAAATATACAGACATTTGAGCTAAAAAGGATAAAGACGAAAATTGAGTATATTACTTAGTTCGGCTTAAAGTACAAGTAAACAAGCATTGTATGTAATCACAGATTATTATTATATTATTACTAGTATTTGTTAAGCAGCTAAAGCTTATTGGAGCCAATGCCCAACAACGCACTATTCCAACGCTCTGTCTTCCACTTTTCCATTTGTCCTTAAAACACTTTTGTCCGAAAACAGGTAAACCAATAACCATGAAACTAGAGAGGGGTGTTCCAACATTCTATTCTTTTTCACTATACAAAGGTTATGAACTTTAACTTTTATTCAAGACAACAAAGACTTTAGTTGTGAGTAGTAAAACCCTTTAAACATCTTCTTGTCTAAAAGACTTTCGGGTAAATAAATCAATGTAAAATGACCTATAAGTTTTTTTTTCATGAAGCTTGTTAACTATGACCTAAAATCCTCTTCAGGCGTAGAACCTAAACCCCAAAAGTCTATCGTATAGCATTAATGCTTAAATGGACATTTTTTTTCATTAAAGCACAAAATAAACTTCAGTAGCTTAATTTTTAAACATAATAAAATATTAACCAAAAGCTTTGAAGCTTTTGTACATATAACACCAGTACATAAACCGTTTCCACATAGCCGATTTTGACATTCAAGGTCATACACAATTTAAAACAATTAAATATTAAAACATTTTCTTTTAACCAACCACAGTCTTAGAATGCTTAAATGTAACACCATTGCATTGATAAGTCTTACCAAGTTACAAGCTTTAACATAATTTTAAATATCCTAAGAGGAGAATTCAGATTGTTCTCTATGCATTTCAAAAATTGAATTTATGGATATCAAAAATTAAATTCCATTCTAGCATATAAATAAAAAGCAATGTACATGGTGACTACGCTGTTAAACTATCTTTAGATGTTTAAAGAATTGTGGTGTAATAATTGCATTTTTTTTTATCAAAATAAAGCTAATCTTAAATTAATTCAATTCTTACACGAGGATCTATAAAAATACCTCTAGCATAGAACAATCAAGAGTTGTATAATGTGAAAAGTTTATCGATATACACACTCACTTGTACAATTTTCATAATTTAGTACGACAAATTTAGGATTAAATGATGTTTACAATAAAAATAAAACTAATAATATCACTGTTACAATGTCCTTAACTGACAAGTTAAAAAGCGTGACGTAAAAATTCCTGAAGTCAGTAATAAAGCTGGTGCAGCTAGGCTTTACAGAAAGAGCTTACCATTCCAGAACAACCGATCTCAGTTCCCTGGTGGAAGTTACGTATTTAACTTAATTTGCAAGTTTCCATAGTTTTTACTTTATAATTACTTAAGATAGTGTTGCTAATAAGAAGTACCCGATTGAAACAAAATTGAACAGGTGTTTTTGTTTTTTATTTACTACCCCTGAGCGGGTATCGCTGCTGGTGGAGTAAAACTGCCCGAAGGTATTCATAACTCAGTTGGCAGTACTATGTGCTGTCAGAAAATGTACCATTTAGCAAACTTTTCAGCCGACTTAATTCCTTAGAGTTATTAAAAACTAAAGTTTGTTCCCTCATGCAAAGCATTCCTTAGCTTGATTTGGATTTCATATAATTTCAGAACTTTGAATTCATTCATTTTCAAGTGATTGGCTTGTTTTTTATTTATCAAACTTTTCGGCCCCTTGTGTCATTGATGATGAATGATTTTCCGAAATGTGCATATATGGCACATCAAAATTAAACCGGTATTTTTGTTATTTATTTGCCATTTTTATGCATCTTATGACATTTGTTTCTTTCATGTCAAGGCGTATATACATATACTGTTTACAATTGGCATCATGATAATTTTGCAAATAAATTTTAAAGTTTAACAGAGATTACATTATTTATTAAAATTCATTTGACTCTACATAACTTTAACTTGTTCTTATTGGATTTGATATACAGACATCTCGATCCTCAAAAGCAACAAAATACTTTTTATTTAAAGTTTTTGCAAACGATTCATATATTAGCTCAACAAAAAATATAAAAAAAACCTGCAGACTCTATACCACACATCCTCTTTTGTTGATAATAGAATTGTGAAGTGATTTATAACTTTTGTACAATACTGTACTCCAGGGGTTTCTACTTCGCCCTTCTTACTAAATTGATTTGTCTAGTTTGCAACAAAGACAAACGTGTACAATTTAAAAACAGAATAAATAAAATATTAAATAGTTCCTAAAATGTAAACAAACATAATACTTTCTTGTTTTAATAATAAAATGTTACATCTGAGGACAGACTCAATATATCGTTTTATTTACATTGACACCAGTATATGTGAGTTTATTCTTGCCTTGATATATATATTTTGTAAGTTAGGCATTAAATCCATTAGCCTTGTGTAATACCTACTAAATTCTTAAGTCATTGATGATTGAGTGAGTAATGTAGCCAAACGTGTTGTACATGACAGTTTAAACGTACCGTGGAATACGACACAACACAATAAAGTTAAGAACACAAGAGAGGATAAATAAATAAATGTCCTCCATTATCATACCCAATGGTTATATTAAAAATTTCTCAAAATTGTCTAATGAGCCCATTAAAGAATTCCCGAAAGTTTAAAATTTTCCGTATCAAAAGAGTTGATTTTATTGTTCACTATGATATTCTACCATTTTTTGCTATTAAAAAAAAGTTTTACCTTGCAAGTCATTTTGATGCTTATCCATTTCGTATTGTCAAAGATCCATCCTGGCCATGTATCAATCCTGGTTAATTGGTTTATAAATGTACTAGTGAGCTGCTTCTTGAAGCATTTTTTTCTCTTGTTAATAGACTGCAGACTTTGATTTAAATATTTCTCTTAATTTCCTTTTTTAACTCAGTATAGTTTTATTTAATATAACACTGATTAATCTATTGCTTAAAATAAAAAATTTAATAGACTTTACAACAGTTTAAGAAAATCATGCAAATCATAACCAGCACACTCAAAAGTATTAGGAAGAAAATCCCAGACTTTCTTATTGAAGTTATAGAGTAAACGACTATTTCAGTAAGAATTAAATTATGAAAATTATATTCAGATATATCATCATCATTTAAATACTTTTTAGTAATTGCTTTTGTAGTATAAAAGGCGCTTTATGCTTTATGCAAGGTAAAAAAAAGATAAATTCGATTTCGTATTGCAGCTTGTTGTAGTGTCAAAAGTAATTTCAATTAAAAATGACCATTTTTTCTCAATGTTTGTATATTCAACAACTTAATCAGTTATTTTTTGAGTGTTTGAATGTTCTTCGAATCGACACCTATCTATTATCTTACTGGGCATTATCATGTGATCTGAATACCAATTATATACCGACAGCTAAAATATCAAATATGAACACAAGTGTTATTTTGTAGTTCATTAACTGAGTTTGGTTTGCATTGTTTGAGCCTCAATTTACGTGCTTTTGCAACAAAATAATAAGTCCAAGAAGTCGCATAGTCTAATACGGTATAAACGAAGTCAAAAGCTAAAGGAAAACTAAAGTAGTATTACCTTAGTTATCAAAAAGAAATTTCTAAAATGTTCTTTTTTTATTTTTTAATCATAAACATTTTCCAAAAAGGTACATCAAATAAAATTGTAGACTTTGTGACAAATATAGCACAAACACTTTATTTTATCTTTTATAAAGACCCCAGGATAGAATTATATATACAAAAGACATTTGTCTAGAAGTTTGTGTTTCTAGATATAGCCAAAACATTCCAGATGGGTTGAATGAAGAAATTTTATGCTGACACTCTTCCCTTTAGATGAAAAGTTGACTACTTTCACACTCTTGGTTCTGTAATGAAGAAATCATCAGTACCGACATGATCTAAATTGGAAACTGAAAGATCGCAATCATACAATAACGTATGGAAAATAAATCTAATTTAATTGAAAAAAATGATATTGAAAACTTAAGCATTTTTAAATTGGTAAACTCTCCGATCCAAAAAAGTTCAATGAAATGACAAGCAGTGATAGACAATTTTATTTGAAAGTTTTAATTAATAAAGTAAGAAAAATGAAATTATGAAATGTATTAAAAGTGAGAAATGGAAGTCCAAATTTAAAATATCACATTGATGCATTTTTGTCGTGAATAACGTTACTTTGCAGTGACATTCCTGCTTTTCCTGCGTATGGTTTTCATGTTTCACAGTAAATACGGTATAGTATTGCTATTTCCCACTGCGGGGACTTTCTACAACGAAACAAGCAGTTTACAATTACTTTGTTGACTCAAGAATATTGCAAGCCAAGGCTAATCAAGGTCCTTAAAAGTTTTAAGGCCGTCATCACAATGTAATTGATAAGTATGGAGTCACTATATCTGAACTTATACAGGATATATTTTTCTTACTATAGTTCCATGTTCCTTCCATTCTTAAAATTGACTTGCACGTAACGGGTGTAGCTAGCTAGACAGAGGTGCTTACCCTTCTTGATAGAAGTTTACGTGTATAAATTGGCCAGTTTTCAAAGTTCCTGGGCATTTGTCTTTCTTCAAATCTGTATAAATATATTTATATATTCTCAAGTAATTGTCTTAACTGTATTCTTGGTGTTTTTTATTCTCTTTCTCCTCAGAGTCATGTAGAGTTTCATACAGTTTTGTTAAATAAATTTGTTTTAAACTTATTTTACGTGTATGTATTCTTAAAAAACAAACTAAATAGAGCCTAGCAATATTAGTTAATGTTATATATCAAATTTAGGACTATATAATAGCATTCATTTTCACATTTATTACATAAGATAACAATAGTTTTTACAGCAGCGTCACAATATAAAAAATGATAAATTCAATGTAAAAAATTCTTTCTTTTTTCTAATGTGTTATTTTTTACACACTTTAAAAAAACAATTATATAAAGTCTGATTTAAAAGTGCATGCAGTGGATCAACTTCCAAATATAAAACACTACAGTCTCTATAACAAACACCCCCTTTAGTTGAAAATAGAATTGGCAGGTGTTATATAATTTGTGTACAATATTGCACTCCAGGGGATTTTGCTTCGTATTGTTAACTTAATTGTTTTGTCTAGTCTGCAGCTAAGACAAAATATTGTACAGATTAAACACAAAATAAATCAAAATGTAATTATTATTGTGCAAAAAACTGTTAAGAAAACACAATGCTTTTTTGTTTACTCAGGAATATTTGCACCCGCTAGTAAATATAATATAATGGTATAGTTATTATGACACCATTGTTCGTGTTTTTTATTTTGTTATATCTTATATTTGTAATGTTAATTATAAATGGAAAGGAAAAAAATAATTAAATTTTGTTTGTGTCAACAAGATTGAATGTAGTGATCTGTAACTGAAAGACACACTAAAAAGTTTGCAAAATATGAAACGCATTAAGTAAAAAAGACCGACTTCATTTACCATGTTGGAGACTTATAATTATGAAATAAAAGTAATTATCTGAGATGCTCATCCCGTCTGTCGCTATGATATCTTACAAACGTCGGTATTATTGGAGTTGCTTATCTTTTTTATATGTAAGCTATAATACCATTTCCGATATTTTACAACAATAATATCGACTCCGATCAACTCCGATGTTATCGAAAATGGTAATCTTGTCAATCACTATTTTACCATCTTCGATTGTCAGTTATGATCCCAAATGTACAACTAACTATATTATCTATATATCTTATCGTTTTTAGTTTAAATGTAGTCATTTTATTCTGTCGGTCACTATGATATCTTAACGTCTCTGTAATTATTGAAAATGTTTTTTGCGTCGGTCAGATAGTTCTTGATATAATTTGAGATAAATAACCTTCAGGTCTCTTTTACATCTTTCAATTCGTTCGGTTTTAATGGAATAATTTTTTCTGTCGATAACTGCTGTGATACGTTACCATTTCTGATATTATTGGAGATACTTATCCTGTCAATCAATATCGATATCTTTCAATCTCTGAGATGTTCACCCTGTCAATCACCATGATATCTTACTATCTCTAATATTATTGGAGATGTCTAACCTGCCGGTTACTTATAAATTATCATCTCTGGTTTAGATGTAGATTGTCGATTTCATTTCGATATTTTAATATTTTGTACTTGTTAGATAAAACATGATTCATTCGTTTTATAAGTTTTATAGCTTTTTGAAAACATTGAATTAATGAAATAAACTAAGAAATTGCAATAATATGATTAATAATAATAATAATAATAATAATAATAATAATAATAAAAAAAATAACAACAATGATAATAATAATGTAATGATACAAGCTAAATTGCAAAAAAGGCACCCAAACAAAAAAGAGTCAAACCCTGTATTTAGAATTCAGAGCATGTAGATTTCTTTTTGTCAGGAATGACTGAGTTTGAGAAATTGTGTGAAATACCTCCCAAGTTATAAGGCCTTATCACTCAACCCAAAATGGTAGGCAAATTAGTTAAAGGTCATTTAGTGCAAGTAAAGAGGATACATCCAAAGTTTAAAAACCTATCTTAATACGCATCACCATTCAACTGCGGAATGAAATTCAATCTACTATAGGTCAATGGAAGTGGCCAATTGCAGTAAGGATATGTATAAGTTTCACGACTCTATCTTGAATGATCATCAAGTTATAAGGCAAACGATGCAAAAACAAAGAGTCGCTAAACCTCGTTTTGGCGCCTTAATAGATAAAAATCATAAATAGTTTTAATTATACCATAATTCCAAAAATCTAGGTTATTCGTAAAATGATACCTTCTTTGTCACTTCATGGTTGTCCTAAAAATATTTTGTGAACTAAATCACGGTAGTTACATAAGCATGAAATTCAGAGTTTTTAAACAATTTTTGACTTTAATGAAAAAATATTTCTGAAAATATATTTGCACATAGCACAATATATAATGAAACAATTAACACGTCACTCTATCAATAAACCAATACCAGTATTGATTATTCCTTTGGAAAACTTGAAAAAGTACACAGCTTTTAAAATAGAAAATTAAAAAAGAATAAAAGAAATATTTGCATAATAGACAATAACTTTCTAAAAAAATATTTGAAAAATTTTAACATCAAATTTTATCATAGTTGAAAAGTACTAAAAATTTTGTGTAAAATAAAATTGAAAATACTTTAAAAATGAATATTAAATTAAAGTTACGTTAGACATCGTTCCATTGTACGAAATACAAAAAGAAACTAGTCAACGGTCACCTAATCCCATCACTTTTACTAAAAACAAATGCCAAAAGAGATATTCAGGTAAATGTGCTTTATACAAGATTAAAGATAAAATTTCATTCTATATTGTAGCTCAGTAGTGTTAGAATGTATCAGATGATATATATATATATCCAAAACAATGAAATTAACAAGCTAATACAAAGGGCATAATTATGTAGGTGCTGTTGTCTGCATGAAAAACTTCTGGACTAGTACTAACCTAATAAACATAAAACACAAAAACCTGTTAAATTTGATGTGCCATTTTCGTACATTTCCGAAAATGATTCCTCATCAGTTTCACTAGGGGTCGAAAAGGTTGATAGTTAAAACATAAGCAAAACAGTTGAAATTTAATGAATCTAAAGTTATAAGCTTATATGAATCCAAATCCAGCTAAAGAATGCTTTGCATATGGGAACAAACCTTAGTTTTAGATACATTTCAAAAATTAAGACGGCAAAAATATTTTGCTAAATGGTATATTTTCTGACCGCACGAAGTACTGCCTACTGAGTTATGGATACCCTCGGGGTTTTTACTTAACCAGCAGCGGTATCCGCTCAGGACGATTAAAAATCAAACACAAATACCTGTTAAATTAAAATAACTAAATGGCATACGTCATACAATCGTGAAACAATGTTGCTTTAATATTTGGAAATAGACACAATAAATGTAATAAACAAATTGAACACATTAACCAAGATATTTTACGTTAATGAAAATTTACAAATTTAATATATTATTGTAAAAATATTTTTAAAACAAGAAGCGAATATCAAAAATATGCCATTAACTCCCGTTTTCTACAGTTTTTTGTTCTTTATACGGAAATGAATTCTAGAATCACAAAGTTATTTTATTAGTTTAACGATAAAATCTTTAATGCGATTAAGCTTATTTACATATTAAATCATAAAACACAAAAGGAAAACCTGACATACAAATCGGAAATTGGAAACGTCTTAAAATAAATCCGATAGAGAACGTCATACCCCTAATAATAAAACACATTGACAAGAAATATTATTTGTTACTACTAATGGAAATTGGACAGATTAGCCTTGTTTATATGGCGTCTTTAATTATAAGCAAAATCAATTTCTTTGTTATCTTAAACATTACAGATACAAAAGTTACCTGTTTGAAAGAAAAAAAAAGGACTTAATCTTTTATTGATTTCTGTTGATAAAAATTTGTTTAGTTCATGACCAATGCTGCTGTTAAAATCCCATGTGCTTTGCCGCATATTGTATAACTGATAAGATAGTACATTATATGTTTTGTCACATAAATCCGTGTTTAGTTGTTATAATGTTGACAAAAGTAACTAAAAACATTGCTTTAATGCTTGAAAAAATATCAATTGCTTCTCAAAAATCCAAATGTCCTATAAACAGTAAAAACGGAGATAATTTCAATGTGCGCGAATAACTGAGTATCATTAATATTTTTTAAACAATTTTTTTCATATTGTGACTTCATGTCGTTGTAGGATCTGGTTCTGTGTTTTTTAATTTTGTTTATGCAATGTTTAGTGTCCTTTGTTGCTGAGCTATTGCTAAGGTATGTTTTTAAGTTTCAGTTTCTGTATATTGAAATATTGCATTTATTTATTCATTCATTTATTCATTCATTCATTCATTCATTCATTCATTCATTATTTATTTATTTATTTCCTCTATTTAGAGATTAATTAGAATGTTGTACAATTCAAATATTAAGTAATATAAACATACTAACTAAATTATACAAAAATATTTAACATATTTTCAACATATAAACATTACATTACATAGTATTTGTTGGCGAATACCACATTGAAATGACAAGCAATGCAGCACAACAAAAAGTGTGGTTGGTTTATATCCCCACCAACACTGAAACGGAATGCTTATGATTAAAAGGTGGGTCAATAAATGTCATACGACTTATATTACACTGGCTGAATATTCTAAGTGGGCTCCTGTCTATGCTCGACAATGGCCGCTAACTTGGAAGTCCTGTATACATATTTGAAACAACAGAATGTAGCATCGTTTCTGTGATTACCCTTAAAGTCTATGTTGAGTATATTCCCTAGTTACAGTTGAAGGACATGTTCATCTCTTGAGCATGTTGGTAATAACTCTGCCTGTATATTAGGATGAAGTTGCTGTAGGGAGGAAAAGAGACGACTTCGATTCCAACTAAACGCCGAGCACTCTACTAATATGTGTCGCAAAGAGTCCGTACATGGTTCGTAACATAAGTGACAAAACGTATTTCGTAATTAATAGGTTTCATCCACAAACTGACAATAAACTTTAAGATAAAGAGTTCATTTAGAGAAATTGGTAGTCTCCATATGTTAGGAAGTTTTTACCTGAAACACATACCTATTAAATATCTTTTATAATTTCTTTTGGTTGAAGCATTTCAGTTTCAACAGAAAAGTAAAATTAAAGGACCAAAATCTTTTAACATACCACCACAAATAAACAAATTAAAAAAAACCCTTTATGTTTGAATAGTTTGATATTACGATTATAAATGTGCATCTGTGCAAAGAAGAATTTGCCATATATTTGCTTTTTTTAAATTAATTTTTCTGATACATATATTTTCAAAAAGGATACGAATGGTTGACAAATAAAGTCATTTTGTGCATATATATAATGCTCACAGTTGTGGTACAGATATCGTACACGGAACTCGCAAAAGAATTTTTAAATGTTATAAGCTGTCTTATACAAAATTTGTTCTAACATGCATTTTGTCACCCATGCAGGGAAAATGTAAACTTAGTGTTATTTGTATGTGTTTTGCCTTAAATGCTCCAATCCGCTTTACCCTATAAGTAAAAACGATTTTAAATATGTTTCATTTACAAAGCGTTTCAAGCAACAGGGTTACGTGGTGTGTCATCTGGCGTAAATTTATTAAGCGGAAAATAACACTAGATTAGATTTTTTCATCGTTATATTAGAGACATACATTCATGAGTAGAGAAGATAAAATATATATTTGATGTAATAAATATCATATTCAATAAAAACGCTTGAGTAACAGCCTATAAATCTACTTCTAACTTAATTATACGACAGACGTTATAGTTAAAGCGATAAGTTTGCTGAAATACTTTTAATTCGAGATTGTGCTGTCTAAACTGCTCCCAAAAGCTGACAATCAAATCCTATATATCAAGTTCGTGTAATGATTGGGTATAAAGGTTTAGACAATTCAAATCTTACGTGATTTGATTATATAAATATACTATCATGGCCCATTTGGTGATAGATATATGAAGGCGATATAATTGGTTAATATTGTGACGTCTTTTCTCTATTCATTACAATCAAGCAAATGATAGAGATGCCAAAGGTTTGTTTATGGTTATCAATTTATCAAAATCTATTTTGTTGAAAGCAGACAACTTAATTGATTCATGACTTTTATGTCTTTTGGGATAGGATTTGTATTATTTGGGTTTCATTGCAATCTCAGTTTTGACATTAACGATTTAAGAATTGCAATTACTTTGTTATATGGTACGTTGCAGCTCTAAAAAACAAACTAAAAAAGTACTGATCAAATCAAATTCTATCGACAACAAACATATCAATAAAATGTCAATTAGAAGTGCAATATTAGAAATTCTTAAAAATCTTTTTTTCTTAAAGTTTAATTTCATAAATTATTTAAATTACACATGTCTCCATTTGAAACATATCTTTATTATAAACATCGCATTAAATTACCATTACTTTGGAAAAACTTTATATAAGTATAAAAGTCTGAGATATCATATTATATTGTATTGTGTACCGATGTTATTTTTGGCGTCGTTGACAGTGTGGTGTGTTGAAATCCAACTAGAAAAAGATCCAATTGCGAGAAATTTTGTCGGTTTGCTTCTTATCTATGGTTTTCTCCATTATCATCTATCTTACCGCCTCGATATAATGCCTTTAGGGTAAAATTCTATTACTGTGTTGCGCTTTTAAACTGATTAATTCCTTGACGATGAGAAATTGTTTGGAAAATATATACATAATGTATAAAACAACAAGGTTGAAATAAGAATTCATTCATTATCTGTTTTAATACAAAATAATAAAAAAAAAAACAACAAAAAAGTTGAATTATTAATTATTCATTTTATATTAAATTATTAAAATTGAAAAGTAATTTGAAATACGTATGCTTTGGTGCTTTTCTTGGCAAAGTGAGATAAAATCTATTTTACCAAAGAGTTTATAGTACTAATATTGGATTAATGTTGTCTGTCATATCATCAGTGTAGTTTATAAAGGGATGACATAATCGATGAAACTAATTTGTTTATTCAATATGAGGTTTTATATCATATAAACTTTAATGGTTCATTACAATATTTACACTGCTAACAAGTTGTACATCTCCAAATATACTTTACGACAGTCATAGTTAATCGGTCGATATGATATCAAGAATGTATCAAACACATCTAATATTCTCAATAGATCATCCAATTTATTTGTTAAAGAATACCATGACACTTATTTTACTCGGACAAATTTGATCAATATACACATCTGATATTTTCATTTGTTCAGACATTCAGGTACTATGGTAATAAACCATACCAATTCATTAGCCTTAAGGGATCTCTGAAAGTATCCATCTTCATAACATAGCATCATAAAATAACATGATTTAATATTGTCTTCATTGCATCATAGAACTATTTCAGTGCTATTGCCTTTGCATTAAACGTCAGAAAAAGTAAGTAGAATAAATTAAAATAGCACATTTAACCCTTATATTTATGTAAACTCGATGGTTTATATATCTCTTTACTTAAACTTCTATAAAACTTGCATTTTTCCCCCAAAAATACTGTTTATTCAATAAAAAAATCAAAAAAGTTAAAAAAAAAAAATAAATAAAATAAAAAAAAAATAAAAAAACTGAAAAATAAAAAAAGTATATTTTACTTACTTTGATGTTTAATAGTTGTTTTTATATTGATAGGAGTTACATGACTGTATTATTGATAAAAAATAGGTACTGACTAGTAAAGCATCTCAAATATAAACAAACAATTGTTAGGTTTTTGATAACTTATTAGCTATATGGTTTGTCGTTTATTTAACATTTGTCACAGCCTTGAATTTTATTTAATTTTAACTATAATTATTATGTTTATAATTTGTTTGTATTTGAATGTTCCAATGGTTAGATTATCTCCCTGTATTTTGTTTCTTTTTCAAGTGGTGGGGCTTTGGTTGCCGAAAAAGTCCTTCAAGATAAACACGCTTCTTACAAGATGAATTTGAAATCTACTCTCGCATATCCTAGTATGAGAAAATTCAGTTTGCTTGCTACGAAATAAAATTTCTGCGGTTCCCTACAACATATACGAAAAAGCCAGTTGATATAATTTTTAAAAACTTAAACAAGGCGTAAGACACAAATGAGCACAAGCATATCAGTTCATGTCCAAACTAAAATTCCCCATCCAAAAAAGTAAGCAGTTAGCTTCGTTGTAGAACGTCTCCGTAGTGGGAACAAGCTCTACCATACCGTATTGAATGTAAAACATATACACCATACGCATGAGAAGCAGGAATAATACTGCAAAGAAACGGAAAGTTGACAATAGAAAAATTCAAGTCATCACGTTTGTCGTATAGCTTCAGATGTAACCTTTCGTGGTTGTCATAATTTAGATATAAGTCCATATATGAAGCATTACAAAAAGATTCAGTCGTATATTTTATTTGGTGCTCAGGAAGAGATGACATTCACATATTTGTCAATATTGAATTTTTTAGAGTAATAAAACCCAGTCGTATCTTTTATTTGGTGCTCAGGAAGTGATGACATACACATATTTGTCAATATTCGAATTATTTAGAAAAATAAAACTCAGTTTTTTGGACAACAGACTACCTATATAATAGTTTCTTTAAAAATTGCATTTCCATATGATTGATAAATAATTTAAGTATGTTTGTTAATGTAAGATTATTTGTAAAAAGTTCCGGCATAGTATTAGTTGAATGTTATTTTATTTGAATCAGTAATATTCAGCTATTATTGATAAAACAATTTTTAAAAACACAAACATACCAGTTCATGTTCAAGTACAAGTTGAAGTGATAAGACAGTATAAGCATTTATTGTAAACATGTTCGCATAATCTTTACGCAATAATAAATGCCGCAATTTTTTTAATTAAACATTATAAAACAACTAATTTAAATTACATTTCTGGCATACATGATGCTCTACAAATAACTCGTATAATTTACTGCATTAATTTTACGAACCTGAAAATCATGCTCTTTCGTATTTAGAAGCTGAATTCAAAGGAAATTGTCATTGATTTTTGTGGATTCAATATTAAGGCGTATCTGATTTTAATTGTAATACAAGTCACATTGAAGATGTGAAAGGTTTCAAACCTTTATGAGGTTATTGTTTTGGTTTCGTGTTTCCAATTAAAAAAATTTGGTTTTTAAATTGTTTGGCTTCTTCTTTAAGTACGAAAATATATTTATTTCATATATGTTTAATTTGATGTACAGATTTATTTCTTTTATTGCATTAAGCATATAATCGTTAACTTCATACTAGCTTGCTTTAATCAAATAAAAAGTCAAAACTTTTTTATCATAGACACCGAAATGTACTGTAGGCATACAATAACACATACAGAACGAACTAAACAAGATAAATTAAACGCTTCCGACTTAGAACTGCCTGCGACCAAATTACAATAGATTTGTGGAATTGCAGCAACATTATAGGTCCTAATTATAGGTCTTAAAAAACAGTGGTACATAAAAATCGTGAAACATAAGCTTTCTTTTTCTGAACAACAAAAATCCTCTAGATTAAACATAAAATGTTACCAAACAAAATTAGATGCAACAGCAATATTTTTATTTTTTTCACTGTCTTAAAGGGTATAAATATAGCTTTGACCACTAAAAAGTCATAACTAGTCGAAAAATATTGATAAATTTAAAATGTTTGCACTTACAAAGCTAATTATGACATTGTAATGCTTCTTCCGGAAAATTGTTAATCAGTAAAGGTGAAATTTATAATAATTGGTCGCATTTAATTATAGAAATCGTCGGTACTTGCCTAACTTTTAACATTATTTTTTTTTTATAAAAAATTTATATCTCTCATTCATTTTCATATGCATAAAACACATTAAAAATGTTTTAGTACAAATGACACGCTCTGTTAGTACTTTCTTTACACAACTCAAATTTGGCTGGTACAATAAATAAATAAATAAATAAATCAATAGATAAATAAAATACCTAACAATAATACATTCGAAGAATAACATGTGATTGTGTATTTACAACTTAAACTAACACAGTCTATTTGTAACCCCAAACGTCTCTGAATGTTAAATTCCTATTCCTGTAAAAGTTAAATAAAAAGTAGTTGATGTAAGATATAAACTTTGATCTTCTTTGGTTACTATAACTTGTACGGTATTATCTCTACACCATTTACAAAATCATACTATCTTACCGCCATAAATAATTAAAAGATTGAGCATAAGGACAACTTTTAAAAATCTCTATTGACATTTATCTATATTTCAATAATGGTTAATGAATTATTGAAATAAGGATAATACTTAATTTCAGTCCCTTTATACTAGTTTCTATAATAATATGGCTTGTAATTGTCTTTTTTGAAAGAAGAAACCTTACAATTTGTCGTAAGATGATAACACAAATGCGATTCATTGTTTAATTTTAGCCAAAATACCCCAATGACGTCATTAATATCTAATAGTTAGTTGATTTTATTTTGCTTTCACGAGACAAAGTCAATTGCGGTATTCAGCAAACCTAAAGAAAGTACACATATCATTATTTTAAATTTAAAAAATGTTTTTTTTTGCATGTTTTCATTTAAATCATATTCTGGTTGTGATAATACCTATTATTCCATTTCAACATTATTTAAATTATAATTTTTGTTTTTAAATTCAATATTCAAAATAAAAATTAACATTTTTTTACTTTGTAATAAAATTTTCAATCATTTTAAACTTTCAGACCTTTACGAAATTTTTGCATGAAGAAAGTGATACTTTATAATATGAATGAGACACAAAACTATATCTAAGCTCTATGTAGTTTTTTTTTCTCTTATTGAAGTTGTATTAGCATAATGCATTTTTTGTGTTTTAATTATTTCATAAGTTTAATTTTATAAAATGAACATTACTATATTTGAACAATGCATTGTGCGAAATGGGTAAGACTTTTATTTTTCCACAAATATAGATAAATAGATATATATATAAATTTATAATCAAATTAATAACAATAATAACGATAATAATAATAATGATAATGATAATTTCATTTATATTAGAATATTCAATGTTGAATATACATGAAAAATTAATCTTACTTATGATATTTTAAGGTTTTTAAATGTTAGGATCAATACAGTTTCTCTCCATAGAACTTTTCAAAAATAGAATAAGTAGAAGCATAATTTCTTTAAAGATGTCAAAACAAGAAATGAATTATTGACAGTTTATATTGTTTAAACTATTGTTTTATTTAAAAGTAATAAAAACAAGCATTTATTTAACAATATAAATTAAACAAAACACTTCACATACAAGAGAGAATAAAAAATTGTGTAACATTTTTAATTTTTTTAAATTATTTGTTATTAAACAAAGGCTTTAATAATAATAATAATAAAAATAATTATAATAATAATAATATACATGCTATATACCAAAATATTTCTCAAAGATAACGGGCTTCGCATTATGTACTTGAAACCTTTAGAAATATATTTTGAAATAAAACATGGAAGAAGTTATGTTTTTCAAATCATTGCAACAACATTTGTGCACACATAAGTAAAGTCTCAACATGTGGTATAAAATGTAAAGTTTTCCTTGAGATCCTGGAGACAAAAACTTTTAATAATAACCCTTCACATGATTGTGCAATCAAAAAAATTATTTATCGTAACGCAAGAGTTACGTGAATAAAATTTTGAAAATTTACAGAATTATTCTGAAATTATTTTAATGATCGTAATGGTTGAAAATATTGTAGCTGCAAGGGCGAATCTTAATATTTTTCATCCATTGTTAAAACACCATGCACTTTTGGTGATATAAAGTTATTATAAACCTAAAAATTAATAATAAAATACTTGTTTTGCTATTTTTGTTTGGAATTGCGTACACTATCATCACGACATGATGGTTAATAATAATAATAATAATAATAATAATAATAATAATAAAATAAATGTTTTAGAGTATAAAACCACATTTATTGCCCGAACTTACCTTTTCGATTATATAAAATCGTATATTTTAAGTAATCTTTGCACTGTTATTTGGCTAGTAAAATAATTATATATAAATGTGCTTATTTAAGTTTCAATATAACTTTTCTACAAACATTTATAATTAGATAATTTCCAATAATTAATAAAAAAAATAATGTCGCTAAAACAAAAATGTTCACAAATTTATGAAAGATGTGAGTTATGAAATACTTTGAAAACTGGCTAATTAAGTTAAGTATGTGAACTTCCACCAAGAAGATAAGACTTGGTGCCCAGAAGAGTAAGCAGCCCCTGTTTATTAACAACGAGCCATTTAAAAACTAATTTGAAAATAAAAGCAAAATAGAACTATGGGAAGAAAATTATATCCAGGATAAGTTTGGATACACCAACTTTATACTTTAGCATCAAATCTCAGATTGATTTCCAATTTTTCTGTCATTATCTATTCTTGCAAATTAAACAATGGTTTTCATATGTATATCATTTAGATATTATATACCAAATCTTTTATTATTAAACATACTATTTGATCATTGACATTATTGTAATTAAAAGTAGTACCATCCGGAGTCGAAAGATATAATCAGTGGTTTTTCATATGTGTGTTGACTAGATATTAGATATAAAACATCTCTCTTGTAAAACAAACCATTTGATCACTGGCATTTTGTAATAGTAATTATAACCGTGTAATGTCTATCGAATTATAATTATTGATCTTAATTTGTATTAGTTTTGTATTGTTTTGCTTCGTTTTTATGCCACTATTAAGGTTTCGTTAATTGGATGCGTTATATTTTTTTCAATCATAAAGAGTAACTTGTTCTTCAAAATCATGTTAATTAAAATTGGTAACTTATACGGACATTAGGCACAATGACAGGTATTGCTGTGTTGACTATTTAAGGGTCTCCTTTAATTTCACAACTAGTAAAGTCATTTTAATAAAAAAATTAATTCTTTTGTAAACAACAAACCAACAATAACGCATGTTTAATTTATCCATAAAAAGATACAACATGTTTTAAGGAACAAAAATTTCGCCAAAGGTGTATTAATTTGCATTTCAAGCTAATCATTTTTCGAATTTTTCATAAGCATATATCCGATAAGGACAGAATTCTTGAAACATCACCTTCATCTGAACTTTTATAGGTGTGAAAGTCCTGTATATTTAAGTTTTGTTTAGTATTTTTCCTTACATTGTTAAAAAGATAGCAAAAAAAATACCTTCTAGCAAAATTTTCAGTCGTCTTAATTTTTGAAATTTATTTAAAACTAAGGTCTGTTCCCTCCTGCAAAACATTCCTTAGCTGGATTTAGATTCACATATTTTTGGAACTTTAGATTCATTAATTTGCAACTGTTCGGCGTATGTTTTTTAATCTATCAACTTTTTCGGCCCCTAGTGTCACTGATGAGGAATGATTTCCGAAATGTGCACATCTGGCACATCAAAATTTAGCAGGTATTTGTTATGTATATACATTTTTGTGTAGGTATAATAAACCAAGTAACATACATATTCATTCATATTGAAGATGAACGATTCGTAATTTTGTTATTTACTATTTGCAATCGAAGATTATATATATATATATATATATATATATATATATATATATATATATATATATATATATATATATATATAAGAAAGCTTTTTTTCAGGACATCAACATAAATAAAATCTATTTCTTGTTAAACTTTTTAACGCGTGTAAAAATCAAAATAATGCGAGATTTCACTATTTATTCTATAAACAAGAATTCTACGGAAATGTCTCGCCTGGTAAGTTTTTTGATCGAGTAGAAAATACATTACTTTAACATAAACTTTCACATTTGACACGTTACCGTCCGGCCACCGCCGCCGCCGCCTGCAACGACACCGGAAAAGTTACACCTAAGTTTCGCCTTACGGAAATACCAGGCTCGACAAAAGCGGATTTAGCTCCATGTTAATAGGTCATTTTATATTACTAAGAAAGAGTAGTTCACAGCACGATTCAAAATTTTAAGGTACATTTCTTTGTGGTTATATTCAGGATATTTATCAGTTTTTTTTTATAAATTTTGGTGCCTATTATACTTATTATACTTTTACCAAACGTTATGAAAGCGGTCTTCGTTTAAACTACTAAAGTCGACATCTTAAATCGATATAGATTTTGTAACTGGGAAGAATTCGTTTAATATCAATCTCAAAATATTTCATTATGTTAAAACATAAGACAGAAAACTTTACGAAGCTTGTTCATTCCTTAGGCTTGTTTAAGTCATGGTAATGTATTTTTTTTAAAAAAATATTAATTTGAAGCACTTTCTTAAATTCCAGAACATTTATTCAGAAACAGTCGTTTAGGAAATTCATTCTAACACGATGTTTGATGGTTATTAAAATATTTTAATTGCCCTAAATATAATTTAAACAATACTGAATTTTATCAATGACACTATTTATGATATTAATATTGTAAATTAAAATGCTCATGCTACATAGCGTGTAATTCATTTTTATCTAACCTGAAAAGACACATGGATTCAAGAAACTAATTAGCTTTCATTAGCTATAAAAACAGGAAATAATTAGTAGACCAACGTATTCTTGTTATTTTTAGCAATTATACGACTGCGGATACACATATGCTTTTCACAATCCCTACCTTTTTCTTAATTTGTTAATCTAGTTGAACTTTCTGTGACTCTTCATAGACAATAAAGTTGTTTCCTCTTCAAAATTTAATGATTATTAGTACCAAATCCATAGAAAAACTATCTCAATTTTACGGTTTTCAATTCCATATTTATTTCAATTAATATGTTTTGTAATAAAGAAATATGCTTCGTATTTAGCCCTGATTGCTTAAAAGAAACAGGAATAACAGATGTTCTTTTACAAGTGTTTTAAAAACATTAAAATAAGAAACATTTCAAATGACAATTTGATGATTTTTTATTAGTAGTAAATTGCATCCAATAAAATTTGCATTTATATTTGTTATAAACTTGGTAATATTATTGTAATAATAATAATAATAATAATAATTATAATAATAATAATAATAGAAATAATAATAATAATAGAAATAATAATAATAAAAGGTAAATATAATGGTGTTAATAACTTAAAAAGTTCGGTTTACTGTCTAATAATACTGTTACGAAATATTGTTTGACATTGGCATTCGAAAGCTGGGCATTTGACAATCATGTATCCTTTGTTTTAGTAGCAAATCAGTTTGTTTATGTTATGAGGGACCCTAAAATGTTTCATGGCAGGGCCGAAAATAGTTTCGACTAAAAGAGAAAAACATTCTGCATTGTTTATTTACTGGGTAAAATTCTGTCCAGTCCATTTATGAGTCTTGTTAACGCAACAATAATGATGAGGCTACATCTGAAATAATTTAAGAGCTGACACGGAGAAGCATATGTGCTGTAATTAAACAAAAATTAAAAACGGGTTCTTTTAAAATAAGGTAAACAGAACTAGCAACTATTAATTTGAACTTCACCTCCGGTTTTACACTCTTTGAAATACGTTTCGGCAACATTTTAAAAAATTAAATAGTAATAAAGTTCTAAAATCTTAAATTATATACTGAACACCACCGACCAATTTCATTTTCAAAATACATAATCAATAAAGATAATCTGTATTCTTTCATCTTCATATTTTGGTCAGAGCATTAACATTTTTATAATCAATATTTAAAAAAGGTGTCTACGAGTTCAACACCATTAAATTATTGAAAAACAGAAGAATTGTATCCATCAAAGAATTCAAGTTATATATATATACATATGATTGTAACATTAAATCTTTTTAAATGAAACTATAATGTTTATGAAGTTGAGGTAAAAACATCAATTTTCTAAAATGTTATAACAAATATATATATATATATATATATATATATATATATATATATATATATACATATATATATATATATATATATATATATATATATATATATATATATATATATATATATATATATATCTGTGTGTGTGTGTGTGTGTGTGTGTGTGTGTGTGTGTGTGTGTGCAACATGGTAAAAATAGATTTAAAATGTATTATTTTCATAAGAATTTAACATTCTAGATATTTTCTAAAAATAAAATAAAAACTAAATTAATGACAAATATTTAAGACAATATTCTGATAGGAAACTCTTCTTTAACTCCTTTACTACTTTACTTTCTCACTGAAATCATAATAGAAAGGAAATCTATTTGCATGCTTTAGTTTAATATTTATTACATTTCCGTCAAACTTTAATAATTCATATATTTCAACAAATAAAATAGATACGTTTTAAAGTTTATATTGCCTTATTCTTTCTAGGCTGAGATTAATAGAATCTATCATCTGCCCACGAGGGTGGGATACTTCTATGTACCACTGGCACATATGATTGATTCTTTCTCCCCATCCCATTAACAATTTTGGGCAAATTTAACCCAAAACACGAATGGCTGACAGAAATTCCTATCTCTTAAATGACCGTCTAAAGCAGAAAAAGAATACACCATCAAAAAGACCGGCTTCGAATCCTAGCATACCTGTGGTATGCTGAAAAAAACGGGAATTCTTACATAATCACTTTAAAAGGGGAAAAACAATCGTGAAATCTACATTTATGATCAGCTGTCAGGGAGTATTTTTAGAAAATGTATTACTCCGCAGCTTGATCTATATAAGATATAGCTATACTTAAAAAGCACATCTTACTCCGCAAGTAGCATGTAGTGCATAAATAACGTGGAAATTAGCTTAAATGCAACATGAAAACAGGAAAAATTATATCAGAAAAACATTTTATTAATATTATTGAAATACATTGTGATTAAACTTGCTCCTGTCAGTGGAAGAAGTTACGAGAAGTTAAAAAAGTAGTTCCGGCCGCACGAGGAGGTAAAGATAAACAGCACGAGGAGGTGAAGATAGAAATTTCTACCACCGTTTCTTCCATTGGAAATTATTATCTCAAACTTAGGGGAATGGGAGAAAAAGCAATATTTTATTACTTTGTCCTTCCGGAGCACCTTGTCTGAAATCCTTGGTTGAAGATCACATGTTTAACTGAATAAGCCAGTTGTCACAGTTTTTATTTGCTTTTGGATTATTAGACGAGAACCGTTATGTTTGTGTTTTAATATAAAAAAATATTATAAAGCGATGTAAATTACAAAGTTGTATGTATTGATATAAGAATCATTTTGATTTAAGATCAAGGTCATTTGTTTAAAAGTCGAGTAATATCAAAAAGTAAATTATTGACTACGGTTGGCATCACAATATTGTTGATTAGAATGAAATCGCTATATCCAAATTGATATTGAATATATTTGACGCCCAAAGTTTCGTGTTCCTTTCATTCTCAAATTTGATTTTGCACATGACGGGTGTAGATAGCTAAACAGGAGGTGCTCACCCTTCCAGAGCACCCGACTTCACTTCTTTGATGGAAGATGAAAAATTACAAGCTCAAAATATTACCTTCTTCGGGTGTTTACGACAACTTTTGTACAACTAAAATGAAGATTTTTAATCCTTTA
The DNA here is from genome assembly GCA_029721355.1 of Tegillarca granosa. Classification (NCBI taxonomy): domain Eukaryota; kingdom Metazoa; phylum Mollusca; class Bivalvia; order Arcoida; family Arcidae; genus Tegillarca; species Tegillarca granosa. The sequence continues at coordinate 41,634,099 of CM056599.1, read as the reverse complement.
ACTGTTAATATTCGGATGCAAAGTTGTCAATATGTATTAGTAGACAAAATAAAGTATATAAAGTATAAAGTGCCTAGTAACGCTGATGAGGAATAAAATCGTGCACATATGCCACAGTAAAAGTTACATGTATTTTATGTAAAATATTTACTACCCATTGAGCTGGTACCACTGTTGGTGGAGTAAAACTCCCCGAGGGTATACATAACTCAGTAAGCAGTACTTAGTGCTGTCAGAAAATGTACCTTATGGCAAAACTTTTGAAAATTTTGTAAAACTAAGGTTTGTTCCCTAAACAATGCATTCCTTAGCTTGATTTGGATTCATATATTTTCAGATCTTTGGATTCATTAATTTTCAAATTGTTGGAATATTTTTTAAAACTATGAATTTTTTCGATCCCTAGTGTCACTGATGAGGATTGGATTTCTGAAATATGCACATATAGCACAGTTATTTACAAGTATTATTTTGTTAGATATATTATTTTGTCTACTGTCAAATGTTTGTTTTATTTTCATTTGAAAAAAACAACATAATGTTTCCAGGTCCTAACAAGAAAAGATAACAATTTGCTGTCTATGACATATGACACAGAATCCCACTAAATTATCGAGATAAAAAATTATAGAAGAATTTAAAGGATTTTTGATTGACACTCGGATGCTTAATGTCCAAATATGTCTTTTATGCGGTATTTTATTTGTTGAATAAATGACACATTTTAGAACGTTTTGCAATTATATGCTTTTGTTTGATTTATTAAATATTCTGCATACACTGGGCTTCATATGTGTATGTTTTTCTTTCAATTATTTATTTGAATCTAACTATTTTATTTAGTTGACAAAACAAACAAACTTTTTAAAATGAACATTCTATCAACGGTGGCTAGAGTTAATGTACAATATGATCTATGTAACTCCAACTATCATATTGCTGGATATTTTTTATACCCCAGAAAACTTTGTTTTAAGGATTTTATAGCAATTACCATCTCGTTCTGTCTGTTGATCTATCTGCCTGTCTGTCTATGTAAAATCATGTCTGCACTATTATTTTACATATTCAATTTATGTATATTGATCTAATTTTGGAAAAGAAATGTGTACCAATATGACACGATGTGTGACTTAGAATAGGTCAAGGTCAATAATTAGTTTCCATGTAGAAATGGCAAATGCGCTTGATAACTTTCACATTTTTTTAACTTAATATTTTATTTTATTATAGACATTTTTCTGACTAAGCACTTTGTGTGCTTTTTCTTCTATTATTAATAATGAACAAATTATTTATATCTTCTTGATTTTGCTTACCAAGTTTAGTTCCGTTGTCTTGTCAAAAACATATGATTTCTATAAAAATAGTATTTATGTAGTAATTCAATAATCCTTCAACAAATTAAAACTTGAAGTACTAAATTAACATTAGACAAAGTTAGTTTTTAAATGTAGTCTATTATATAGTCTCCGTATATTTTGATTGATTTTACTGCCGCAAACGAAGATTAAATGAATATATAGTAATCACCATGTTTGTCTGTGTCGGTTTACCTGTCTGTTTGTGTGTTCTTGTAAATTATTGACTGATGAAAAACGATCGCATATAAGAATAGATTTCGATTAACATTTAAATAAATGTAAACAAACGAAAGACTTCTTGTCGCGTAACATATTTAGGTGTTAAGGTAAAAAGTCAAGATAACAAAGTCAAACCTTTGTTTCCATGTCGAATTGTAAAAATAATCAACCCGGACAAGTTGGGGTCAGGGATATTTTGCTAAAAATTAACTGTCCTTGTTTATCTTAGGTAAGTTTATTTAAATTTAAAGTAATTCGTCCTCTTCTATTTTCGAATTTAATTTTATGCATTCTAATTACAATTTAATATAAAATTATTTTAAAATTGTCACGAGAGTCTGCATTATTTTAAACTTTTTTATGATACTTCAGCTGATACACAAGTATTACATGCAAGCCATCATTTTAAACTGCTTCAATCAACCGATTGCTTTTATTAACTGTTCAACAATAATTTTCATTTTTTAACATCTATTTTTAGGCAATGGTTTAAATTTGATGGTTTTACTTGCTTTATCAATACACATATTAAATACCATAAAATCCATAAAATTATATTTGACCAGCTTTAAATACATCACAATAGTTTAGATGATGTCTAATATAGTACTTGTAATTTATCTTCTGCGATCAGTCTAGTGATCTTTTCAAAAGGTTTAATTGTCATCATTGTCGTTTGTAATGAACTAAAACGAGAATTGCCTTTTATATAAAGTAATGATTGGAAGTTATTCTTTAAAGAAAAGTGTTTTATCTGGTTTACGTGTATGTAATATGTTATAGTTGTATTTTGATAATGACTCTAAAATGTTTCCGTATAAAATTAATTGATTTTTGTTTAATTGATGCTTTATATACTTTTAAAGAGTTAAAAGGAGTTCCAATGAGTAAAACAATCAAAGTCACATTCGTATATTATTTGAAAAGTCATTAAATGAATGGTTTTGTTGCTAAACTGCCATACCGACATTTATAAGAAATAAATAACCATATGTTGCAAAAAAAATCCGTCAATTAACCGCAATTTACATATTATGTTCTTAGCAAGAAACACTTTTCAGTTTCTGATTCGCCTACAATTTTTTTTTTCAAAAAATGGACAATCTGATGAGCTATCCATTAGGTCAAATAGGTACATGAACCTATTTCATTTGTTTTGTCTTTTGTATTTTGTGAACTAGTATATAGAATTTTGTTCAGTATGATTCTTTTTCGTATCTCCGGTGAAGATAAATAATTATTAATTGCTGCTTATTTCCACCCATTCAATTATTTACTGAAGGTTTACAAAGCGTCAATTAAAATAGGGTTCTAAAAATGTTGGATACACCTGAACGCAACCGATTATATCAACATAAAATAATTATCTCTTCAAATAACTTGTATACATCCTTGCAAGTTAAATATTTTCAACCAAATTATTAATCTAATACTAATATGTTGATTTATTTTATGAAATATCTGTATACAATTATACCGGCAGAAAAGACAGGAAGAATTGACTATGTGTACACAGGAACACGACGTTGTCTTCATACTTTCGGACTTTCTTATTACATGTTCTTTTTAACACCTTTTTAAAACACTTTCTTTTATTTTTATTTGCAATTATTTGTAATTTCGATTTAAAATTATTTGTAATCTATGTGCATAGTAAACACACATTAAAAAGATTAAAATTGACTGTTATGTTTACTATAAAAATATCTTTAAAAAAAACAATAATTCGATTTTTTGCTTGAATTAGTTTACTTTAAAATTAGAATTTTAGTAAAATATGTGAAAAACAAATAAACGGAAAAATAATCTATACAGACGAGTGCTAGGGCAATGTAAAAATAGGAATTAAAATTTCTTGTATATAACTAGACATCAAATGCTAAAAAGACTCTAAATTATCTGCTAAAAGAATGAAATTTTCACTGAAAAAATATGTGCATGACTACATCAATTGCATAAAAGCACGACACATTGTAGTACGATAAATAAATTAATAAAACAGCAAAAAAATGTAGTAAATAACAACGCAATTTTTTATGACAAAATCAAGCAAACAAAGCACATAAATAATCAAGAATAACATAAAGTTAAACAAAACTTAATAATACCAAATATAAGTTTTTACAATTGATCTTTCATTACTTGTCTCTAATTTTATTTATGTTATTAATCAAATTTTTTTATAGTACATTTAATGTTAATTAACAACTATTATCAGATATTTTAAAATCCGACCCTTTCCCGATGTACTTTAAGGGTAAAAATTCATTTCTTATGAAAGCTTGTAAAACGCTGTCTATGCAGCTTATGCCCTGTTATCTCAAACAGGGGATAACTTAATTATCTGTTCTAATGTTTGAATTATGTGTAAGACATTTAAACACAATGTATATACCGTATATAAGTATATAGAAAAGGCTTTCATCTTTGGTACTAGAAAGATTCAGAACATGATCTTGTATCATAATCTTTCTTTAGAAACATTGGTATTTAGTAGAAGCTTTCAATAAGAAAATTTTAATTCTTTAGGACACTTAAAAATCATTAACTTATCGGAACAATACGCTAAAACAATAAAAATCGTAATAACAAAAAGTGTACATATTACAAAAATATGATATATACAATAAACCTAATATATAACCGCAAAGAAATGGCATTTTTGGAGCAATAACTAATTATTACATTTTCGAATTTTAGCGGGTACTAAAATTATATTCGGTGGTGTAATTAGTGAACGATCAACAACCACTTCACTCATTTAAGATCCAGTAGTCAGGAATAAAGCATTTTTAAATATGAAAAATAAAACAATGAACCAAATTACAAATCACCAATCTCGCATAAATTTATTTATTTTTTTTTTATTAAAATGCAATATGACAAAAAGTCTAATATGTAAGTATTATGATTTGAAAAAAAAAACTAAGTAACAAACACTAATAGAATAAAGCATATGCACAGATTTGATATAAATCAGAACTTTGCATCTTCCTTAAATTGAAGATTGGACGTGATTTAAATATCTGTATTGGTCTGTACAATGCCTCAAACTGATGGTTGTGAAGAATATTTTTAAAAAGGAGGTCTTCCGTCATTTTCTTATATAAACATACATGTACACTATTCCAAAGCATAAAAATGATATTGTTTACTATTTTACGAAGTTTGAGAAAAAATTGTCACAAGAAACATTGGTGTATGCTTAAGATTAACTTTTTGATATACTTCATATAAGAAATGACATCAACTTCAACAAAAAGCCTTTCTCGTTTTTGAAAAAAATAACAATTCTTATTTTTGATAACGATAACAGTGGGATAACAATTTAGAAGTTATGAAACAATTTAATTTGATCTGTCATTAATTTCATGATATGATATTGTCATTAAATTCATGATATGATATAGTCATCAATTTCATGATATGAAATTGAAAGTTGATTAAATTTAAATAGACAATAATTAAAACTCCAAAATATCGTGCATCATTGTCATTATTCCACATACTAGTATAACAAATTAAAATTATAATTATAATTACCATTAAGGAAGTATGTTTGTGGAATCTCTATGGTTTTATGTAGCGCAAAAGATGTGTCTGCAGCTGTGATTTGTTGAGATAATTCGTGACAAAACCAAGGCTTTAGAGTTCTATCCTTACACTAATTCATTAATCTGTGTATCATACTGAGAACAGCTAAGAAAATAATAACCATGTAAGCATGTAACAGTGGCATTTATGGCGTAAAAACTTTCATGATTTACGAGATTGCTTTAATTAAAAAGACGAACTTAATTAATATAAATCAGAAAAACTACAGAAATCTAAGAGTATTTTTACACAATGAATCTACCACCAAATGTGGTTTTAATGTGAAGTTTTTATTAAGAAAGGATAAATATAACTTTTATGTCTTATGTAAGTTTTGACACTATTATTTCTAAATTATGGAAACAAATGTGTTTATCTGAAGCAAAAACATAACATATCTTGAGCAAAAAAAATTATCACTGTATGTTACTATTTTGTCACTTTTTGTATACTATTGTTCATAATGTTAAAATAAGTGATTATCGTACTCCAATATACAAAAACTCCACCACTGTATCCCATTTTTTTTCACTATACATAATATATTGTTGATAATATTTTACTACCACTATTGAAAAATGCGGGATGGTAAGGTCCACAATCGTATTAAATCAACACAACCAGATACTTTTCTGCACATAAACAAATTTGTTAATACTGTCCAAGTATCTTTGAATTAAGCAGGAGAGAAGACGGCCAAATACAGTTTTTTTTATTTGAATCATAAAAAATAAAATCTTTTTAAAGAGACTTCAAGATTTATTGATTTTCTTTTGTTTTTAATTATATTAATTTTTGTGGTGATTTTGGTTCGATTGTTTCCCCTAAAACAGAAGCTGCTTTCATGCTTTCATTTTTTTTGCAATTTTAATTTCAGTTGCACCTTCTTCTCTATCTCATCACACATATCGTCAAGGTTTGAAACTGGAATGTATTGATGTTAAAGAAGGATAGATGATTAATGACTTTTATCTAGGCACTGATTTATTGTAGTGTACCTTTATCATTTTGTTCACATCAACACCCGAAAGGTCTTACTTACAATAAAATTTTCAGTTACAAGACAAGGACTTTAAGATTTAAACGTATTCAATACACCAATGTAGAGTGGAGTGGATTAATGGTGTTTTACGCCCCGGTAAAGAATCTTTTACTTTTTTCGAGACGATCAGTTCTGGGATGGTGGAGGAAACCGGAGTGCCCGGAGAAAACCACCGACCTTCGGCAAGCGAACTGACAAACTTTCTCACACTAGGATGCCCTGATTCGGATTCACACCAATGTGTATTTGTTTCAAATGATTAAGAGTTTTATCAAACAAAACCAATAACGACAATTACATTTTCGTTTTTAATATTTTCTTTATTTTTATAACAATTTCTCTTAAGTTAAATCGTCAAAGATTTCAGTATCTAATTTTTTGATTTTCTTTTTGTCTGACACTATACCTGAGTTAAATGTCTTAAAGCAAATACATTCGAAGCTTTTTCAGGGCCCATATGATATTTTATAATATGATTTTATTAACCACTTTTTTCTCCTCTCAGTAAAAATTTAGAAGCATTATCTTTTATTTTAAGGTTTGGAAAATATATGGAAACTGTCAGGGACTTTATTGGATAAAAACGATAAAATTGTAAAACATGACAGAACTTAATGTTCTTCCAATAAAACTGTTAAAGAAAAATTTGGATAAAATTGAAGAAAACATGTTTTATTAGGTATTGATTTTTTCTAAAATTAAAATTTACTTAACTTAAATAATGTGTTTCAAAAACAAATTAGAAAACAGTATGATATGCAATATATCCCGTTCCACCGTATTTAAATTGTGTTTATATATGAATATCTCTGGCATGTCTGGTTAACTTAACAAATAATGAATCAGAAATACGCGTTAACGCGTTAACATTAATCGTTATTGAAAACGTCTGAATATTTAAACATTTCCAAGAAGGCTTTGAAAGCTGGCAAAGTAAGTTATACACGTGAATTTTCATCCAGACAGTGAGGTCGGGTGCTTCGGAAAGATAAGCACCCCTGTCTAGCTAGCTAAACCCGACACATGCAAAGACAAATTTGAGATTGAAAGGAACATAGAACTTTAGTAAGTCAAATTTATCCAGTATCAGTTTGGATACAGTGACTTCATCCTTATCAACAGTATTGTGATGACGGTCATAAAAATTTTAAGGTCCTTGATTAGCATAGGCTTGCAATATCCTTGAGTCAACAATTTAATTATAAGCTGTTTGCTCCATTGTAGAAAGTCTTCGTAGCGGGAAAAACTCTACCATAACCTATTTACTGTGCAACAATTACACCATACGCAATAGAAGCAATAAAATAAAAAAAAATAATGTCTAAATATAACCACTGACGTTTTTATCTCAATTTCTAATGGATGTTCACGTGTATAACTAATTTTGCCAGCTTTCAGGCTTTTTACTTTGTTTTTTGGATTTTGGTTCGGAGAAGGACTGGTATGTTTGTTTTATATCTAACTAAACGAAATTAAACAAAAAAAGTTTGTCTGTCTGAGAGAGAGAGAGAGAGAGAGAGAGAGAGAGAGAGAGAGAGAGAGAGAGAGAGAGAGAGAGAGAGAGATGACCCCTGTTAATCATGTGGAGAATACAACATAAATATACAAAGAAAATTATGTTTCTCTTCCCCTGTCTTTAATTTGATTTCATTTCTTTTACCAAATTATTTAACAAAATAAATAATAAATAAAAATAAAATAAATAAATATATTCTTCTTTTTATTTTTCTCTGTATGACATACTGTCGTCCATTGTGTGCTTTATGTTGATTTAGACATATAATGAGTCACTTGCGACAATACCTTATACCGTATGTGTCAACAGAATTCATAGATTAATATCTAAAGTGTAGAAGGTCTGCTATAGTCTTTTGTCAGCTCTGACAGTAATATTTCTCAAAGAAATTATTTTCTTTTTTAGTGTTTTGTACAACAATTTGACACCAATTAATAACAAAAATCAAAACAGAAATAACAAAGACTGTGAACCTAAATAATGTTAAATTAAAGGTTTGTACGACAGTCTGGTTGATAAATGTGCCCTAACATTAACATCCAATACAAGATACATTTAGTTTTTCTTTATAAATTATGGACAAACACATTCTTCTTCGATAAGGAATACTAAAATATGACAAGGATACACTTTTGGTATCTAAACATTTATAAGACTCATGACAAAGGGTCATTAAAATAAAATACGGAGAAGCTTTTTTCCGCCAAATAGATAAAAGTCTAAAATTCTTTAAGCAACTTTTACCCTTTTATCATTAATCAATGAAATATTCTCATTTCTGCTTTTGTTGACTGTTCTTATTACATGTTATTTGGGAGCAAATTCGATTCTTTTATTTCATGTTAAAAATTAAAATTCACTATACATAATGGTAAGAATAATAATTTTTCTAAATAAACTTCATAATGCAAATTTTTAGAAAACTGTATGTGTATATAATTGGTGAATTTTGATCACTATCATTAAAGTTTTAATACTTATAAGTGCTTTAAAGAACCATTAAATTATACATTATTTTCTCCTAATTTTAGCCGTTTGTGAAAGTTAGGAACTTTACATAGACCAAAGGCCGTGTATTTACGTAAATATATAATAAAATTGAATTTTGATGTGCCATATGTGCACATTTCGGAAAATTATTCCTTATCAGTGACACTAGGGGCCGAAAAGTTTGATAGATAAAAACATAAGCCAAACAGTTGAAAATTAATGAATAGAAAGTTCAAATATTATATGAATCCAAATTCAGCTAAGGAATGCTTTGTATGAGGGAATAAACCTGAGTTTTAAATAAATTTATAAAATTAAGACGGCACATCTTATATATATTATGTGTTTTTTTGCGAAAGTTCTGACTTAATTCAATTAAAAATCTATTTATGAAAGAGAAATTTCAGTAACTTTGATATTAACGTATGCAGTGACCGATGGTATATAAGGTATAAAGGCCTTTATCCGTTGGTTATAACTATCAACTTAAAAATAAAAATACTTTTAGTTATAGTAGTTTCGTGTTTTATAAAAATGACAGTTTAAAAAGAATCAGACATGCCAATGAACTTTGTCTTAAGAAATAATCCTCTGCATTTTTTTTTGTTCTGTCAAAAACCATTATAACCTATGTTAATGAGTATCTTTTTAAATTATTCTTAAATAAAAAATGAACTGTAATGTATTCGTGCAATAAAAAAAAACATTTTAAAACAATTATATCATTGTTCCAATATATATTCAAAAAAAGGTTAAAAAGCATCCATATATGTATCAATACATACTACTGAACAGCTCTTATTAGAAAAAAATATTTATTTACAGTCTACATGTGAACCTAGTATCGGTGATGTATTTATTTATTTCAGACTGCATGAAGCTTAACAATTAAAACACTGGATATATACAATTCAAAATTCACAATATGAGAAATAAACAGATAAAAAAGATAATCCAAACATCTGAAAATTTATAAAGCCAAATAATTTGTAGATGAAGGAGTAAAAAGTCAATGTCATTTTGATGAGTTTTAGTTGTCCCTTCCTATAATAGTAAAAAGATAGATAGTGCAGACAATTTTGCAGTAAAGTTGTTATATATAAGACACTCGATTATGTTCTGTAACGCTTAGGTCACAAGATTTAAAGCAGAACGGTAGACCGTTAAAAAGATCCATTTCAAGCCTTTTTAGTCTGCTGCTGATCCTGTATTAGCTATTTTAAAAAAGAATATTTATTCAAGAAATAAAAACGGCAAAGATTATGCCTCCACATTTTGGAAAGTTGCTGATATATTTTGCATGTGAATGTGGATTGACTATAGAAAATAGATTCTGAGGACACAAGGAGAGGAGGAGTCAAAAACCAAAGAAACTAAACTGTAGAGCGTTAGCCAAAAGAGCAGGAGACTGTGGGTTCAAGCATCGGCTTGGTCATAGAAAATGATTTTTCACCAGGCTCTCGGCATTAAAAGAACTCAGTATCTACTTGTTCACTGATGTCAGTTATTGAAACGTCAGGAAAAGTATTCTTTCTGCAGTGTACTGACTTGGTGATTTCTGAGAGCGCACAAAAATAGAACAGACTATAACATACCGGTACACTCACATACCTCGAGCATACATAAACTGGTTATTAATAAAGTTGCTCTTGTCGATTATAGCTAAAAATGCTGAGAAACAAAATGAAATTAAAGTTTTAAGGGCAAAGTAAATGCCGTTGACACACACTCAAATGAAAAATAACTTGCAAAAGCTACAGTTATATCAAAGAACACTACAAATACCTCTTTTTAAAAAGAAATTCATAAGAAGAACCGAAAATCAGCTCGAAATGAAATCGAATGTCCTGCCAGTGCTCGCTTCTTTGTTCTTCTAGAGTTGTTTCCTCTTTTTCAACCCCTAATTCATTTTTGGTCCACAACGAAGATATTCTTTTGCATACACGGCAAAAAATTTTACTGCTCAACATCTAGAATGTAATACGTTTGGTGAGCTTTTTTGTGTTGGAGCGTGGTTAGATATCATATGTTACCTCAGGTGCCTCGTATGGCTTAACAGCTTATACTGAACTAACGATTTGCTCAGCACATAAACACTTTTTAGAAAATACATAATGTGCAAGTAGCGTAAATGAATTTATGTATTTATACAAAACATACGACTATTTTATCATAACTCGTGAAGCCAAAATTCATCGGACTCATAACTTGTTACAAATTAACTTCTACCATTCGAGTCGGCGTATTTTTATACGTTGTAAACATATTCTGTTTTTATATGTCACAGTGTGGCAGAACCATTACATTTGATATACAAGTCAAGTACACGTGTTTAGTACAAACTGCTTAATTTTATTTTCGGCATGGTCTTTTTCTTCACTTCCCGAACGAATCACTTTAATTTTTTAACGGTTAAAAACTAATTATGTCATCATATAGATGGGTTTGAACCAATACACTCGATATTTGTCAATAAACCCAAAGCCAATGATAACAAAAATGGAAAGACCAATAAAGAAAACCTCACTCCTGTAAAGGTCACTTCAAGATTCAACCCAATCAAATAACGTTTTTCTAAGCCTTAGGGTATTGTTATCAAGTTTTTATGTTTTAAATTTTATCGAGTTTAGAATAAGGCATAAAACATTAGCAATTGTTGGTCACTTGAGACTGCAGAAAACAGTTCTGTTTGACAGAATCATTTTTATTCTTGAATGTGCCTTAGATACAAATTAAAATTTCAAGTAAAACTTATAGATGAAAGTTCTGTGTTGATAATTTAATATAATTACAGAAAGGAGAAGACTATTCTTTAAAAAAAGAAAGCAGTAGACTACAGCTATAATATAGATTAGATTAGTGGTGTTCTGCATCTTCTGTCAATTTTAAGATTCTTTAATTTATATTGACAGGTCAATGCTAGGTGATGATGGATCGGAACAAAAGAGCTCGGAGAAAACCACTGATCTTTGGCAAGCGAACTCACAAACTTTATAACAATAGAATCTGCCAGAATGGGATTCGAACTTAGGCAATAAGTGGCTTTGTGATCCGTATGAAGGCTATCTAGACCACTCGACCACCGAGATCTAATCGGCGAAATAGATTACACCAGGAAAACAAACTATTCAATTTACGAAATTTGTTTATGAATTTTATTCTTTGAAAAAAACCATCACCTATTACGACAATAGCAAAAGAGAATTGAGCTGATATGATTTAAAGTAAGACTTACAATAAACAATAACATTCTTATCATCTAGAGACAAGAATAATACTGTCCTTGATGAACTGTACGGAGACTATTTGTAACAGTCTGAGCAATAACTGTGATATATTGTAACACATGCAGCAATTGTAACTTAAACTTATTCCCAAGATAGATAGAAATACGTTAATCTATAGGAGCTGTTATAGACAAAAGATACAAATATCACTTCCAAATGAAACATTTACCTCGTTAACATTCAGCGTGTAGCTTTTTAATTACGATTGAAAAAATATTTATGGCCATCACGATATATCAAGGTGACATTTATTTATCTTATAATGTGGATATTAGAAAAAATAGAGAATAGAAGATCATTTTCGGACAGATAAGATAACACCTTATTGTTAACATCAGACACCAGAGATTAATCATGTATCCGATAGGTTCGTCGTTTACACTAATACTTTTTTAATATTTTTAGTTAAATGTTTCAGCTTAATAATAAATTCATTTTAACTTTATCTTTTTAATTAAGACCACTTGTTGCAAAATAATTGAGATGTTCAGAACTTTTTTAATAGTAAAAATAAAATAAAGCTACACTGCTGCAATTATTCTTCATTACATATATATACATGATATGGCATAACGCCTAAAACGAAGTACCAAATCACGTGAATATTTTTATGACAGTATAAAAGTGAAATAAACACTATATCAACACTAAAAAATAGTTGTTACAAACACAACTAGCCCACAAATTGATAAGCAGAGCTTATGCATTCTGACATTTAATTCATTTAAATAAATATACACACTTTTAAATAATAAATTATATATATTATAAATGTACTATTTTTTTCTCCCCCTTTTTAAATGTTAAAATATTTTAAAACCTGTTAATAAACTTGTTATAAAAATACACAAATATACTTGTCCTTGTCCAAACCACAAACCACAAAGAAAAAAAGTAAAAACTTTGAGAGCTGGCAAAGAACTATGGGATATTAATGCAAAGAAAAGGAGAGTTGACAATAGAAAAATTAAAGTCATCACGTTTGTCGTATAGCTTCAGATGTCACTTTTTGTGGGTGTCATAATTGAGGTATAAGTCCAAATATGAAGCATAACACGGAGAATCTGTCGTGTCTTTTATTTCAAGCTCACTTGGATAGATGGCATTCACATATTCTTTAAATTTGGGATTATTTAGAAATAGAACGTATCTATATATCTGTATGTGTAGTTGAATGATTTAGCGACAGTCTTTTCTCCAGATTTGACAAGGTTCTGTAAAAATTCTGATTCATATGAATAAAGAAAGAAATCAGCAAGCATAGGTGCACAGTTTGTGTCTATTGGTATACCGATTGTTTGTTGAAAAATTATATTGCCAAACACAACAAATATGTTGTCTATCAAAAACTCTAACTTTTGTTGATGGTATCTTCAGTATCCCATTATTCAAACCTCTATATATTTCTATATTTATAATTAAAGTAATATAAGCTGGTATTGAGATATTTAAACATTCATAAAATGAATTGGTAGGTAATGACCACGGGAATTTTTTTCTTACGCATCATTTGATTAAACTTTTCACAATGTACAGGAAAAAATGTAGTGAAAAGCAAGAGATCTCAGTTGTGAAAAATTAAGTTGCTGTTGCTCCATCTTTTATGACTTCTTTATAATTCCCTGGTCTCTTTTGTATCACCGTTCACTTTCTTTAATAATCAATAAGAAAATATAACAAACCAGACGCACACTCCTCTCTGGTATGAAAAATAATAATAATAATAATAATAATAATAATAATAATAATAATAATAATAATAATAATAATAAAATATGATGTGGCAAAAAAATTTGATAAAATCATCAACAACCCAAGCAATTTCGAACCCCCGCTATGACCACCAAAATTAAATAATAATATCCATAAAGCTTATTTTAAATGAATGTGAATCTTATTTACTAGCAAGTTTTAATAATAAAACACAAACATACCAATCACAATCCCAAAAACAAAGTAAAAACTTTGAAAGCTGGCAAACTTAGTAATACACGTGAACTTCCATCAAGGAAATGAGGCCGGGTACTCCAGAAGGGTAAGCACCTCCTGTCTAGCTAGCTGCATCCATTTACACAAACATATATGAATCGATTGCTACATGATTATAAAGATGTTGTTTATAGATTGGTCAAATAGCTTTAGTTAAAGAAAAAACTTATAACCTATACAAGCAAGGGTTTAACCAACCGTGTGATTTGATAAATGACAATGGAATTTTTTTCTCAACTGTTTACGAACCACAAATATGTAAGGTAGTTGATTATGATTAAAGTGATTAAAATTATTTAGTGGGTATATATAACATAATACCTATTAAATTTTGATGTTTCATATGTACACATAGGTGTAATAACTCTGTTTAAATTGTGCCCACTTCTTTAATTACGACTTAATAGTACTAAATTTTTGTCTTAAAGGAATAATTTCTATTTGTGTTAGACAAATTTGACAAAGATGGAATTAAGGTTGTTGGGAAATAATAGAGCCGGTAAACAACGACCTTAGTTTTTTCCTTCTATCTTTTTTTCAAAAATATGTTTCTTAAAGTAGGGAATCTCAACCGTTTAAGCTAGAACTTGTTTCCTCCCTAATCTTCCGAAGTAATCCGAAAAAAATATTTGCAAAATAAATTTGTGTCTAGTTATGCTGATTTTGAAAACATATTTTATAAACAATGTTTCAGTGGCATATTGGTGATTATTGACCCCCCTTAGTAACCCCGAAAAATAAAAAATAGTTGCAATATAAATTTGTGTTTAATTTTATATATATATATATATATATATATATATATATATATATATATATATATATATATATATATATATATGGAAAAAAGTGTCTATGTCAAATTGGTGATTTTTGTCCACTAAACTGCCCCCCTGCCCCTCCTCCTTCATCCATCCAGGATCTGTAAAAAGGAAAAGTTTAAATGTGTACTCTAAACATTTAAATACGATTTAATTTTATGATAGCAGGAGAAGCTCAGACAAAAGAGTAATTAGGTGATAAAATAAATCCCGATCGGAAAGGACAAATGGTTAAAAGCAATTCTTACACAATAAAAATGAATTACTGCTATGACGTGTAGCGCTAATTTGATTTAATTGATCAGTTCATTACTGTAAGCATTTTGTTAATCTAAATTGAACATTTTCAACCTTTGTTTTATTTCTTAAAAACATTATTGTCGTGTCCTATTTCTGCATAGATTTAACAGTCATAACTGATTATTAAAAGTTAAACTTTACGAATCTCTTATCTCTTTATAAGAAGTATAAAAATTTAAAAAATGAAAATTTCAGTCTTTGATTTTGTTTGTACCTTCGGACTGAATTGACGCTTCTTCAATCAAAGTAATGTTAATGTTACAATAAACGAATCTTAACAGACTAATTCATTTTAAAAGCGTTTAAATGCACAAGCCAGAAAAGATTAACACTTGTGTCACACGTCATTATGTAACGTTTCCCTTATAAGATTTGCTTCAAAAGTTGTTTTAGTGTTCATACACTGCATTCTAAACGATCGAAAAATGATAGCAATTTCATTAAAATATCTCACTTTTCTTAGAAATACTGACGTATTAGCAGACCAGCAATGGATCGAGATAAGTAGTATGGTGAAAGAATATAGAGATCAAAGTCGAGACTTTGGTGATCAGTGTTTGAATATGTGTTAGTTTGTCTTAATATTGTGGCTTTGTGTTTTAGTTATATTTCATATTGAAAGTTTTTTATCTACATATTGACACGTTTATCAACACCAGTTTGACTTTATATGTTCAACAAGACTATAAAGAGGACGATTTAAATATGAAATAAAAATCTAAATTGACAAAGTTGTCTGAAACAAATTAAAAGCTGTTATTTTAAAATTACATTTTAGTGATGTTGAAAATGACTTTAAAATTATATCAATTTACATTAAAGCAATGTTGCGATCATTATGTGAAAAAAGGTTGGACAGGTATAACGTTTGAAAAGGCCTAGAACAATTGTTGCAGTAATATGCCTACAAAGTTATTTAAATTATATGCATTCTTTATAAGGCTTCTGTTCCAGAAAAAGGCTTTAAAACTTTTAAAATGATTTTGACAAATCATCAAATTAGTCAATAATGACTTTTAAATCCATGTTTTGCAGAAAAAAATCAATCGTATCTATATAACTCTATGGTAAGAAGTGTCAACGAGTTCAGCAAAAAAGATTTGTAAAATGATTTTGTTTGTTTCTTAAAACAAAGAAGAAACTTCACAATAAATCTGAAACCAATGAAATGATTTTTCAATCAAGAAATCAATATGCATTAATTAGAAATAAATATAAGACATCTAACAAAACGCAATGAAGATAAAACATTTATTAATATAAACTCTTTACCCTATGTCAAGAAAATAAAAGTAAACAAATATGATTATCTTGGCGTTTGGATAACTTATTTACATAAGTTTCATCAGCCAAACATTTAAAAAAGTCATGATAATAACTCATATCTCAATTAAGTTTCCAAATGAAAATTTGAAGTATTCAAACATGCTTTTAACCTAATATTTACAAAATCTGTTTTTCTGTTTCAAACCTTAATCATTTATTAACACAAATGATGATATAAATGAGAGAAATTATGTTTACATATTTGTTGCAAATTCAAACCTCTTCATCACACATAAATGAAGAAAATAAAAAGAGATGTTTACATTTTTATCACAAATGTTATCCTCTTCACGAAACAAAAACGACAATATATAAAAGAAATAAAGACATAAATAAATGAAATGATTGTTACATTTTTGTCCGACAGCTTAAAAAGTTATTTAATCATAAAAAAGTCATATCGCAACAAACATACTGCAGCAGCGAATGCCTTGTTTGAATGTAAGTGGTATTAATATTGAACTGATAAAACCAGTAAGGTTAGAACTATTTCAATTGATTCTTTACGCTTTTACATTTATCATACAATTACAGCAAAACAAAAACAAGGTTAATACAGTATTAATAAAACGGAATCAATTTGTGCACAATATTAATAATCAAAGATAATTACTGATCGTAAATATTAATTTAAAACATTTCATTTACGGTGTAAAAATGAAACCGACAATTTGATCACCCAGTGTGTGATGGAAACTTTTTGATTAACATTTTAATTGTCATTTGACCAGAATGAACCCTTTAATAGGATAAATAATCTGTTTTGACCATTTCAAAATACAGATATATCATCCAGATAGAAATTATCACAGTCTATCCTATTTTGATAATGATACTTATCTTCTTTTGATGATCATTTGCATAATTATATTGTTCAATAAATTGTTAAATGATAAATATGGGTTATACAGATGAAAAAAAAAAAAAAACGATTAAACAATTGATCATAACCAGAACAATCATACAGATATATGCCTTATAATATAAGGTAAAACATCTGATTTATGATTACTGACTTCAGTGGGCTAATTAAGGTTATCAGGCTAGTAATCTTATAAGATTTATTGCAATACTGCTAATATTACAGACTAGGAATGTTTTGCTGCTAACTATGAAATTTATGTTTGTGTCTCTTGATGATTTCATATGGACCTTTGACCGACAAGATATTATCCCGTAGTTTTGTTTGTCTACCATTTTACAACTTTTTTCAATGCTTATATTATAAATACCTTATTAAAGTAAAAATATTTGCTTTTAATCATGTATAATCAAGCATTTCCAATAAAACACAAACATACCAGACTATGTCCAAACCATAAACCCAAAAGGCAAGATAGAAAACTCTGGAAACGGATGAATTAGGTTATACACGTGAACTTCTATCAAGGAAGTCAGGCCGGGTGCTCCAAAGTGTAGGCACCTAAATCTGTCACGTGTAAAATGAAATAAGAGAATGAAAGAAACGTGGGACTATGGGGAATTAAATGTATCCGGTATTAGTTTGGATACAGTGACTTTATATTTATGAACAAGTTTGTGATGAGATAACGGCCAAAGAACTTTTAAGGGCCTTGATTATTTTAGGCTTGCAATATCCTTGAAGCAATAATTTAATTGTAGGTAGTTCACTCCGTTGTAGAAAAAGCGCGTTATGAGAACAAGCTCTACTATACCGTATTAACTGTGAAACATACACATACGCAGGAGAAGCAGGTATATTACGGCAGAGATACACAGAGTTGACAATAGAAAATTGAAGTCTTAACGTTTGTCGCATAGCTTCAGATGTAAACTTTCATAGGTGTCATATTTAAGGTATAAATATAGGTAAAGAGTATTTACTAATCGTAGGTTTGTAATGCGTGCAAAGCAAATATAATGCTTATAGAAAAAAATCAATAGGTGTAGTTACAATCTTCATCACTTAAACATGATTTGTCCTAGGTTTTTTAAAATCAATAAATTAAACGAAACAATATTTTATGTTGTATGTGTGAAAGTTCTCATATTTCGTTTTTTCTGCTTAGATAAAGTATGAATATTTCACTGCTCATAATGTGTTCATAATAATATTTTACAAATAAATACGAGTAAAAATTACAGAAATTTAGATTCCCTGGTTCTTTTAAATAATTTGATTTTTGATTTAACAAATCATATTTTTCCACTGTACATCTTTTAAAAGTTGTTTTTGACGAAATAATATACATATATTGAGTGTTTTGGAATGATAACGTAATTAACCATTTCCATTTCCATAAACTTACATTTCTATTTTTATTTCTTAGATACTTTCATTATTTTATTTGATTAAAAATGTTGTTTGATGGCTGAAAGGCTTAATTCAACTTAAAAATTCTAGTATGGCAATATTTTTATAAGTTGGACATAAACGACCTTGCGTTGAGAATATTTTACGATACTATATTCGGTGAGCATTTGACAATTTGACGTGTAATTTTAAATTTGTGTAATTTAACGATAAAGAAAACGATTTTATTAAATAATGTGTCAGAAGAGGCAGAGGAATGTGCTCAAGCACATCTGAAATTGAAATTTAATTACTTTTTATTCGTGTTTTATTAGCAAAAAAGATTGATTAAAGACTCGTGCGTGATACGTTGTTTTTCTACAGATTATAATGTCTGACATCATAGAAATTTATTGACATGTTAATTAAGGTTTATATTGGATGATTTCTTTTTTTTAGGAAACATCTAGTATTTAAAACAGCTGTGGTGAATTACGGTTTGTTGTGCAATTATCTTTATATTTTGTTGACTTTAGTTCTAAGATTGTTGTCTCCCAGTTTTAAAAGAAAGTCAAACAAAAAACTATGTGTTTATAACTGTATGGATTAAATCGCTATTTGAACTAATGATTTCAAGATATAAAGACGTTATTACGGTTTAAACAATCCATACACACTGCAAAACATCAAAAATGTTGTTCAAAGAACTCGCTGTGGGAAACCTTTGTTTGACTGTTTCACTTTAATCATTTTTGAAAATTTATCATTTTAATAATTCGTTTCATTTTTTTATTTTATAATTTAAGATAGAAAAATTAAATTAAATACAAACACCCCGGTCCATGTTAAAATCACAATCCCCCCCCCCCCCCAGAAAAAAAAAAATTAAAAAAATTATAAAAATTATAGTATGTTAATTTAAGTTAAACACGTTAAAGGAATTCTGAAAACAAGTGTTTGGCAAATATCGTCTAATATTAAGATGTTCCTTTAAATGCTTGCCTACAGATTGTTAAGTTGGAGAAAGTGAATAAACCCATGCTAATGAATGCGAAGAAAGAAAAATAATTTACTGCCAATGCATATATAAGGGGTTGGAGAATAACACTGAGAATATTTTTTTTATTTTAAAATGATATTACAAAGAGTTGTTAAACTTGTTTAAGCTACTGAACTTGAATAAGTTTCTAATAAATTGAAGTAAGCTGCTAACAAATAAATTGTTCACGCCAAGATATTGTAAGCTTAGACTTATCAAAGGCTAAAAACCTTTTACTGCCGTTACCACAATGTTTTTGAAAAGTATTATGCCACTGTAACCAAATGCAAATTATCCTCGATATATTTTTCGTCCCATAGTACCATATTCCTTTCACGTGGCGCGGTGGGTGTACCTAACTAGACAGAAAGGCGCTTACCCTTTTGAAAAGAATCCCAATCTCTTCCCATGTAAAATTTCACGAGTTTAAACTAAATTTACCAGTTTTTATAATTTGGAATTGTGATTAAACGTTGCTCAAATATTTGCGTTTGATTGAATATGCAAAAAAATTCGATTTTATATAATCTTTATGCTTTTTAATTGACTCTTTCTTGATCAAATGTAATATAACAAATAACGATATACATCATACGTGTATAATCCAACAAGTATCTTGACTTGGTTAAACCGTGTGCGAGATCGGATGCGAATAGTTATAAATTGTTTATCAATAATAATGCACTGTCTTTTATGTTAAAATGCTATTTAAACATCCTAAGTATGCATTAGTAGTTTTTCATTAGAACTGAAAAACAAAAGCATTTCATGTGTAATTTTGCCCTATTGCATTAGATAAAACGAGTGCGGTTCATAAATCATGTATCTTAAGCTTCATAATATTATGAACCAAAAGCAACTATATACATGATAAAAGTAGCTAAAAATACAAGACATACAAAGACCACCACATGACAATTTGGACTGAAAATCAGCTAAAACTAAGGTTTGTTCCGTCGTGCAAAGCATTCCTTAGCTGGATTTAGATTCATATAATTTGGAACTTTAGATTAATTAATTTTCAACTTTTTGGCTTAAGTTTTATCTATCAAACTTTTCGGCCCCTTGTGTCACTGATTAGGAATGATTTTTCGAAATGTTCACATCAAAATTTAACAGGTATTTGTGATATATATCCGTTACAACTCAGATATGATAATATTTGTCTACTTCATTTAAAACCAAGACTTTTGAGACTAGACATCATGGTAATATAATCAAGACGAAAAGTAAAATTTTAACAATATATTGTATCTCCATTTTAAAGAAACATTGTGCAAAAGAAATGCAACTGTTTTGAAATAAAAGTGAGATAGCTTTAACATAGCTTTTGATGTAATAATATTCCAAAGCTATTAGTTTTTTTTCATCTTGTTAAATTAAGGGTTTTAAAAAAGGGACACCGACTTTTATGAGAACCAATATATCTCAATAAGAAATATTTGTGAAAAAGATACTATTATTGAAATATATATCCACGCCCGTTCAAATAACAGTTTTAATAATTTTTTGTCTTTTTTTAAAAAATTAAATTCTAATGTTTCAATTGTATAAGTTTCCTTCAAATTTAAAACAAGTTAGTCATAAATAAAAAATTTGTGTCTATAATCGATTAAACTGTTTTTCATTTGAATGTAAAGGATGATATGCCCAGTGTATGTTTTAGCTACCAACAGTAATATTTTGTTAAATTCAATAAACTTTTATTCAAATCAAATGCTTTATCACAGTCGAGAATTTTATAGTCGGTTTTGCAAAAAATATTTACTATTTGCATTCGTACAAATACAACCTTTTATATAGTAAGGTCTCCGTTATTAAAGTTCGTGCATAGTGATTTAATAAATATTTTTTCAAAACATTTGAAAAAGCTCTTTATTAACTTAATACGCAAATTACATGTGATTTTAATAGATTCGTAAAAACTTGTTCTCCATAAGTACTTGACAGATTGAAATTAAATATTTTGTTGAACGTTTTTGTATTTATTATAAACATAATGATTTACAGACGAAAAACTAACAAACGTAAGTGTCTGATAGATAACGTTTGACATTTTGGATATGACAAATGTAACATCATTTGGTATTACGTCCGTTTCGTTAAAATTGCACAATGTTTGCGTTCTGTTATTTGAGTGTTCTTAAATTATTCTGACTTGTGAAGTTTTATTATGAAAGCACAACATTAGCCTAACAAATTCAAAACAAAAACATCAAGATGAAGCCAAATTGATTCGGTATAACTTTTATGTCAATTTCTGTTAACATTAGTCAATTGAGATAAAATTACTTACTGTGATGGCGAAACGAATTATGATTATAGAGAGTAATGCAGCTATGTAAAAATAAAACTGTACATTGTTATTTTGAATCTGATGTTCCAGTGAGTAATTTTACATGAAATTAATATAAATCTATTTCGTAAAACAAAAGTATTGAAGACTTTAATGGTTAAAATTAAATTGAAAATACATTTTATAAGCTATTTAACGCTGTGATGATTTTTGATATTACAGTCTTGTGCAGACACTTTAAACTAGATATAATTTATTGAAGATCGATTTAATATGCTTCATTTAACTAGAGTTTTTTGTGTTATGCCTTGATATAATAGCCTTTCGATTGAATGAAACAGAATAAATTTGCTCCTGATTCTAGAGAGAAATATAAAAAAAACACTTACATTGTAACAAAATTCGTTTGGCATATATTTCTGAATAATTTATAACTGTTTGAATCAGAACCATTCTGTGATGCAAATAGCTTACTATCTACAGGTTTTTAGTGGTATTTGTCCTTCAGATTCACTAACCATACCAGATGAATAAAAATGTAAATTTATATTTTTTAAGTCTTAAAAACTAAATGTTAAAGAAAGATAATATATTTCAAGAGTCCAAACAAAATAAGAAAAATTACCAGATAAAACCTAATGAGAGCGTTATTGTTGTTTTTAGTACCATTACACGACCTGTCAAACGCTTTTTATATACAAAGAAAACTCTTAATTACCAATATTTGAATACAACTGAAATATTTAATCCACCAAACATTCTTCGAGAGAATTAATAATATTATCAGAATGGACAGAGGCTGGTGTTTTAATTTTATGATACGGCACATTCACAACCAACAGGAGGCTCAATGACCTAAACGCTTACCTGAAAAATGTCCTATATATGCATGATTATGACGAAGTTACATTTAGTTTGAACCAGTCGTTTTAGAGAAAATGGGTATAACGATAAAAGTTAACCTACGACGGTCCACATCCCATAGCAAAGGTCTAAGCTATAAACTTTTAAAAAAATTAAACATTACATAAACCATTTATTGAGTCAAAGCACAAAATAATTTATAAAGTATTGTAATGCGCAAAGACAACAGATTCCTTAGGCAGATATAACACTATTATAAATTCAAAAAAAAAATTTGGAAAGAATTATACAACAAAACTTCGTTTTATAGATAATTTGAGCAGGGAGATGAAAAATTTAAAATAGATTAAGATTTATAAAATAAAAAACAGTTTTCATTCATTTTTATTTGGAGAATAAACACGATGAATAATTTGTGTTTTTTCTAATTTTATTTTATTTTTATTTATTTTTTATTTATTTTTTGTCGGGATGGAGGAATAATGACAAAAGTGACAGGGACCTATTGTAGTACTTCATGTGTATCGACCTTATTTATCCAACACTCTAGCGTCACTAGTAGTTTATCTGCTGTTTATACTTTACTAATACTTTATAAACAAAAGCAAAAATAAGATTGTTGTCTTGCCATATAATAAATTAGCCATACTCTAAACTGATTTACATAATATAGTTTGTGTACCAATTCCTTAATAAAATATGAAGTGAACAGGGCTCTACAAATGTATTATATAGGCTTCTATTGTCATTTTATCAATTCATCTTCTACAGCTAATGTTAACGTATTATTTTTACCATCTTTTAAATTAAACTTAAACTTTGTGTTAAAAGGAAATTTAAGATTTATCGGAATCTGTCTATCAAGACAAAGACATTAGGTAAACTGCCCAGATTTAAGTCCCTTGGTATTGTCTTGAATTAAATCTGTGTTTTGTATGACGTAGAATTGTGAATTGCACTGTGTTGTCTTGATATATTAATGATGACATTGTGATAGAATACAGTTTTTGTCTCTGGGAAATTAATCAATTTTCTTTCTTGTTTAAAAATACTGGAATTGCAAAAAAGGTACAGAAAAAAATTGTGGTAATTTTTTTAATTTTGCATTTCGTTCTTATGCTCTACTTTACGTTTTATGACACAATAACCCTTCTTATTTCTCTCTTATTTCAGCCTTTAAAAGGGTATTGTTAACCCATATAGTTTGTGGATTTAACACGAAATAAGTGTAGTTTATAAACGCTTTTGCAAAGTATTAGCAAAAAGTATCTCTGATCTTAATTTTACATTAATGTTTTACAAAGCTGAAGCAGAAACAAAAGGTTTTATTCAGACAGGAGTTGATGATTTGTTAACCGTGGGATTGTCGCTTCATGACGTTCTTCAGAGGGAAAAACCTTTATCTAAATTTGTTTCCCATTCGACAAACAGTAAAACGTTAAACGGCTATGTTCGATCAAATTTTCATCTTTGATTCAACGATAAAACAATTGTATACCGCCACATGCATTTGCACAAATTTTTTCGGAATTCCTTTGCTGACCAAAGAATCCTCAGCTCAGCAAGGCATAATACATTGTTTTACAATCGCCAATTTTTTTTTTATAGAAAATCACGATAATATATAACAAGGTGTGTTAATTAAGTTCCATTTAGAAGCTTTTAATACATCCTATACGTAACTTTCAGTTGAACAAAGTTTTATCACTTTTCTTAATTTGATTACCATGCCATAAATTTTTTTGAAAAAAAGTTTTGTTTAACCAGAACGAAAAATAATTGTTTCTTTTTAATTAATATTCCTTTTTCTTTTTTTTGTGTTCAATTTTGAAAACACATTTTCTAAAAATAAAGGTGGTCGTCCTTTAGTAATAAAATAAAATTTTTAAAAGGCTGTGAAGTTATATAAATTTAAGTGCTTATAATATATATTTGTAAAAATCAATAAAAAATTTAGATGTTACGTAAACAAAATAATCAATTTATTCTGATAGACTAGTTCAAACTGAAAAGGGCAAATGTATCTATTATCGATACGAAGTTGACGAACTTGATATCATTTTTTGAACCTTTCCTTTTTTACCTGTGTTTGACAACAAGCTTGTCAATACCTAAGTCTGTGTACATGTACAATTCCTTCACTGACGGTTTTTATATGTAACATATTTATGTAGGAGTTTGATGGTTAATTTTTTTGTAAAAATTATGCTTATTTTTGATGTTCAAATGCTTTTATGGACCATTGATACATAATAAATGGGAGTGTTGGAAGAAAGTTAATGGCACTAGTAAAGCTCCATTTGGATTTTTCTCCAGTGTCTTCTAATAACCGGGATTTTTATAATTAGTTTGTGTTTGATCTTCTTGTTTTTTCTCTTCTGGTTGTCTATCATGTGGTTGTATTGTGTCGTGTTCTTTGATGCATTGTCTGATGTCAATTACTTCTTTTTAGTGAATATATAAAAAACGGAAATCCTCGTCTAAAAGAAAAAAATCGAAAATATGTTTTAGTTTAATTTTTGCTTCTTTTACTATCATGTATAAAAACACGTTACCTGCATTCATTTACACTGAATAAATATAAGAAGTTTTAAAAGTGACATTTATAAAACTAGAACGTACATGAAATCAACATATAATTTTGATAATTACTTAACAACCATAACGAAATAATCCCGATATGCAAGTTTGACGTTATCTGGCAAGAACAATATCCTGGCTATACTTGGTATCTAATGATATGTTTCCATTACTAGCCACAATAAATCTTATCTTTTTCCCTCGCTTACATCCATCGCGAATTAATTTGTTTTGATTTTCGTTTTAAATGTCTACATGAGTATTTCAACAAGATTTATTGGACATTATGTTTAAAAAGTGACTTGGATAAAACAATTTACCCGAAAGTTTAATTTTTGTAAGGACAATTACACATAGTTTTTTGCAATTTTCGTCCAACATTTTCATCAATACATTTTTAGAGGTACTGAGCCGAAAAATATCATTAAGTAGGATGGAGATTCAAAACATCGTATATATGCCATTGGTTTTTACATTAGTCTTTCTAACCAATTTTTATGTCTTGTTTATCCCACATAATGTAAATCTGGAGACAATTTTGATGCGAAAAGAATTATGCAACTAGAATGTATAATTGCGGGCAAGTATATGTCTGCGTATCAGCTCTCTAAAGTGGTGCTCCAAAAAGCTGAGGAAATTTAAAGAAAGAAAGAACTCTGTAGAAAGAACTCTCTGGAATTCCGTGGTTTTAACCGGATTTCTCATAAGTCCTTCCGAATTCCGAAAAAACGGCGATGGAGCGACCTCCCCATGGTCAATCCCTACCAGTTGACAATATTCCAACCTGATCGGATAAGAAACGTAGGAGGAGATGTTTCTGAAAAAAATCTGTCAGAACTTGACGAGGAGGAATAATAGTAGTAATAATAATAATAATAATAATAAAATTACGAGTAACAACAAGATGTCTGCTGATACGCAGACATAATAATAATAATAATAAAGATTACGAGTAACAACAAGATGTCTGCTGATAAGCAGACATAATGAAAAAATAATTATAAAGATTACGAGTAACAACAAAATGTCTAATGATACGAGGACATAATAATAATAATAATAATAATAATAATAATAATAATAATAATAATAATAAAGATTACGAGTAACAAGATGTCTAATGATACGCAGACATAATAATAATAATAATAATAAAGATTACAAGTAACAACAAGATGTCTGCTAATACGTATGCTGAGACATAATTAAGCAGAAACTTAAAAAACATTATACACCAACTTGATTATTTACACATGCGAACTAAAACTGTTTTGAAAACACATAAACTCGGCGCCTTCACTCACTGCAGATAGGACAAGGACACTTAAAATAGCACTGAATATGTACCTCTTCAAGCTTGTGATTTACAAGATCAAACTATTTACCATTATTTTGTGTTTAAGATACAGCTTCTTGGATGTGTTTCACAAATTTACAAACTTAATTTTATTAAAGTAAATGTTATTTTATTCATTGGCTACAGACGAAAAAGTTGGATACGCTCTTAACTTCCATTATACTTTTCCTCCGCAATTTAAATCTAAAAAATACATAGACCTCTCCGGTTTCAAAATCTGATTTTACCATATATCGCAATTGGTTGCCGTTGTTAACATTAAGAGGTATTGAATAAAGAATAAGAAATGGCTAGGGATAACGGTGTGTTAAATCCAATAGTAAAATCTGTGATTATTTTTAATTTGACACGGCAAGATATATGAAACTCCAGCTAACACAGGAATAATCATATAAAACGCCTCTTTGATGAATTATAAATACATTAAGTCGAAGTAATTCAAGATTTTTTTCAGAAGAAAAAAGAAATAATGAAATAATGATGAAACATTTTGCGGATAACGGTATTAAAATCGTGTCTAGGAAAATGTGATGAGAATAGAAGAAACGGCGCAAATATTTTCCGAAATTGAACTAACACGTGTTTATTTCCTACGTTATATATATATATATATATATATATATATATATATATATATATATATATATATATATATATATATATATATATATATATATATATATATATATATATATAACTTTGAATAATCATGCGTCCTTATTGCTTTTTTCTGAAATAACAATAATTTTGTGAAGATAAAGAACCATAAAAGTATTTAATAGTGAAAAAATCGTATCTGAAAAGCATGTTTTTACAATAGCTTACAAAAATACAAGAAGAAAGTGTGTCGTCAAGAAAGACCCAACAATTGGTAGACTTTCCTGTAAACATGGGCAAATCTTTATTACTGTTGTTAGAAACAATGGTATAATTAGCTAAATGAAGATACGCTGTTTTAAGGCACAGACTCTATGTAAATGTTGAATTAGGAATAATATCAATATATTTATTTTTTATTAAAAAATTATTAAGAATAAACAAACAAACAAATAAATAAAAATAATAATAATAATAATACTAATAATAAAAATTAATAATTAATTAATTGATAAATAAAAATAAAAACAAATAAATAAATAAATAATGTTTAGAAGGAATGGGAGATCAGTAACAAAAACTCTTTGGTGGTTCAAATCACTTATACAATTATGCATTCCAAAAGAAAGAAAGGCGCTAAGATTTAATTATATCTTTATATCGTGTTTATTTCTGATATGATCTATAAGCGCTTGTGTATTGATCTTGGTAATTTAAAAGATTAAGATTGAAAAGGTTATTGGATCAAAACTAAACCTAACAAAATTAAGCCAAAGCTTCGAAACCGGGTTGATAACAGGTGCATTTATAGTCGCTTACCACAATATCACAAATTTAAGTATATACCATATCAAGCAAATAGACGACCATAGCCTTCATGTAAATTGTATTGTAAAATGATCAATCGTATAACTATACTCATTTTACATATTCTCAGACATGCTTGTATAATAACAGAAAAAGTATGTAAGGGTCTGGCTAATTCACAACCTAAATAAAGAGACGGGTGGAGTGTCAACGCGGACTTATTTGTACTTCTTCCAAGATAGAATTGCCTAATAAAAAGTTATCATTATTTTGAAAACAAAAATAGAAATTATACATAAAAATATGAACTAAAGGCAACCATCAAGTGATTTTTTGAAAACTTTAAAAAACTGGAATTAGGAGATAAGTTTTGAAACAATAATCATTCAATAACAAGTTAAAAAGCTTAATGTGAAACCACATTTCAAATTCTCCTACATTAAAAAAAAATCAAAATGTCATAATTTAAATCCAATTTTAAAGTCATAAAATCAGGCAGTAATTGGCAACAAAACATTACCCAATCAATGAAGACATTACTAAAGCTATGTTTCACATAAATCAAATTACCCATGATTTTATCATGCACTGTAAACAATTGTTTGTAGCTTTATTTCCAATTTCGTTTTCAATTAAATACTCTTCACGCTTCTTAGTTTAAAGATTTACGAAGAGTATCTATTACGATAGTTACTGTTATGGAAATCATACTAACAAGCATTCCCTAGACCGTAAAAATTAAGATATAATTAATGCCACAGCAGGTTCTCCCGCAGGACAAAGCTTTAGCCAAAGGTACATGTAATGTTTACTGATGTTGGTGTATTTTTTTCTCTCGGATATGCAATACCAATAGCTCCGCGAAAAATAGGCGTATAGACTCTCCGCACATTTGCAAAAATATGACTGCACCGACTATTTTGCGATTAATAAGCGTAAAATCTTGTTTATACATCTAGATATAACATGAGTTTATCGAGAGTAAAAAACATATAAACTTGTTCACAAATCCGCATCCACATTTGACGAGTTATATGGCGTAAATACCTATTGAAACATGGCACAATATTTTGCTTTACGCGAGTAAATAGGGGTTTAGACTTATTAATACATCTAAACATCACGTTTGACTATGCCGCGGATAATAGCGTAAAGTCTTGTTAACACATCTGGACATCACATACAATGATTAGTCGGCGTATTAGTCTGTTCACACATCTGGACATCACATTTGACTACACCGCAAGACTTGCTCACAAATTAACACATTAACTACATACAAAGGTTTTATTAATTTCTCAATAAAAATGATTATTGCTAAATAACAAAACTTAAAATGTTGACAAGTGGAACCACTGTTCTTTTGTAAGCACATTATACCCTTAGAAAAAGGCAAATACTGCTTTGAAGCTAGTCCACAATTCCAAACTACAACGATTAGGAAACTCAATTTTTGATATACTGGACAAAACAAATTAGGGATCACTTTTTTTTACAGAAATATTATAAAATGTATATTAAATGATAATGGCATCTTATGTCTCCATATTGTGCTATTGTCTCCATATTGTGCTAAGATATATTGCTTTTAAGTAGTTGTTAAATCATGGTCTTTGTATAAACCTGGCTATAAACTAATACATTAAATAGCATGGGGTTCTAATATAAGTCGTTTTGAAAGGTCGAAGGAATATGACATTTTTCGGTTTATGCAAGAAACTCCACCTTTGTTCATCCATTGGCATATGTGAACCTTTTCATTTATTTTACTATTATGCAGCTTCATCTGATTTTAATTGATAATGCCCAGGCAAATAAAATGTTAAAATCTGGACAGAGCCGAGGCACAATTGCACAACATTTTAATGTGTCACAAAGTGTTGTGTCACGGCTGTAAATCGATTCGAGCACCCTGGCATTTCTTAGGACTCGTTTAGGTAGAACAAGAGCTACAACAGGCCGAGAGGACCACTATCGTGGTTACTTGGCTCGATGAAACCGATTTGAATCTGCTGCATACTTAAATAATCATTTCGATAAGCTATCGGAAGGCGGATTTATTGTCAAAAAAGTGAGAAATAGACTTCATCATTCTAATCTACGTGCTTACAGACCAACTGTTTGTCTTATTCTTACACCAAGTCATCGTCTAGACAGACTATTATGGGCAAATAATCACTGAAATTCGCAACTACGTCAGTGGAATCCTATCCTTTGCAGAGGTGAATCTGAATTTTGTGTTGACTTTCACAACGGTAGAAACATGTATGGTGTACGATAAATGAACGCTATGGTAATTGTTGCATTGATCAGCATGACCGTTTTGGTGGCGACTCAGTAATGGTTTGAGATGGGATATGTATTGATAGAAGTACCAAGCTATACATGTTTGATCAAGGGTCTCCTACAGATGTGCGATATAGAGATAAAATTTATCATTCTACTGTTAGAACTTTCGCTTGTGCTATCGGGCCCAGCTTCACTTTGGTGGACGATAATGCACGACCTCACAAACAAGGGTTGTGGATAAAAGATTCAAGATGAGACTTTTCAACGCATGGAATGGCCAAGTCAATCTCTTGACTTGTGATTGAACCCAGTAGGGCACATTTGTGACACCCTGCAGCAATGCATTTCGAAACGCCCGCAACTTCCGACTAAAAGATAGGAGCTAACAACTGCGCTTCTTTAGGAATGGTTTGGAATCCCCAAAGCGCTGTGATACGGTTATCCAAGCTCACAAAAGACATACTGGCTGTTGATGACATTAATCTCTAGATAAAAATATTTCTATATTATATAGAATATTTTATGTCAGTAAATTGACTAATTTAGAGAATTAAGAGGTAGAAATCTGAAACATCATGTATAAACCGAAGGGTACGATACTCCAGAAAGACTATACGTTTTTGCAGATCCATAATTATGAATAATATAGATGATGACTACTTTTTTGTCATATTGAACTATTAGGCTGCAGTGTTTTCATAAATATCTATTGTGCAAGGTTCATACGTGATTGGCTATTAAAGCCGTTAAGTGCCAGCTCTGAATCGGTTTCTTGGATATTTTGTTTTTACATCCAGTTATCATGTATTGTAGATCAGCTATTTTAATTCTACTTTATTATTTCTCTGCCATGTTGTAAACAGTATTTTCCTGTAATTGCTTAAGCAATTAAGTATTTTGCTATGCATTAATTTTTAGTGATATCAATAAGATGTTGAGCTTATGTCAGCTGTGATTACAATTTTATGGCGTTAGATACTTGTCGCTGACTCGATAAAAACGAAACCAATAAAATCGGTGTTTTATTTTTTAAAGAACAATAATTTTTCTGCTACTATTTTAAAGCGATAGTTTTAACATTTCTATATGAAAAATAACATAAGGTCGCATTAATTTGCACATTATGGTGACATATACATTTTTGTCGTTACTAAAGAAAAGAAAAAATATAATTCAGGCGGAAAATACGGGCCTTTTTTAATTTTCCGCGTTTTAAACACGTTTTTCTTCGTTTTTAAACTTTTAAACAAGGATAAACGGCAACTAGGTCGATTAGTTTACTAAAATACGGATCTTGTCGTGCTAATTACATCAATAAACATAGCTCTGAAAAATTTAATTTGTTGATAAATAAATACATTGCCGCCTTAAAGAAAACAAACTTTAGAAAAGAAAAAAAGTTTCTAAAAACATACACTTAACTATAGCCAAAGAAACAATGAACACAGAACAATAAAAGTCGCTGTATGATAGAAACGGTAAAGCATAACACAATGAAACCACTGATTAGAAAATCTTAATCATTAAAATATCCTCCTCCATGCGTTTTAAACTGATAAATACCAGGGGTCGTGGGGATTGATGGATTGAATGAAATGGGTTTTACGGTCCAGTCAAGAATATTTCACTCATATTTAGACGTCACCCGCTATAGGTAAAGTGGCAGAAATTATACCTTTGCAGAGAGCTTGTCGAAAGAATATTCACTGCCTATTTTTAAGTCCTGGTCAGACCCGGCAAGTGTTCGAACCCCGACCATCTACATACGAAATGAGCCATCGTCGGGATGGTTAGGAAGGGACCAGATTTGTTATCACCAGTTGTTTCAATATCCGGTTTTTAATACAAAATATGAAATATACAAAATCCCCGTAAGGGTTAAAAACAAACTTGAGGATTTTTTGTTACAGCAATGGCGCGTGTGTTGGTGTTTTTAGTTACCAAATAATTTATAAGCAGTATTTATATATATACATGTATATACATGTATATATATATATATATATATATATATATATATATATATATATATATATGTGTGTGTGTGTGTGTGTGTGTGTGTGTGTGTGTGTGTGTGTTAAATGGTTCTTAAAACCAAGCGATTTGAAAGAAAAAACCCAAAAATACATGTAACTTGGTTATACAGTAGATATAGTTATTTGTTAAAATTATATTATTTAAAAGAAACACGTCAAACAAAGTGACAGTTATGAATTGTTTTAATGTCAAAAATATATAGCATGTACCCTTGGGATGAATATACGTGGCTTACATTTTAAAAACTACATAACTAAATAGAATAGCTATCTTGTGTCCTTTGCTGTCAATTTAAGCACCAGTTATATCTGAAAATTATTTTCAACTATACAGCATAAAGGTTTAACTTATTTCCTCAACACTTAGAGGATGATTGTTTTATCACCTTTTAAAAAATGCAATAATAGATAGATCGGTGAGTAATAGAAAGATTTTTTTTCAGAAAACTGATCATGATTGACTTTTGAGAATTTTTAAGTTTTAAGTTGTATTTTCTTTATTCAAAAATCTTCTTGATTAATTATTTTAAGGCATGGTAACTTCTAAAAATATTAGTTTCGCTAAGACTATACCCCCAGGGAAAACAAATCTCTCTCTTTTTCCTCTCTACATAATTTTACCCAATAAATGTCTTAAAAGTATTTTATTTGTTTTATAAAATCAAAAGAAATTGATGAAAAACAAAATACTAGAAAATAACCAATGAAACCAATATCACAGAAGACTGTGAACGAAATTTGACAACAAGAGGGGAATTTGACTGAAAAACTTAGCAACATCTAACACATCTAAAATTTCAGACTAAAACATGCAATACGAGGAAGACCCTTTGTTTTCTACACTGTTATATAGAGTGAAATTATGTTTAAATTGTTATTTTGAAAGTGAAGTTTGTTCAATAATTGGAATTAATAAAACCATACATAAAATAAAACAAAAAGCATACTCCTGGCAGCAGATTTGTCACGATATCCAGCCGGAATTTTTATCAGTTTTCTCGGTATCATTATGGTGTATTCATCTTCTTTTTTTGTGAAAATTGGTCATCGTCTATTGGTTTATCGCTACAGGGATGAAGACGGAAACATATATCAGGGTTATAATGACTTTGGGGAGCATGGCTCAGACCTAAAAGATGTAACATCACCTAATACGTAAGAAATACATCAATATTGAGATAGTTAAAATAACGTAATATGGGGCAGTTTTTAAGATCCAAAAAGATTCGATCTTATGAAGGACGCATTATATTAAGTATCAGTGTGTCTTAATGTTGTCTTCAACTCCTTTTCTTAATTTGTTGTTGCATGCTGTTGGTTGTTTTAGCTAATAATAATAATAATAATAATAATAATAATAATAATAATATTTCAATATTTATTAAATCGCCTAATCTGTTAATATAGATTGCTTATTTGTATTAAATTCGATGTAAAACTGCATTTTAGCTCAATTTCGTGTTAAAGCACCCACCTTTGCCAAAGCACAGTGTGTTATTTTCCTATAGTTTAAAACATGGTTCCTAATATATTCTTTATATTTTGATATTATTTTTTGTTTTAAAAATGTATTTACTGATCCATAAAAACAGTCTTTTAAGTTCAACAGGAAATATAAAAATTCTATGCATGGTAGGATATGTTGTTCTTTACTAAGCTTAAAACTTAAAATAAAATTATATTTGCTGCTTTTTTTAACAGAGATTAAATCTTATAAATGTTATACCAGTAATGTTGTCATTTAAACACATATAACTTGAATAACTTTTATAATGGTCTTTGTAATCGTCGTTATTGGTATTTTTGACGAGCTATCTGGCGACCCCTACCAAACCAGTTGTAGGTAATACACAATATGTGATGCTTTCTGAACTTTTTGTATTTGTAACTAGCTCGTCAAAATTCAACAGTTTATTAATCTCTTCATAGTTAGTGACTACGAGGACTGTTTGCAATATATGAAATACTTCATCCTTAAATACTGTGAAACACTGTTATTGCTATATGGGACACTTAATTCTGAGTGAGTGTGAAGGGCTGTTTGTGCTATATGAAACTCTTTATCTTTAGTGCCTGTTAAAAGTGTTTGTGTCATTTGAAACACTTTATCTGAAGTAACTGTGAAGGAGTGTGTGTTCAATATAAGACATTTCATTCTGAATGACTATAAGCTGGTGTTTGTTTCATTTAAAACACTTCATCCTGAGTGACTATAGAAAGTTGTATGTGCCGTATGGAGCACTTATCCTAAGTGACTGTGGGGGTTGTTTGTGCCATATGGAACACTTTATCCTAAGTGACTGTGGGGGTTGTTTGTGCCATATGGAACACTTTATCCTGAGTGACTGTGGGGGTTGTTTGTGCCATATGGAACACTTTATCCTGAGTGACTGTGGGGGTTGTTTGTGTCATTTGGAACACTTTTTTCTGATCGACTTGAAGGGTTGTTTGTGCCATATGGAACACTTTATCCTAAGTGACTGTGGGGGTTGTTTGTGCCATATGGAACACTTTATCCTAAGTGACTGTGGGGGTTGTTTGTGCCATATGGAACACTTTATCCTGAGTGACTGTGGGGGTTGTTTGTGTCATTTGGAACACTTTTTTCTGATCGACTTGAAGGGTTGTTTGTGCCATATGGAACACTCTATCATAGATGACTGTGAAGGGTGTTTGCGCCATATAGAATATTTTATCCTTGAAGACTGTGAAGGATGTTTGTGCCATATAGAATATTTGATCCTGGAAGACTGTGAAGGATGTTTGTGCCATATAGAATATTTGATCCTGGAAGACTGTGAAGGATGTTTGTGCCATATAGAATATTTGATCCTGGAAGACTGTGAAGGGTGTTTGCGCCATATAGAATATTTAATCCTGGAAGACTGTGAAGGATGTTTGTGCCATATAGAATATATTATCCCGGAAGACTGTGAAGGATGTTTGTGCCATATAGAATATTTTATCCTGGAAGACTGTGAAGGGTGTTTGCGCCATATAGAATATTTGATCCTGGAAGACTGTGAAGGGTGTTTGTGCCATATAGAATATTTTATCCTGGAAGACTGTGAAGGATGTTTGTGCCATATAGAATATTTGATCCTGGAAGACTGTGAAGGGTGTTTGCGCCATATAGAATATTTGATCCTGGAAGACTGTGAAGGATGTTTGTGCCATATAGAATATTTGATCCTGGAAGACTGTGAAGGGTGTTTGCGCCATATAGAATATTTCATCCTGGAAGACTGTGAAGGGTGTTTTGTTATATAAAACACTTCCTCCTGGGTGACTAAAAAGGTTCTTTGTGCCGTATGGAACACTTAATTCTGAGTGGTTGGGAAGGGTTGTTTGTGCCATATAGAACACTTAATACTGTGTGAAAGTGAAAGTTTCTTTGTGCCCAATGAAACACCTATTCTGGGTGACTGTGAAGGGTTATTTTATGGAACACCTCATCTTGAGAGACTGTGAAAGGTGTATGTGTGTCAAATGGAGCACTTCATTATGAACGACTGTGAAGGGGTCTTTGTGCCATATGGATAGTTTTATCCTCAGTGATTGTGTAGAACATTTTGTGCCATATGGAACAGTTCATACGGGGTTACTGTGAAGAACTGTTTGTGTCTAATGGAACACTTCATGACCATAAGAAAATATCAATCAAGCCGAAGCAGATAAAGGTTTAGATCGAAGTCTTAAGACTTTTTTAAAAATTTTTCCGAATCTTTTCTTTCTTTTTTTTGCGTTTCAAGTGCAGAAGATTGTTAAAATGTGTTAAAAATCCGAATAGCAGACATGACATTTGTAACTGTTCGTTAGTAGATTTATGTTCTTGTTTGGTTTGACTGGTACACGTTTTTCATCTTGGCATTCCTTAATTTCATTATGCATGTGTCACTAATTATTTTGTTTCATTTCTTTTTAGCGAAATATATTTTTTTCCGTAAAATGCTTTTTGGAATTCTTTGCTTCTTAAAAAATAATAAATGCCTGTATTCGGCTGGACACTATATTTATCTATACATTCTTTTTAGCTTTTATATAAAACATGTATTGCTCCAGTTTATTTGAATTCCAAACACAACTGTCTGAATCATCGTTCATTTCTATGTATCAAACGTTTCAGTGATGAGAGATTTACTAAGAAGT
Organism: Tegillarca granosa; assembly: GCA_029721355.1. Taxonomy (NCBI): domain Eukaryota; kingdom Metazoa; phylum Mollusca; class Bivalvia; order Arcoida; family Arcidae; genus Tegillarca; species Tegillarca granosa. The sequence goes on along the minus strand of CM056599.1, from coordinate 41,597,383 downwards.
AAAATACATAATGACCTCTCATGAAGCAATCAATCCAAACAGCTTTTGTATTCTAACCCTTTCTGTATCACGGTTAGACACTACACAGAACACAGAAGGTTACTTAGACTGTGTTATAATTTAATTAACTTTCGGATGTCTCCTACATGCTTCTCTCTATTACTATAGCTAATGATAAGTAACAACACATGAAACATGCACGATTCTGACAACACAAATGAATTAAAATAAATAGCTCAAAGTGCGTTGACATCTTACAACATAGTTTGATTAACGTAACAGACACAGAATTAATTCTTAGTCAGGTAGCGTCTCCTATTTAGATCATATGCCCCCACCTCCTCAACATTTTAGCGGTTTAATTAATTTTTTGCATTTAATTTGCTACACAGAGAGAAGAGCAAATAGTTACATTTAAGATTTATAAGATAAGAAAACTTCTTTTGAAAAAGCATGTATTTCAATTATACTCTTTTAAATGTTTTGAAAAGATCTGGGAACCGTAACTTTTCCATATACCGAACGGAAGTTGTTTAAAATGAATTGCTTGAAGCTTTTCTCTGCACAAGATAATTATACCTTATTATGTTTTCACGAGGGGAATGCGCTACTATAATAATGTCTTGGGAGTATAGTGACTGAGCCGCAGGCGCAAGACAATACTATATTAGCATAGGTTCCCAGGGAAATACATAATAATGTTTTAGTACATCACTTGACACTATAGGTTATAGTACAGATAGCTGTATTTCCCAATTAAAAAGACAAACAATTCCCATTAAAATCTAATTTCATAACTTGCTATATCATATCTATTTTTATTAAAATCTGCAAACCGAGTTGTCATGTTGTTTTCAAATGACAGACTCTTGAAGTGGGGGGGGGGGTAACAGTTTCTAAAGTGGCACGCGCCAGAGTATAGTATGCGTCTCAAAAAACAATAGTACCATGCTGCCTAGGGCACTAATGACGTTGTAGAGAAATGCCAGAAACTATACAAAATATAACCTATGTAGGAGATCAGTTAGTATTGTGCAAATCATTATGTAATGTACTGATGTTTTTCTGTACAGCATCATTATAAAATTGCTCAAAAGTTTCAAGAGCACAAAATAAAAATGAATTGTTCTTTTAACAAGACATATCCTTCTTTTATTATTATTATTATTATTATTATTATTTACATTATTTTAGTTGAGTTAACGTGTGGAAATTGCCTAGTTGATATAAATGTCATGTGCAGAATTTTGAATTTTTACAAAGAGAAAGATTCAAAATTCTGCACATGACATAAATTTGAATTATTACATGCAAATCTACATTTTACATCCTACTATGAAATGTAATTATTTCCTGCTCCAATTTTATAGGGAATTAAAATTAGATATCCCTACAAGCATCTTAGTCTTGGTCTTTATTTCAACATAAAAAATACAGAAAATACTCTCAAAAACTTAATCATCTAGATGTATTTTTATGAACAAAAAGTAACAAATGAGTTAATATTAACATCTAGTTTTTTAAACACATTCTCTGACGCCTACTATCTCCAACTTTTTAGAGATTTGGTAAAAAACTTTTAACACACTATTAACTTAATAACATCAGTAAAGTACTAATGCATTGATACTATTCTATTATTTTGTTAGTATTATAATTAGCACCTAACTGTTTCGCTTCTGACTGGGAAAACCTTAATGTTTTATTCATTGTGTGGTCTACTGTATACATACATGTTATATAAGTTTTGTTTAATATTAAATTTTTGCCTGTTGTAGGTTTTACATAATTTGTTTGCCTGTTAATTTCCCGTTTTTAAATAAAAATCGACAAAATTCTATCAATCGATTTTTTTAAAAATGCTTTTAGTTTTTGCCATCTGAAATGGATATGAACGGATTTAACAAAACAGTCCGTGCACTTGCTTAAAAGTCCATTTTTTTATTGGCAACTTTGCTTTCACGGACGAGGAAAAAGAATACAGCACATGGTTTGGTAGCTCAATACAAGTTACTTGTTGCTGCTGAAATTTAGTTTTATTTACTTTTATTTATTTATTTATTTATTTATTTACATTTGCAAAAACTAACACAACCTTGAACACAGCGAATAAGTCTAAGACTCGATAACTACAAGAGCTAAAAGTATATAAATGTAAAATTTGTTTCAATTTTAATTAATAAAAATTAAAGGGAAAATGCTCTTGATAATAATCAAACCTTTATCAACTCCGGAATTATTGGATGCGTTTATCTAGTCAGTCAAGATATGGTTTCTATTTTGGCACAATGCCCTTCAACACAAAAGAGTAGGCAATTAATGTAATGAAGGATAAAATAGAATAACCTCTACGGTTCTTAACTGTTACTGGGCACTTTCGTGTAAAAAAACGGGCGCTATGACACTGCAATCACAAGCTTTATGAGATTAACAGCTGGAAGTTGGCTGCTAATAAATTGGCCAGTAACTTGTAAAAGTTCGCATTAATATAAATGAAGGCGTATGGAAATAAGAGTGAGAAAATGATTATTTAGAACTTGAAATGACATAATTAAAGAATTTTAGGTAATGGTACTAATAAGCTAACCCTTTCTTTCGAATAACCGAACGATAACCTCTTACAATCTAGCCGGCATGTTGTCCAATTATTTTATTAATAACTGTTTATTGTTTGCCGATTCAAAACCGGAAGTTCTATATAATCCGTGGTCTTTAAGATCGAAGTTGTGCTTTTCTTTTCTTGTCTAATTAAACTTTGTTTTACCCTGCTCTTTATTGCAAATACAAAGACATGTTTTCAGTTATCAAACACTCTAACTATCATAATTTAACAACGTATGCTACCGTATAGCGTGTTATTTTAGCGGGGCTAAATTTTGACGATGTTGACAAGAAAAGGTCATTTGACAATTTTAATGTATTTATTTTAACGATCTTTACCAACTTACTCATGGTCGACTGTTACAGAAATATTTTCACAATTTTTATTTTGGCGATTTCATTACTACAGTCAAAATACGTCAAAATTTACACACATTAAACTAACCCGTTATACGATATTTTGGTTTCCATTTCCACACCAATGTTTACCATATCCGGCTCTTATAATTACAAACCCGAAGTTAAACAGTTTTTAAGCTGACCTACATTTCTGAACTGATGAGCTGATTTTCCGAAAATCGATGTTACAACGTCACGGCGTAATAATACATTAAATGTCACCTTTAAAAGACGATAAAATGTCTTGTAAAAAACTGAAAAGGGGTCTTAAATTGATATTTTTTTATTCATTTTCTTGTTAATTTCAGTCAACATATAAATGATATTACAATTAAATCCTTTGAGAAAAAGGTATTATATTATGTCTCATGACAACACATTTACCATCAACAACGTATAACACGCGTGTCAACTTATAACAATAGAAACCGAATAAACAGTGTTTTAAAAAACCGTGAAACCAATTTATGAAATAAAATTAATGTTTTCTTGGCTGAAACCATTTTTTTGCCAACTATGGGCTGGGAGTGAGACAAAGGGATTTCGTTTAATGATGACACCGTCGGTAGCTGTAATGGCTGATCATAGACACGTGGAGGTGAAACAAGCGGTAGGGGGTGCAATAGACTGGACGTTACCAGAGAGGGTATCACTGATATGTTTCTTCTGTGAACAGAACAGTCCCTGCTATAGCTGTAAACTGAGACCTCGTTTCTGTGGCCTGACATAAGCATAATGTGGCGTAACTGAAATGCAACATCACTCAGCATAGATATGGCTGTGGCTCTCGGGCGATGTCCAGTGTATACCTGACTTCAATTATAATTTTTTGATATTTTTTGCATGAATTCGGAAATCACGCGTTTAGAAATTGGTTGAGGTGTGTAACAAAAATTATTTTGACTTATGTTTTTTAAGGGGTGTACATAAGGGATTCTCCGCGACTAGATTCCAAAGAGGTGAAAATATTTCATAAATAAATATTTAATAGTCTTGAATATTTTGGTGAAAAAATATCAAAGCATGTCAAGTTGAATAATTTTTGCAATGTTTTAATCTAAAAAATTAATTTAAATTAATTTAAAAAATTTAACAATTTAAAAATAACTTCTATAAATAGAACTCAAAGATGGGTAATCCCCGATACTGGTCGAAAGTAGTTCCGGCAGAAAACGTTGTTATTGGAAAATAACAACGTCATTTGACAAGAAAACGACCAATAAAATTGCTCTTAATCGTGTAACAACGCGAAGTTTGTAATTATAACACAATGGCATCCATTTCTCAAGCATCAAATGGCATATATTGCCACGCTTAGTATATACAAAATCGTTTTGCTTCATTTATAACCAATCACTGCCAATGGTATTGTATTTTTGTGACAATCTGTTCTGAAAAAAACTTTCATTGCAAAATGTTAGAATTTTAATAATTTGTTAAGTTCACTAACTTAAGCCTATTTGTAACGGAAAATCCGATATAAGTATTGTAACCATAAAATATTCTGTAATTGTATACAAAGGCGTTTAATACATGCTTTTTTCACATCTTATTCCGTTCTATGAAAAATTACGCTTTTGGAACTTCTGTATGTTAAAAAATCGAATACAATTTTTCTTTGCGCAAACGATGTAACATGTCAAATAGAACATGGTTTCTGCTGTTATCACTACCATATTCAACATTTGATATTAACCGTATCGACAGAGATGTCTTTTCTAAAATAATTGAGGAAGTACATACTGATTTTAGTTTAGGAATAAGTCATGTAAGCAAACTATAAAAAATTGTATACACATCCATTCACTTTTTGTCAAAATTGTCCAAAACATGCTGTTACAAAAGCCAGTTTAATCCAAAAATAAGCATTATGTGTAAGGAGCAACTTACAATACATGACGTTTAAGAATTAATGTGATGCCCTTAAATTTAAAGATCAACCGGATTTCTTTTAAACTCATTGCTTTTGTCGATGAATAGATTTATTTCACTTTGTTCTCTATACGTTTAATAAGCAAACATATATTTCAAATATGAGAGAGATTGATTCTAGTTTATTCTTTTGATGGCTTCAATAGTATTTATATTTGAATTAAATATGGTCATATAAATCAATCCTTGCTGCAGCTTTCTGATAACTGGACTATTGCATTCCAGAATTCATTTCTTTTTTGTCAGTTTGTCTACCTGTAGGCGTGTTGCGTGCGTGTGTGAATAGTAGGAAAGTCTCTGAGGTTTTTCACGACATTGACAGGGTTCCTAGATTTGACCAGGTTCCTAGATTTTTTAAATTCTTTAGCGTTGCTCTATATGTTGACGTTTATGTAGGCGGGTCTCTGGAGTGAGCGCAGGTGTGTTCTGCTAACAGGACTAGCTTTACATAGGTTATTTAATTGTAGAACACTAATGTAAGGTAGACAAGCAGAATGGTCAGCAGTTTCAATATTCTTTGTCTTTTATAAATACAAGGCTAAGATCTCTCTTGGGGTAATCTCTTTAATAAAAATCATTCATAAAAATCATGACCGAATTTTGTGAAAAATAATTTTTGATATGTGAATTTTTTCGAATCATTTCATTTTTATTACAAGACAAAAAACTACTACTACTACTACTACTACTACTACTACTACAACTAATAATAATAATAATAATGGTGATGATGATGATGATGTTGATAATAATAATAATAATAATAATAATAATAATAATAATAATAATAATAATAATAATAATAATAATGTAATAATTAAGATTGAAAACAGAGAAACAACTTGTGTTATCAAAATAATAAAAATATAATAAAAATAATGTACTGGGATTTTGTTTCAAAATTTCTTTAACTAGAAACAATGAAATGCAATTAAGATAAAACACGGAAAACTAATAAATTATTATTATAATGTTACGTGGTGTATATAAGTATAAATCTTGGAGAGGTATAAAACGGTTAATACAAGTGATAAATATCCTTTCTATAATAAAATCTGGATATTTAACGACCACTTTATAGTTATGAGTGGGTCATTAATACTGTATCAGCATAGATGAAGTGTTACTGTACAGATCAGAATGTAATAAATCTGCAATAATGAAATACAACCGCTTTCATTTGTACATCATTATTTCATTCAATGCGTCTTCACTTACTATTTTTTTCCAAAGTATATCTATTAAATGAAATATGCAGCGACCAGTGTTCAATGGTTTAATTGGTTACATTAAATATGCATGGTACATACGTCGAGTATTGAGCATTTTACGTTCTTCCGCCACTTACCTATTCTCCCAAACAAGAAGCAAGGCATCAAGTGTAAGTAATTGGTAACAACTACTGAGGAAGAATTTAATTACATTTTAATACGACTTCAAGTGTTTAACAAGTCTACAGTATAAATGAAGAAGTAAGTTTTTGTTGTAATGTTGTTTAACGTCGCATCAGGATTTTGTAAGCAATTTGCGAGAGGACAAGTTAATTAAGCTCTAGGAATTCATTTAAGAATAAGTTTTGTGTATGCAAGGACATGAAAATGTGTTTTGTGGTCTTTTTAATAACAAACGCGCATTCAGGATGACTTAACGTGCTACATCACAGCCAGTATACAACAGACAGGCATCCAGCTCCCTATAGGCACATTATCCCGATAACGGTGAGCCAGACGATACACTGTCCTCCCAATAACGAGCGCCAGGCAGGAAAACAGCTAATCAAATTTTAACGCCTTATGTATCACACGGATGAGGCGTAAAGTTATGGTCTCCCTCTTTCGAAGCGGACACTATCACTGAGCCACCGAGGCAGCCCCCCCCCCCCCCCAAAAAAAAAAAGTTTTTGTTTTTAAAATTTTACTTTTAAACTTTTTTGTCTGTCTATCAAACAGATAATCTTACATTCTTTATATTACGGCGATTTTCCCCGAAAACTTATAACCATTCAAATGCATAATTTGTTTTGGTTTAAATATGAATATGTGTTTCTGATTTGTTGTGCTTTATAAATGCTCGTGCGCGTGTTTTTTTTTTTTTTTTTTTTTTTTTGCTGCTACTTGGTTTTGACTAATCTAGCTATTGTCAAGAATGTGATTCCATTTGTAGATAAATTAATACGATTCATAGATATTAAACCATTTATAAAATTGTCATAAAACATATATTCAGCAGATACATCTCCTAAATTACATTGTCAAATACAGGTACTCATCCTTGAAATGAAATATGGAATTTTGGAAAACATTCTAACGATTTGTATTACAAGGAAGTCCATTTTTCCTGTTTTCCGCTTTGATTTTACACTTTGTGACCTTACGTGTTAATGTTAGCATTGTTTTTCGTTATTAATGTAATTACAATCTTTGATGTTGGAAATAATTTCCGATCAACTGCAAAATTGGATATTCTGAGTCTTGTATACTGACAAAAGGTCTACCAGAACTTTTTATATGACAAAATGATAACTAATTCTGTTTTGAATTGAGATATATTACTACAGAATATAGCCTGACAGGATTTAATAGCTTGTGTCATGTCGGTAGTATAATGTTTATTGTTAATAATATTATTGATATAACTCTATTATATTGCCGATTTAAACCCTTCCCCCGCAAAACAACATTTCCTTTTTCACCAGAAACTATGACAAATATTTAAAATATTTTTATGGTGCAAACGGATTTTAATAAATATCTATGATGATCCGTAGGACAAATGTCCAAGTTTCTTTTACCTAAACAAATCTCTCTCTCTCTCTCTCTCTCTCTCTCCTCTCTCTCTCTCTCTCTCTCTCTCTCTCTCTCTCTCTCCTGTCTTTGTTAGTAGTGTTGTCATTTTAAAATGCAAGGTTTGGTCCAAATTTGATTGAAGAACATGGTGCGATACATGACGTCAGAATGCTCTATTTTATGCTTAATAGCTATATTAAGTAAGAATAAGAAAAAACCAAAATTGAAATAAAACAAACATACCAGTCCTTGTCCAAACCACAATAAAAAACAAAGTAAAAACTTGGAAAGCTGGCAAAATTAGTTATACACGTGAACTTCCATCAAGAAAGTGAAGCCGGTTGCTCCGGAAAGGTAAGAACCAACTGTCTAGCCAGCTACACCCGTCACGTGCAAGTCAATTTTAAGAATAAAAAGGAACAAAGAACTAGAGCAAGAAATAAAGACAAATAGCATATTGTAGAATCAACTTGCATAAGACGGACACTTATAATACAAAAATGATTAACAGGGGTGTGGTTAAAATATGTGACAGGGTCTTACATTGTAACTATACAGCGTTTACAAGTAATAGTCTCTGAAATATTGCGCATAAGATTGAGCGGCACCAATTCTCTGCTTATTAATATGGCCTGACAAAATTTGGTTTATGAATAAAGATACTAAAACGTACGCCATATAATTATATATATATATATATATATATATATATATATACAGTAAATTATCAGTACAAACATGCATTATTACGTTTTTAGCGGAGAGAATTCCTTCATTAGCAAGAAAGTGGTATTTATGGTTATGATCTTGTAATGGAAATAACAAAGAAAGATTATTTAGAAAATAGACACGATTCACGGATATCTTATTTTATATCGTAGTTAGTAATTACCATCTAGTCAGTTTTGAGATGTCGTTTTTTGTTTCTGAATTTTTATCGAAGTAATGGCTTTTAACAGCACATATCTGCGTACTTAAACATCAAAAGTTTTCTTATAATATAGAAATATTTCTTTTCACATTAAGTGACAAGAATGGATGTAATTATCGAAACATATTACCTTGATACATTATCCTAATTAGATATTATATTATTTTTTAACAGTTGAAAAGAGCCCTTTACAAGAACTACGGCTTCAAATGATTCAGGTCAAGAAACGTGGGAAACCATAGTTACTGTAATTATCAATAACTGAGCTTTTGCTATCGTTTAGGGAATATTATCGAATTTAGTTTGAGATCCAAGATTAAAACTGAAGAAGATTGACTTTGATATTGAAATTAAGGACAAGTATGAAACCCACAATTAATGCGTGTTTAAATAAATCTATTGCAATATATAGAAAGTGTTTTAAATGATTTTATTGCACTACAAAGAAAACGTTTGTACAAAGAATGCTGATTTGTATATCTATGCTTAGTATTATGTATTGAATGAAAAAAAAAACAACCTTTTATATCAAAGTCATAAAATTAAAACTATGATATGCTAAAGATATAAAATTCTTTTTATTATTTAATTAGTTATAAAGTAGAAGTTAGGAGAATTAAAATATTATATAAATCTTAATTTATATTTTTTAAATAATAATAGTAAATCACAACTGAACAGTAATTACGGAGTCAAACCAATCTAGATTATTTTCATTATAACTACTGATCTCGTAGATGCGTTTATTTATTTATTTATTATTATCATCATCATCATCATCATCATCATCATCATCATTATTATTATTATTATTATTATTATTATTATTATTATTATTGGCTATTTGTATCATTTTCTTATATTGCATCATATTAGTGGTTGTTTTGGTTAACCCAGAAATAGAGAAGTTATTCCCGTATCCAACCTTTTCACTTTTGGTCCATATATGTGTCCTTTCCTGTTATGTCTTGACTCTTTTTATCATTTACTTGTATTATGTCACAGTTCTTGGTAACATTGGTTGTTGAAATTTGTTTTTTCATCTTTTATTTTGTACATAAATTGTATTTATATCTGTCACTAATAGCAATAAATATTAAATATATAACACGCGTTTTTCACTCAGGATAAAATGGTCGATTATATCTTTTCCGCTGTCGTGATAATATTATCATTAAAAGACAAATATATATTCGGTAATGTTTTCATTATTCCATTACTTACATAAATCAACCATCTCTCTCTCTCTCTCTTCTTCTCTCTCTCTCTCTCTGTGCGTGTCTTGATATTTAAATAATTAGTATAACCACAAATCGTTACACAGCACAGATAACATGGCGGCAATTTATATGCTTCAATATTTTATATATTGATATAATGATTCTGAAGTAAAAAACGGCATTGTTGTAGCGGGATTAATTTTCAAGTTTGTATACGATGCATTTTTACAAAAGTATAGTTTATTTCATGTATATATCTAACGTGAGCTTTAAATGCCAATCTTCCAACGATCTTCATAGTTTTATTGGTTTCTTATACGACTGAGTCATATTATTTTGTTTTGCTTTTTCGGAATTTTACTCGGACGAATTTCTTTTAAGAATGGAAGATAAACTCGATATACAATGTGTAAGAAATAATTATTTGACCGGGATTCCAATGTTTTCTAGAAGACTATCTCAGTCAAAACAAATGAAGTGGAATGCATGTAGTAATATGTTGAAATGAACCTATTCACCCTTAAAAGTAAGATTCAATATAAAGTCTGTATATTGGCATTTACCGACACTTTCACAGCAAACAGTCCCCTTTTTATCGTGTAAGTGTGTGTAAAAGTATATAAAACAATTTCATTACTTTCTACATTTGTTATCGATTTTGTCATCGATTTTATTATATTTTTCTCAATGTGTTTTACTGCCGTGTTTTATATCGAGTACATATCATTTCTTTAATCTGAGGCTTTTTAGTGGCCGAGATACTTAAACTTTTGGATTGGAACTTCCTCTGGCGGCGTAGGCTCTAAACCTTGACAGTTTGCTGGCTAAAGACAGGTTGGTTGTTGCGAATTAGTTGCGTGGATATATTTAATATATATATAATATATATGTGTGTGTGTGTGTGTGTGTGTGTGTGTGTGTGTGTGTGTGTGTGTGATACAGTACATCAAATTTAAGCATCAAGATCCGTGGCAGTCTGGTTGAATATTGAACATTGCACGCATCTTGACCTAAAATTTAATTAACAACTGAAAAGCAAAGACATGTTTCTGCCATTAATGTTTTACACTTAGAAATGCATTTTATATTTTATTTAAACTGATCACAGCGCCTTGTTGTTTTACGGCATAATATTTAACAGTCATAAATAAGTGTTCATAGAAATATAAAATGTGTGTTTTCTATAGAGTGTTTAGAACTTGAACATAAATCAAGATGATTCGGTTCCAATTAAATCAAACAATACATTAAAATATTAATTTAATAGTAAAATAATAATAACATAAATTTAGAGATATTAAATTCCATTTCGTTCTATGATTAATTTTGTTTCTGAACACATCTATCACCTGACCATGGTTGCTTTCGCTTTTGCCATGTACACATAATGTTAAATAAAACTAAATGAACAATTAATTCCAGTCTTGTGCTGTTGTATATACCAATGTTGCAGCGAAGCAAATATCTACTCGTTTAACAGAAAAGTTCCATTGAAATATGATCGAACTGAAAGTGTTATATATATGTATTACATTTCAGAAAGGGTTTCATAACAGTGAGATTTTATTTCATTGTACATAAAAAACCAAGGCGAGACTGAAGTTGATATTGAAATGGAAATTTTAACGAACTCAAATGAGTATAGTATTTACGCCGAAGTCAAGATGTTTTAATTTATAATTATTACGAGGCGGTTATTTCTGGTATGGTGGAGCAAACCGGAGCGCTTCCGAACATCAGCAAGCGAACTAACAAATTTTATCACATTAGAATCTGACGAATTCGGATTCGAGCCTAGACGGCAACAGCCCTGTTTAGACGAGTGTTAGACCACTCGGCTACCGTGGCTCCTTTAAATATACTCATCGTGCTAGAAATCTTGTTTTGTAAATAACTTCACTTTTACACGCTATTTGCTAACATTGTTACCCCGTCATTTTATTAATAGAGATGTACTTTAGGTTTTTCATCGGTAAATAAACCGAGCATTTTGATGATGGCTTGAAACACGGTTGCGTTGGAAATACATCAGCTAGTTGTTTGTGCAAATGGCAAATTTTTTTCATAATGCAAATAATCGTCAGGTAATGTCATTTATTCATTACATCCAGTGTTCGTCACAGTTCGATAGTTTTGTTAGCAGTGTTGTCAATCTGTGGAAATATTTCTTCTCCTGTTTTCTTTTCTTTTCGTTTCTTGTGTCATGTTGGTTATTGCCAATATTTACAATCCAATTATCACTGCCTAGATGAACCTTTTACGACTGACTGACGTTATTTTCCAATGAACAGTTCAAGCGTAAATAGTTCCAAATGGCGTAGGAATATCTGAATAGTTGCAAAACCAGCAATAGTCCCAGTTGATATTTCCAATTCCTATACTTACAAATTCACCAATCGCAAATTTTTCTTTTAACATTAATAATTAAGTTTTACCTTATTAAAATCATATTTAACATGAACAAATTAAGTGGGCGTGGCCAAACTGTACATGTAAGACCCGTTTGCAGGGAAAATTTCAAAAAATGCATTTGACATTAAAAATAAAATGAAACCAAAATTGTTGTTTTTCTTATTCTTTGATTTTATGAATGGACATGATTGTAAATAAGGATTGACATTTGTTTTTGAATCGGCCATCAAGGTATGAACTGTTAAAGTAGGCCATGGGGCAAATCAATCATAAACCGCGAATTTATGTGATTTGCCACACTGCCTCCTTTAACAGTTCATACCTTGATGACCGATTCAAAAACAAATGTCAATCCTTAAATAATTTTTTTCAATTGCTTTCTTCCATTTTAACATGGATAAACATTAAAACAAGATTATTATTGCCAATTTTACATGTTTTTTTTTTCACTCCGTATCTATTTTTAAACTCCTTTCAGAGAAATTCAAAGAACAGATACGTTGCTCTGGTACCAAAGACATAAAAAGACAGATGTTCAGAAATTCAAATAAATACACATCGTTGGAAATTTATAATGATTTATGTTAATAAAAATTGTTTTATTTTCTTTATTTGATATGCATTATCTGCTTCTTTTTAATAATTTTAATAATTTTGGTCTCATGTAATCTTGATGATAAAAACTAAGCGAAGTGTAATGCATGACAAATAAATGTTAATACGTAGACATGCTAACAGCAAATTCGATTCATTTCGTGAAACTGAAGAGTTAACCGTTTTTTCCAATTGCTTGTTTATTTGTTTTATTATTTATTTATTTTTTTTTGCCACATTGATGTTATTTTTTCTTGTTATATTATTGAATATTGATGTCGCCATGAGTGCGCACTAGTACAACCAACTCGATTTAAATTAAACCATAAAAATTAACTACTTTACTCTCGTCGCTAATAGTTGAAACTTCTGATGAGACGTTAAAAACATATAACAAACCAGCAACCTGCAAAAGTTGAATAACAGAGGACAGTTCTTTATAATTGCTTCACATTAATGTCGCTCTGAGTGAGCGTAGTACAACTAACTTACGAATAATCCTAAGAGATTAATAACCTTACTCTCGTCGCTAATAGCTAAAATTTGCTGATGTGACGTTAAACAACATTGCAACCAATCAGCAACCAACTAAATTCAAATAACACAGGACATTTGTTTATAACTGATGTATCCATTGGTTATTGTTTCTAGCAAGTAATAAAATTTCTGACATTTTTGTGGCGTTTTAAATTGTTTTATTTTTACAAAGATCAGCGGACATAAAAAATAATAGTTTGAAACGCAGTTAAGATTTAAATAAAAAATATCGACGATAACTTATATTGGTATTTCATAAGCAAGTTAAAAATTATCAAAAATGTTGCCTAAAATGTGTGTTATAAAAGTAGACAAAGCTGGAAATATATAAAAAAAAAATTTTTTTGCGAACAAAAAATCTAAGTTAGCTATGGAATAAAACTGAAAGTAACAATCTAAGGAGAGAAGTAATAAATACAAACTATGTTCATTTGTAATAAAAAAGTGGAATGATAAAAATATAATTTTAGCGCCACAAAGCTCGTGCATTTTACAACAGCTGACCATAATCACTTGCAAAAAAAAATTAAATAAAATATAATAAAACAAAATAAATCATCTAAGCTAGATGCATTGAAAATAAATTTTTTATTTATAAGTTTTATTTTTTTTAATGGATGTTTTAAGATCAAATCGAGAAGGACAGAAAAGGACGTTACCTTAATACAGAAAGCAAAGTAAATTAGAACTACTTTATATTCGTATTCGTTTTGATCTTTAATTCATACGTTAAATGTATTACATATTTTTTAAAAGACTGTATCTACAGGCAAAACGACTTCCATTAACGTTGTTTATAGAATTTCTATATCTTGCGCAGTCTGTATCGAATGCTTAATTATTGAATAAGATCAGGGTTTTAACGATTCATGTGTAACTTAACGTTTTAATTGATTGTATTGTTAAACCTCCCAAATGGAATTCCTGCATCTTTTCCTAGGATCACGCAGCATAAAACTATAAAAAGAATCAATTACCTAACTATGTCTTTATAATGCCCTGGAAACTCTAAATTTTATTGTTAGAGTGTTAATATTTTCATTAAAAATTCATTTAGCGTAGATGCCTGTAGTTTAAAAGTCTGTCTGTCAATTTGTACATTAAGTATTCATGAAGTGTGTAGAACTAGTCGTGGTGTTATCTTCTTAATTCCGGTAATACACGTTTTCGGATTTTCTTTTAGATATTCGAGGTCTGAATGTGATAGTATTTATAAAATACCGGTCAACTTCCTTTTCATCCGATATTATGCCATTTTCATAATTAATTGTTTTGTTTTTACTTATTTAGAGTTTGAACTCTATGCACTATGAAATCATATTTGAAATTTTGATAAAAATGTAATTTTTTGTCTGTTTAGAAAATCTTTTTGACAGTATGCGCTGATGGCATGTTGTTTTCTTTAATATTGTTTGTGTTTATTTATTTATTTTTATTATTTCAATATAACCATTATTATTATTCTTATTCTTTTTGGCTAATTAAAAACATTGGTAATTCATTTAATTTTATTTCATTTTTGAAATCCCTTTAAAGAAAGGTGCTTTGCATATCAAATGAAAAATATCTGCTTAGACACTTCTCTAATTTTGAAATGTTGCAAGATATTTTTATTATATATTATCTTTTGAGGAAATCTCTTTTACAATTATATAATCATATAGTCCTATATATAATACTAAAGGTTATTCTTAACAAACCCTTAATGTACTATTTTATGATTGGTTACATCAAAGTGTATCTAAACCCGATCAATCTAGTTGTCTACGGATTTCAATTGTCACTGTAAAAACATTTTACTGGAAGTAAAAAACAGCTTTATACATAGAAAACATGGTTACAATGTAAAATCATTAATTATATTTTCGTGTTAAATAATCCTCTGTCTGATTAAGAGAAGCAATAGCGATACTCCACTTGACTATGTGTGTTGCTAATGGAAGATCCAGGACTTCTTGAATGCAACATTTTGTCTGTGTAAATATGCTGAGAAGACGAAAATTAAATGTTTTCTGGATTGAAGAGGTCAGTGTAAACTCTTGATGTCTCCACATTCACTTGGGGCGATGCTTTTACTGCATTTTTGTTGCCTATGGCGACAACACATTCTGTATTACTGACTATTCAAACTCTTATATAGCACTAATGCCCTCGGTAGGATAAATACAGGATGAAAAGTAATATTCTCTTTCTATTATTATGTCTGCCATATCAATTATGTGTTCAAACAAACTTAAGATAAAAGCAGAAGTGATATTAATTGGCGATAAAAACCATGTTTTTTAAAATTTCGTTTCGCTTTAATCTGAAATAATAGCTATGTGTTTAAATGCCGTGTATCAGACTGAATAGTTAATCATAAAAACACTAGAAAAGTAATATACGATGCATTCAATAAGTAAATTAAATTTTAGATGAATATTTGCAAAAGGAAAGGTTCGTATTCAGAAGACAAAAATATTTAACCAGAAATTGATGTATTGGAGAAATTGTCCCTTATATTAAACTTTGTTCTTATACAGAGGACAAAATATATTTAACTAAAAATTATTACTATAGTATAAAGAATAAGAAAACCCGTCTTTTCAAAACGTGCTTCTTTTATAAACAAATTTGCTGATTTTTTTTATTTACCACTTTCGAAAACAATAACTACCGACATTATAAGATTTTAAGCTGTTTGTCTTGTCCGATTAATAATTTCATTTAATGGCTCGGGTTTTTGGTTGTATTGGTTATTGTCAAGTACTTGTTTTTGGCTAGCATCCAACTGTTTTGATTCTTACCAACAGCAAAGATTTATCAATTTTTATAGTTTATTAAATTAAAACAACCCAAGTTTTTGAGCATTTATACAACTGAATATAATCAAACTTTAACACAGTGAATGTATGATTTTATAGCTAATTAATTTATGTATAACTTTAGTAAACTCCTTTATGTCATCTTTTTATTACTTGTTATGAAACATTTATGTAATATATCAAAAGTTATCAATGTACAATACTCTTTTTGTTTTGCATTTTATATAATTTGCTAATTTGCTAACAGCCTTTCAAACACTATGATTCCTACTAATTCACGTAACCGTTGTTGTTAATACTTGAAAATTAGTTGTATTAAACAAATAACGAACACTTGTAAATTTTCTATGTTACTATATCCATTGGGGAGG
This sequence comes from Tegillarca granosa, assembly GCA_029721355.1. Lineage (NCBI taxonomy): Eukaryota > Metazoa > Mollusca > Bivalvia > Arcoida > Arcidae > Tegillarca > Tegillarca granosa. The sequence goes on along the minus strand of CM056599.1, from coordinate 41,580,796 downwards.
CGTATGTAATGATAATTGTTTCTCGTAATAATTAAAGACAAATGGTAATTGCAAGCAAAAACACGTCACTATGTACAATTAAATGAAAGATACTTATTTGAATAATTGATTATGATCATAAAACTACCTACTTCGTATGCGTCCATTTATATTTCTAAAATAACAATAAATTGTTCAAACATTTAATTTAATGATAAAGAAACAATACACGTTGTATTTATTTCAAACTTTAGATTTCAAGAGATAATGTCAATATTTGATATTTGCTTCAAACAGTTAAGTAATCAATTGTATGGCTTTGACTGTAAAATTTTATTTTTGTAGATCGAAAAATGTTCTTAAAAACCAAAGCTTAGATGATTTGTAAAGTGCTACTTCGATTAGACGATACCTTGTTTTATTTCAATAGTTATCAAGTTGTTTGTTCATATATATTATTATGCTGCGACAATATTATCTTTTAAAATTCCTTTTATCAAAACCATATAATTTGTTGATAGTCAACAAGTTTTTTTTTTCAGCTAAGCAGATATATCCGATAGTACAACTATTTGCTTCAGCGGTTATTGTTTCTTATAATGTGATGCCTAATCAGTGTCAGAGTTCTCAATAATTTTTTTCATTTTCGTATGATTGTTTGATGTTTTTAGTTTCATTTACTATTTTCGATTTTCGGGCAAATATCATGGGTAACAAAAACATTCTTGTATCATGCTATCAGTCAGACTGACATACAGTTTTTATGCAGTGACAAAGATTTATAATTACATAAGCATTACATGTCAATGGAAAAAAAAAACAATTGGGCTCATTACGATTCGTATGTTAAGCAAACGCAAAAAGAGAAATCAGTAAAGTTCATGGAAACCGAAAACGAACATGTTCACCATTCTCATATGAAATTTCAAACATTCAAACCCTTCATGCTGGTAGTGTTTTTTCACAATCTCTATACACAGCTGTTAACTTTTTTTTTTTTTTTTTTTTTTTTTTTTTTTTTTTTTTTTTTTTTGAAATACTTTTAATATAATAAACAAAAAATCTAAGTTGCCCACGCAATAAAAGCTACTTCGTATAGTGTCATGAAACTATTAAAAGTAATATTTAGAATATCAGAATTAGTAATCCTTACAGTTAATACCAATCAGTTTATAGAAAATCCTTAGGGCAATACCTAACGTATCAATATATAGAGGATCAGATTGTGCAACTTTTTACACGATACGTGGTTATTGCGTTAGCTTTTTTCCTTCATTATGTGTAAATGGATTAATAGTATTGGCAGAAGGAAGATTTGGTGTATATAATCATTATCTGTGTCATAAAGTAGCAAGGTTGTTGGTCATTAGGGGATCGTTTTCTATAAGATAATGATTTATCTCATCACCGTCTGTCACAATTATTACACACATATCCATCAAATGCTTTATAGAACAGAAAATACACCGGAAACAAAACTCATTTTTAAAATTCTAATACACGGTAACAGTTTAAGAAATAAAATATAAAATAGAGACTTCTACTGATCAGTAACAAAGAAATTTTTTTTTGAAAAATGGCTGATGGACTAGATTTTTATCGAAAAAAAGATAATCATCTCTCTCCAGCTCATTTAAAGTGTCATTATAAATTTATCATAATCACAGAGTTTTAATTTCATAGCGATCATACCTATCCTAGCCCATTTTTTACTCTTAGCTATTAACACCTTGCTGTTTATTTTGTCACCTGATTTTTTTTAAGCTGGTTAAAATAGCAACAGTAAAAATCGGAATAAGGCGAAAGATAACTAATTATAAAACTCAATAAAACAAAGGTCACAAAACAAAATCACTGTAAACTGCATACCATGTAAAAGCCGTATTGAAGTACTGGAATTATGGTAGTGTATCAAAACTGAAATATGAGATTATTATTAGAAAATAGGATTAGGGCAGTGTTACCTGGCTAGAATATAATGAAGAGGATATGGGTAGTGAATCTCAAACTTGCACTTAAAAACTTAGTCTAAAAATTATTTGTGTAGATGAATGAAGCATGTTATATTTTTTTAGAAATCTTAAATGCAAGGCCATAAACCATATTTATTGATGCATTTTGGTAAAATTTAAAAAATAAAATGAAAGTGAATAAGATTGTATTCGAAAGTTCTCTTTTGTAGAATAATTAAAAATACATTTTGGAACCAATCATTATTATATTAATTTTTACATTAGTTAGGCATCTTGGTAGTTTTAACTATTTACTTTGTTTAAAGAATTATAACCAAGAAAGCGTATTTTTAATGAAATTTTCAAATTAATGTATGGAATTTTATGTACGAATCTAAAGAAAGCCTTTAAGGAAAAGAAATTGCATGTGAAAAATTATATATTTTTATGTTTGACACAAATTTAATTGCAAATATCGAATTCACAAAATTGCGTTCGTTGAAAAAACGGCTTCTTAAAAGAAGCTCTCAAAAACGCTCTTAAAAGAGTATTGAAATGTAATCAGCATCGGGAAACATCGAACATCAAACTTTAAAATTTAGTCACCAAAACCAATGACTTAAATATCAACTTTATAAAACGACTGATGCATTATATTATCATGAGGAATATAATCTTAATTTAGTTAGAAAATTTTTAATAAATTATGTAATAAAAATTATATCTTATATCAAATCTCTCGAGGGCAAAAAAAACTTTATTTATCTAAATACATTATCTATGTCTTATGTCATATTTACTGTTTTGATGGTATGCTTGTCTCGATAAATTAAAACTTGATAGTGAAGATTTAACTGCAAAATATACAAGTAACCTAATAAAACATATTGATTATTGGCAATTTTACAGTTAAAAGATCGAGGGTCGTTGGTGACAGATTTAGATTTTTTAATTATTGCATCAGTGATACCTCTCTCTTGTTATATGTAGCTGTTACTGGTGCCCTCTCTCCAAACCATCTTTATTTGAAAGTATAACTAACAATTTAACTATTATACAAAATAGATTTACTTACTTTTAACCCCCAATAACAGAACATTAAACAATATTACGGGAAATATATGATATTTCCAGAAATTAAATAGATCCATTGAAACTACTTTGTATTGATCTTAAACAAAGAAAAAACTGGACTTACTGTTTAGCATATCACATAGAAGTTGACTTTATTTGTGAAAAATAAATCCAATTTCTTTTCTATGTACATGGATAAAAACGAAATTCCGGAATAAATTAATGCAATCAAAACTATAAATGTTTGATTTATGAGTTTTTTTCCTTTTTAAAAATAAAAAATTAACAGTTTAATTACCGTACGTTCCAGAATAAACTTTTAAGTTTTTATACTTACAAACATAGTGTTCAGATTAACAGAAATGGTGGATACATTACACTGGTAAAATATAAGTCTCACCGAGAAGACGTTGATTCACTGTCAGCGGTATCGGAACGCTTACCCACAAAGTATCGCATACGCTTTTCTTGCGACAGTGAATCATTGTCGGTTGATTTCTTTCCAACAAAATACCTCATCCTTTTTTCTTCATCCATCATGTCGTCTGCTAATGCTTCATTGTTGAACTTCTTTCCGTCAAAATATTTGGGGCGTTTTCCAACAAAATACCGCATTCTTTTATCGTCATCTGAACGCTTTCCAACAAAATATCGCATCCTTTTATCGAATTCTTCTTCATCCTGATATCGCTTTCCAACAAAATATCTCATTCGTTTTTCAAACTCGTCTTCAGTTTCACCTCTTTTGCCAACAAAATATCGAATTCGTTTGATAAAGTCTTCTGTGGCACCATCCCTTTTGCCGACAAAGTATCTCATTCGCTTCATTCCATCCTCGTCATCATCGCGTTTACCAACAAAGTATCTCATACGCTTTTCTGAGTCGCTTGTGTCATCTCGTTTTCCAACAAAGTAACGCATTCTTTTATCATACACATCGTCATCTTCAGAACGTTTTCCAATGAAGTATCTTATTCGTTTTTGAAGTTCTTCATAAGGAATTTGTCTTTTTCCTCTGATTTGTGGCTCAAATTTGCCATCGTCAATCAAATTGCCTATTTCGTTCATATAAGTATCTTCTGCTTCTCGTTTATTGCGGTCATCGTTTGGTATATTTTCAGCATGTTTCTGTTGCGAAATTTCTGAGCAAGAAAAGTGAAAAAGTTCCAAAATGCAAATAGCACAAAAAGTTAACTGTACTACTCTAAAAACCATTTTATCCCTTGCCTTGTTGATATTTCAAACTGTATTTAGTAAAGAAATCTTTATATACTCTCCAAAATTTTGAAAGTCCACCTTAATTTAATTTGTTTCCTTGGTAACAGCGTTGGATTAGAAGATACCAACTGTACTAGAACAATATTACTTTGTCATCATACCACAGACACACAATACTTATTTACTGACGGTATTGCCACCGACACATATTCATCAAGCATCAAATCGTCTCCAGTAACTTGAAGCTATCCGTTTATGATTTATATCTCCTATTATCCAAAACACATTGATGCATAATGGATAAAAAGGAAATGTGTGGGAATTGGGAGGAACTAGCATAAAATTGACATATCTTCAATCCAATCGGTATTGATCTTGTGGCGTGAAAATTACTACGTCACATTCTGTCCATCCTTCTTTGGTAAAGCCTAAAGTTTGTATCAATTACATCCTATCTTAAAATATTGACATTGCTCATTAATGTTAGCATTGTAAATTCGCATTCAAGGAAAATGCTATCAAGTCATGTCGCTTGTAATGATTATCGAAGGTACAGTCATATACACTTGTTGTTTAATGATAGGAATTCTTCAGGGATGCAAAATAAAAAACAATTATAAAGAATCTATTACAAAACAACGATTTTATTAGACCCGAGTATTCATTTTCTTTATTTTGTAAACGTGTAAAACACTTTTATTTGTAATTACAGAGACGAAAGGAAGTCATAAACGTTATATTGTTTGATGTCTGTTTTCATTATTGTTTAGTAAAAGGGATATTTAAAGATCACTCACTAAGTCTTGTATTGTAAAATCAATATAGTATAAAAAATAAATAAAGTATTGAAATAATAATTATTTGCATTAACGATCAGATTTAATTTTCTCTGTAATTAAAATCATAAGAGAAATATCATAGGGAATTTTATTAAATGCTTTAAATGAAATCAATCTTTAACAATCATATAAATTGCAATACTATACAACAGGTTTCAAACGGAAAGTCTCTTTTATAGCTGTAAATGAATTCAGTAATTAAAATATTTAGTTTTTGGTGATGAACTATTACATGGAGTTACTCCACATAATTTGAATAAATAGGTCTTACTACTGGTCATTATTCACTGATTGAGTGATTACACTATCATCAGATTTTACCCAGTCAAAATTTTTTCTAAGATGTATTAGATAATTAGGATTAGCAAACATGTGGTATAAATAAAATACAAATACCTGTTATATTTTCAATGATAATTAGCTATTCAAAAAAGATATTTTAAAACGACTATAAAAATATCTATTTAAATTGATATACTTTTTACCTAAAGTAAAGTAAATATAAGTTAATGTTAGGAGAAACAGGTTAAATAAAATTGTGTTTGATGGCTTTAATCACAAGAATTAATTAAACTAGAGATTTAGGGACGAAACAGTAATTACTTAAAGCCAAGACCACATTCTAAGGCTTTATCATGACTGTCTTGATGATCATCTGCAACCAAACCGGAAATGATTTAAGTTTTCAATAATTTTTTATGACAGATTCTGTTTAGCTTATTTGTAGAATTCTGTTTATATTCTATATTTTCAAACAAAATATTGAATATGTTACCAAAAAGAATAAAAAGAAAAAAAGGAGAATTAAGAGAAAGAAAGAAAGAAAAGAAAGTAAGAAAGAAAGTAAGAAAGAAAGAAAGAAAGAAAAATTGTTACTAATATTGTTGAAGTCACAAGCAGCACTCGAAATTATCAAAAAAAAATTTTTCTCTTGAATTAGTGTTTTTATTCAATTTAACAGAGGTAATGCAAACACGAAATAATTTATATTTAAGTGGACACTCATTAAAAGTCTTAAATATCAAAGGAGACTAACACAATTAATATTTATTTTGAGATTAAATCTCTCATTTTCATCAAATATGCAAGACAAAAAAAATTAACTAGGAGAATTTGTGTTTTAATTATAAACGTAAACAGATTATTTGATTAATAAAGATTTATACTTCAATATTTTAAAGGAATTGTGTAGGATGAAAGAGAATGATTTATAAGATATATATACATAATAAAATTTAATCTGAGTGGTTACAGTATATTGTGAGATTTATCTTTAAAATATCAAAAGATTTTGATATAAGTATCAAATGCATAAAACGTAATGCCTAATGCAGTTAAGGAAAATTTCATAATTGTCTTAATTTTCTACCTTAAAATAATGAAATATTTAGTGTTTTGTTCACTTTAAACGTGTTTTAATGCGAAATTATACTAGTGAAGCCACACATGCTTGAAATTGAATAAACAAACATCATAATTATCGATATTTCAGATTATAGATTTAAATGCAGATTCATTAATATTTTCGTTTGGTTTTAAATTTTGACATTATTTAAGCTGTTCAAGTATTAGAGTACGTTTTAGCAATGCAGGGAATCTGAACACTTCAAGGAAAAAAGATAAGACTTTGGTCAGTGACTTATTAGTATAAAGTAGTTTGTTGTACCTCTTGTTAGTTTTTTTTTGAAATGTTCATTTTATTTATTACACCACCCTGGGGGATACATTTGGACATGCCATGCGTAACTACCGTTTCTTAGTATTTCTTGTCAGTCAGCAAATCAAATACTTCAGTGAAATGCGAGGGAAGCCCTTCCTTAAAACAAAGGAAATTCCTTATCCTTAACTTAACAGTGATTGTTCGAAACAGACAAAATGTCATAAAGTTGTTAATAAAGACAAAGATCTACTTCCTGTAGGAAATGTATACAACCTGCTATCTGGAAAAAAATACTGTGAAATGTCATCGGACAACCCTGCTGTTGGTTAAAATGAATAATTTAACCTTCAATCAATGGAGGAATTAGTATCTGAAGACATTACTGATATGCCCATCCTTAAGCTTTACAGCGTTTCTAGAGATCAGTTGCAGTACTAAATAATAGGTTTATGCCGTCATAAGTTTAGACTTCTTTACTGGTAACAATACAACGTCCCTCTTTAGGGGCAACAATATGTTATGTTTTGTTATCATATTGTTGCCCCTAACTAAATGTCCAAGTAAGAAAAGACAGAACGAGATGAACACATATCGGGACCCCCGATTATATAACTCCTGACTTTTGAGATTGCTATTTGGTTTTTATTATTATACTTTTTAAAAGGAAAAAAGTAGAATATAGCCTTTTAAGAAAAAGAGACATCTAAAAGTCGGTCTTAAGAGACAGAGTATTTTAATATTTATTATGCTTTAAAAGCAATTAAAATCGTGTAAATGTCGCAAAGCTCATTTTTCAAAACTGGTAAAAAACAAATTTTTTATCTTCGATGCAAACTAATAATTAAGAAAGAATTATCATTGAAATCTACAATAAACAGATTACTTTCATAAGTACAACAGGATAATGAACTGAGGTCGATTCTTTGATGGTGTCTTAATCGTAAAAAAAATATCCGTCTGAAGCGCGAGTCCTTAATTTTTTAGTGGTATGCAATACATTACAGGATACACTTCCTGTCATACTTACAGTATCTAAAAACTTAAAAAAAAGCTTAGCAAAAAGAGTTATTTTCTGCTGCACTGATATGGCCATTTTTATATAAAAAGTAATCAAGTTAATTCATCGAATAGGAATATATTGATATTATTTTTAATGAGTTCGATAATGATTATTTCCGCCGATGTTTGGCAGACTAATTTAAAAACTACCTTTCACCGTTCTACAGTCCAGAATATGTCAAAGAATTGACCTTAGTTTACTTTGTCGGTAAACTTTACAATTATCTTCAATGAGTACGATAATTGTCATTTTCCGTTGCTGTTTCGTATTTTTTTGGCCCTTGATCTAAAATATTAAAACACTAATTTTTCTCAAATTTCAAAGCCCGCATTTAAATCGATTTTAACTTAGTACAATTTGTAATAATTACATCATGTTTCGAGATGGTTTGATTTAACAGACCATTGATGCCTGGTAACATGATTTGTTTTTTTATCGCGTGCGCCTCAGCTAGAACTATAATTTCACTGACTTGTCTTATAATCTGACGTCATTCTTTTCATCCAAGTACTATACTTTCTCATACTTTTCCTTTCACATCTTAAATTGATAGGCTCTAGTTTTGGACTTTCCGACCCAAATGTATTTGGATGTATTAACATATTTCAATGATATCAACGACATGGCCTTAAGTCAATTGATTAAGGTCTTAATGATGTAAACACGTCAAATTGGAACTTACAAAAAGATGAAGATCCAGTTAGCAAGTTGTAAAATTCAATTGCCCTTTGACATCGATGATATGTTCAATGACACCAAAACTCAAAATAATAATGTCGATGTAAGAAAAACAAGACATGCTTTACATATTAATTTGGATGACATCCAAACGCCAATCAAAGATCAAGACTGCAAAAATACAAGGCGTAATGCGACACGCAGAGTGAACAATTTGGGAATGGTGTTTCAGATATTTTAGAAAATAATGCTGAAATATTAAATGCGGCAACAAAACCATATTCATCAACTGTTCAGTTACTATTCGGTAAGTGATTCCACTTGTTTATTTTGCAAACGTTAATTTCTTGATTTAAAATAATGTGATGCGACTGTTACGTTAACTCTATATTCAACATTATTAGTGCGATATGAAACATTTTAGTTTTTAATAGGAAAGTTTGTTTTAAATATCGCGGTAAACAACCGTGTTACTGTGTAGAATTATGTGTGTAATTTTTTTCTTTGGAAATTTCTGGAATATAATAAGTTTCTGTAAAGATGATGCTTGTTGTTTATTCCATTTGGTTTTTGGTAGTGATAAGTGGGCGGTACCAAACTTACCAATAACAAGATTCGTTATCACATATTTGATAATCAACAATATAAGGGTTGGTAGGAAAGGATTGGTTCGAAAACAAATGAATGACGCCATATATATATTTATTGTATAATTTACTCAATAATCCATGTAATACGGTCATACAATAAAAATCGTATTGAATGAGTGTGACGTCATAAAATCGTGTGAATTAGGTTATATTCTTACGCACTACGCACGGGTATTTACACAGCGGATTCCAAAGCATTTTTGCAGGAACAGTCACCGGAGAAAACATTCAAATACATATTTATCAAAACAAATCACCAGTTCCTAAAAAGGGGCCAGAATAATCATGGATAGCGATTCCGAGTAACATGTGTCTGTAAATCCTTGTCCAGGTTGTTGACATTCCAGAGTGCGCGCGCTATGACGTCACACAATTCACCTAGTTCACAGTGGCACACTGTTTGTTGATTCATAATTTAAGCTGATACTTTGTACTTTTTTTTCTAAAAAGGAGATATATTGTATTTAAATTGAAAATGTGTGTTTTGTTTTTGTATCCTGTGGACAGACTATTGTTTACTTTTAATATTTCAGCAGGATTACGTTTGGCGCATGTACACAGTAACGTAACGCCAAGGCTCGTTGCATGAAAAATTTTTCAACTCGTTTCATAAATTCAGTATTACATAAACACTCATGCAAGATCCTCTATTTATTAGAGTATCCTGTCATTATATATATATTTATTGAAAAAGTATTTCAATATTATTTTTACATTAAATTGTACGGTTAAACCACATTTTGCTTTTAAATAAGATTATTAGTGTATTTATATGCATTTGTACTTTAAATGATTAAATTTCCTTTAGAACTTTAAATTTCAACTGTCATAATTTTTTCTGATAGTTTTAATGGTGCTAAAAGAAACAAGCAAATTTGTATATTTTAATTATTCTAAATAAAATGCAAATGTCTAACTGTAAATAAGTATTGATCAATGTAGCAGTTGTATTTACATTTAATATTCATTGTTAGTTCTGTATCATTTTATCAATAAACCCGTTAGTATCAACCCCTGCAAATTGACCCAGCATCATCGATGCTAATTGTTGTGATATATTCTTGGATCGGATTCTTTTTAAGTAATTTCATCTTGGGTAAAACTTTGATTGTCTTTTGGTAAAATGTTAAATAAATCAACTATTCAAATTAAAGACTCTGGTATTGAGTAATTGTAATAAATCTACATCATTTTGTTTTTGCTTTTCAAAATATCAATTTTAATTCAATGAACTTAAATTTGCGTCAAAACTCATTTATTTTTATCGATACATGGCATCGGAAGATTATCCCTGGGACAAATATTTTATACAATGAACATGTTTAAGCTATCTGTTCTTCCCCTGAACGTATTTTAAAAGCTGTGTATTTTACAAAAATCACCTATTTTCAAATACCTTTGTAGTTTTCATCTTCACCAGAGGCCATTCCGGTAACAAAAAATATACATGTATTTTCTTTATTTAAAACAGCGAATAGATTATTTTAGCATTTTAATTATCAGGTGATGTTATTTTATCAAAGTTATTTTTATCGTCAAATATTACTTAACAATTTTTTTTATTTTCCCATCTCTAATGTTTGGCTTATCTTTTTTGATCCAACAACTCTTTCGGCCCCTTGTGTCACTGATAAAGAAAGTTTTGCACACATGTCACATAAAAAAATTAAACAGGTTTATTTTTGATTTTGTTTTATCTGTTTAAAATATACACACAAATAGTTCGGTAACATTACTTTCCAAAACGGACACGCCTATAGTTTAATTAAAAACAGGAGATTTCAATAAAATATACATCCTTTAACTCGAAGATTATTGTAATCTTTATGTTTTTCGTTTCTTGTTTTGGCGGAAAATTTAAAGACTTTGTCAACTTTTTATCCGTTTGGAACTATTATTAACTCAATAAAATTCAGACATACATGATTCAGAGTTATAATATTAATATGCAGTGATATTAGTTACGATAGATTCATATGGAGACTATCTATGTATCCATCCCTTTTCAATTAATGTTAAAGCTACAATAGTGCACTCATGTGTATCATAAATCAAGAAGAACAATTATTATAAGTAGTTTCACGATATTAAGGAACCGGTTAAACACAGACCACTTTGATTTATTTAAATATTAAGTCGGAGTCCAAGCAACACTAAATCATTATTGATTTACTTCGTATTCTTCGATTAAACTGAGTTGTAGTTGAATATTATGCAATGGAAAATGACCGAAGCAGAAAAGAACATGATATAAAACAATGCAACACACTCTAAGTGAACTAGGGATTATATTTGTCTATAGGCTATGAAATGTATTTTATAAGGGATTTTAAATATATGAAAACCGTTGTTAACAACATATTGTCACCATTTATATTATCATTATCGAGTTCATGTTTCAACTAAGTTTTGATATACTTTTCATTTCTATAATCACATAGATAACTTATACATACACAAGATCAACCCCCTCCTTTAAGGATCTTTAAGGATCCTTAAAGATCCTTAAATATGTCCTTAAAGATCCTTAAAGGGGCCTTAAAGCCTCCTTAAAGCCGTCCAATCTTTAAGGATCTTTAAGGGACCTTAAAGGACTCTTTAAGGACATATTTAAGGATCTTTAAGGACTCCTTAAAGATCCTTAATGGAACTGAAATTTTAAGGATCTTTAAGGAGGCTTTAAGGATCCTTAAAGATGTCTCATCATGAAAAACTCGATTTTTTTATTTATTAATGTAACGATGGCTATAACATTAATTCAATTAAAAAGTATGATTTGTTTTTAGTATATTTTGAATTTTTATATTTTATACAACATAGGAGACTTGGATAACGCCTGTTTGAATTCTAGTTTCTACATTAATTTTTTGTAGAGGAGCCGTATGTCGTTTCATAATAATACTTCTTTCTTAATTCATAAATGAATTAGATTAAAATGTGCAGTTTTCACAGTACAGGTTATCAACCCGTGTTTTAATCAGATCGGCAGTAAGCATAAGTAATTAACGGTATTTGTTAATTGTATACAGCGGTACTTGTTTGATTATCGATCCCAGGTGATTTCACGCGCGGCTTTTGACTTTGATGTGCAGTTTCTTATCTAGGTAGGAGATCACTATAAAGCCAAATAACATGTTAAAATGCTTACCTAACCCTGAACTCTGGGTGTTGCAAATAAAGGTGTGTTTTCGGAAGTGATTTTAAGATAATGTTAATATTAAAATATAAATAAAAGTAATGGCAAAATAATCTAAGCATGTGTTATATTTATTTTGTTTTGTTTTATTTTATTTTATTTTATTTCATTTTATTTTATTTTATTTTATTATTTTCTAGGGGGGGTAGTGTTATGCATATATGCAAATAAAGCATGAGAGAGAGAGAAAGAGAAACATGAGAGAGAGAGAAAGAGAGAAGAAAGAGAGAAGAAAGAGAGAGAGAGAGAGAGCGAGCACATTTTAGTGTCTTTGAATTGACATATATGGAACTCATTACTGACACATGATGATATCGGATTTCCAATAATTTTGATTCCTAATGAAACATGAACAAGTTACAAGTGAACATATTTAAGTAAGAAACCAGTAACAGAAGATAACCATTAACTGACAAACTTTACCTAGTTGGATGTGAATTTCTGCAGTCAATATGGAGTGCAGTGGAATAACGGCGATAACCTCTCTCTCTCTCTCTCTCTCTCTCTCTCTCTCTCTCTCTCTCTCTCTCATATTCGGTTTCTGCTGACCCCCCTCTCTCTCTCTGAAACACAAGTAGATATTCTCCCTCTCTCTCTGTCTCTGAAACATAAGTGGATACTCTCTCTCTCTCTCTCTCTCTCTCTCTCTCTCTCTCTCTCTCTCTAAAATATTCAGTATCCGCTAACCCCCCCCCCCCTCATCTCTCTTTCTCTCTCAGCATATTCAGTTCCTTATATCTCGTTCTTTAAAATATTTACTTTCCGCTGATGCCCCTTATCTGTTTCTCCTTCTACCTCAATGTAATCAGCTCTCTCTCTCTCTCTCTCTCTCTCTTGTACATTGAAGTCTTGACTTGCCCGTAAATGAATTTAAAAAAAAAAACAGCTCTCCCTTTCTATATATTCAATTTCTGACAATTATTTCTTTCTGTATTTAATTCGCAACTTGACGGTGAAAATAGGTAATCCCTCCTCACACACACACACACACACACACACACACACACACACACACACACACACCGGGAATTTCTTTATGATATTACTAGTATCATAGTATATTATGTGAACTGCAGATTCCAGGAAAAAATTTACTGTTAATTTTTTGGGGGTTAAAAAATAGACTAGGAAAGACCATATTTATTTATTTATTTTATTTTATTTATTTATTTATTTATTTATTTATTTATTTATTTATTTATTTATTTATTTATTTTAATTTAATTTAATTTAATTTAATTTAATTTAATTTAATTTAATTTTATTTTATTTTATTTTATTTTATTTTATTTATTTATTTATTTTGGACATTATGGCCAATTATTTAATTAAAAAGCTGTTTGTACAGTTAACACACTGCTTCTTCTGTATCAATTACATCTCTAATTAATACATATAAATAATAATAATTTTCAAGTAAAAGGAGTAAGAAAGAACAGATGTCATCAACATTAATTAATTAAGTGATTAATACACTTGATCATCAAACATCATCTTGCTGATTGATGTTAGATATACAAGTATATTACAGGTAAATTTTGGAATGCATTCCTATCAACACATATTTTATCTAATGCAATTAAAATTCTAAATATAGATAAAGATGATGACTGCAGCAAATTATATATGAAATTATAAATAAAATAAAAACAAATTAATTTGATGCTTTTGTTGTAAGAGATATTTTAAAAGAAATATAAAAAAATTTCACAAATAAATGAAAAATGCCCACTTGCTTTCTTTCAGTCACGTGATCTCATTTGCATATTGTTAGAGACATATTTTATAATTATCAACATCAGGATCATCTCTTCCATAGCTACATAGGTAAGGTGATGGACTCCTAACTTGAGGGACCAGGGTTCGATTCCCAGTGAGAGCGGATAACAAATGAAAATTTTAGTTATAAAATTTCTTGTAATTTGTATTTAATTAAATAAAATCCAATTAGACTTCAGAATGTAATAAATAAATAAAAATAAAATTGAAGAAATAAAATTAAAAACTTGAGATTAAAAATAATATAAAGAAAATTAATTTATTATCAATTTATTTTTTAAAAATTAATAAATGCAATAGATTTTTTAAAATAAAATTTTAAAAAAGATAATGATAAAATAATATTTCATTGGTTTTTTTTTTTTTTTTTTTTTTTTTTTAAAAAGGAAAAATATAAATTTTTCCTTAAAGATCCTTAAAGCTTCCTTAAAGATCCTTAAAATTTCAGTTCCATTAAGGATCTTTAAGGAGTCCTTATAGACTCCTTAAAGGCATATTTAAGGATCCTTAAAGCCCCCTTAAAGTTCCTTAAAGGGACATTTAAGGCAGCTTTAAGGAGGCTTTAAGGATCCTTAAAGATGCCTTTTCATCATGTGATATAGAAATTGTTGTTTCATTCATTAATAACTTAAGACTTAAAATTAAGCGTGCGTGATCGCTCTTTGATTATGTTGCAACTAATCTAATGAAATCTTCCTAATATTACAAGTTGTCAGCAGCCTTAACATGTGTTTCTCTTGTCTTGTTTTATTCGGTTGTGTTTATCATAAATGAGTAATGCGTATTGTCCTTGACGCTGTTAGCTACTTCCTAGTCAAAATTTTACACTTACAATGTTTTACCATTTGAATTTTATTAATCAATAACTAATGTTTTATATTTGTTGATTTTGGATTGCATATTTTTTGGGGAAAAAAATTAAATTAAAAAAAAAAACAAAAAAAAAAAAAACCCAGCTTTTTTTATAAAATGAGTTTTTAATTATCATGCATATTATTGCCGAATATCGAGGTTATCTTATATCTTTGGACTGATAGGAAAAAATCACAACATTATATCTTTTTTTAAATGCTATATTTGAAATTAAAATCGACTTAAACCCACTTTGAAAGAAACAACAACATTGTTATGAAAATTCGAGAAATCGTTTTTGTCATTTAATCAAGATATCAACATCGGTAAAATATTTAATATTTTTACATAGAAATACATTTCACACATAACATAATATGTTTGAAGTTTTGTCAGTTCGCTTGAAGGTCGTTGACTTTTACTGGGTAACTTCGATTTTTTCGGACATAAACAATATATAACACAAAAACTTGTTAAATTTCGATGTGCCACATGTGCACATTTCGAAAAATCATTCCTCATCAGCAACACAAGGGGCCAAAAAAGTTGAAAGTAAAGAACATAAACCAAACAGTTGAAAATTAAGGAATCTAAAGTTCCAAAATTATATGATTCCAAATATAGCTGAGGAATGCTTTGCAAGAGGGAAGAAACCTCAGTTTTAAATTAAATATCAAAAACTAAGACGGCTGAAAATTTTGCTAGATGGTTACACAAACAAATGACAATTGCGATGCAAGTGGAAGAATTTTGACTGGGTAACAGTATGAAACAACATTACGCCACTTACCCTACTATAAATAGCGGTGACTTTTATGAAAAATTAAATAGCTAATCATGACTTTTAACTATGCAAATAATTAAGTGTATCATACTTAAGTAACTTCTGTCACAGAAGAAAGAATGTACTTTATAACACAAATACCTGTTAAATTTTGATATGCTATTTAACATTTCGGAAAATCATTCCTCATCAGTGACTCGATCTAGGGGCCGAAGAAGTGTGTATAAAATAAAAGTTAAGTGATAACATCTTTTGGTTTTATTTTGCTATTCCTCGTCTGATTTCGTCCATTTTCAAAGCAAAGCTTTCTTTCTTTTTCTTTTTTATGCCGTTGTAGCGTAAATGTTTTAGCTACAAAAGGATTTCGACATTCCATTCAATAATTATCAATTAAAAGCCCATTAGTTAGTTATGACTTTAAAAAATCCACAAAACTTGGAGATGATGAAAACAAAAAAATGTTATTTAGTGTTTACCTTTGAAATAAAAGAAACATAATTTTAAAGTCGCAAATAAATATAAAAAAGCCCTTTGAAAATAACACGTGACTTCCGAGAGTAATTGTAAAAAGTAGAGCCATTCACAGATTTGAAGTCATTAAAAGTAACGTACACATGCATCCATTTGAGTACAGATTAATTGACACTATAATATAACCTGTTTGATTACCAAGTATTGGATATTATGCTGTATTTATTGTCTTTTTTATTACAACATGTTCTATAAAAAGTTAAATCAAGATTCTGGTGTGAAACAAAATCCTTCCACCACCTACTCTCGGGGTTTTTATTTAAAGGGAGTATTTATACACATTAAGTTTCGGTTGGTACACAAACACGCATTTTTTTAATTAATTCTTAATAAACTCAAATATATAAGATTGAAACGGTTAAATTCTGATGATGAAGAAAATGAAATCGTATACCAAAGGGAATAAGGATAACAACTGTCAACATTATGGTTAAAATAAATGAGTGTTTCTCTGTTTCTTTCGAGTTTTAATACTTACAAACAATTACTGTTTATTCCCTACAGACAACAACAAATGGCAACCGTATAACTGATCAATAGAAACGTAAATATATTACATCGAACACAATGAAATAGAGTTTGTGTTAAAAGAACTTAATAAAACTTATATCAACCAATATACATCAAAGCAATGAAGACAATATATACCTGATTGTAAAGTCTCAACATTTAAGGATACCGGATGTATTTTTCAAAAACACAGGACGTGATGCATTTATTGTTTTCGTTGAAATGATTGAGCTTTTATGTAGATCCTTCACAGTTATCGTTTGCATGGTAAAATTAATTTATTTGTATTGCTGAAATTAAAATGCCATTTAAAGCACTGATACAAAGCGTTTTCAACAAAACTGTGCTATCAAGGGTATGGTGAAGCTCGTACAAATTATCAAGTTTGAAAGCACTTCGATTTTAACTACTTGCATTTTCCAAAGTACCGGAGTAAAGTAAAAGTTAGATAATCAGTGGGGTTTGCTTTACTGTTCTTCTAGTTCACAAAATAAACATTCATTTTTAAAATAAATTTGTAAGGATTTTGACTAATTTGAATTTAACCGAAAAAGTTTTTTAATGTTGTACTCTAAAATAAGTTGCGTAATGGTAAAAAAAAATTCATTATTACTTTCGGCTTTTATTTGAAAAAATTCCAAGTTATCAATGTAAACCCCTTAAATAAGTTTAATAATAATAATAATAATAATAATAATAATAATAATAATAATAATTTTATTATTATTATTTTACTAATACGAGTAATAATAACAAATATACCAACAACGTCACTAAATCCAACTTAATAGGTTTTAAAACGCAATGCTGAATTTAATTTAGAAAAAATTAAAGTAAAAAATATCGAAAAAAGATTTAACTTTTTTTTTTCAAAAAATGATACATGATGATGATTGCAAATACTGTTTATCCAGACGAAATTGTACACTTTTTGTACATATCATATCTTTGTTTAAATTGTTGCTCAGTTTTTGCATTGTTCTTTATTATTGTTACTAGTAGTAGTAGTAGTGTTATTGTTATTAGGGTGTAATATTTAGAATTAGCAAGATCTCCGGTGATAACTGTTTTATGGTCATTAATGAAGACTGATAATCTAAGATATTAACGATTGAACCTACAGTCAAGTCTCAAGTGATTTAATAAAGTAAAGACATTCAGAAAAACTCAAATAAACAAAGATTAAATTTACTTTACACGAAGATATTATCCAATCTTTTTCGTGAAATAATCTTTGCACGGTATCGTTAGAATCAGTTGATTACACTGGTTTCTCTACTTTGGTTTCTTTTCATTAACGAGTTCAACTGCACTCATTCTCAATCACTTTAAAACTGGTCATGTAATCAGCTATATGGATAACATAATTATAAAGCTTATCACAAATTAGTTGTAGAGAATTGATTATTTTAAAGCTTATATATTATTTATAACCACACGTAGCAGATTTTGGTAAAAATGTTGATAAATATTTTTATCTTGTTTTCAATATATTTAAACGTAGGTATTTGTTTTTTACCTAAAAATCACCACAAACTAAAGACATTTATTTGTATATTAGGTAGATGTTTCTAATGTTTGAAAAAACGTACAAAATCTCAGAATTAAAAACCTGTTGCTTGGAACACTTACGATGACACAAGGGTGAGGTCGATGTATAGCAGTTATTGTCCATGTAGTGTTTATCGCTCCGATTAATTCAAACAATATTTGTTTTACAAGCTCCTAATTAATTTCTGACGTAAATCATTCTATATCGTTCCTAAAATGATTTATTTCCTAAATTTAAACAAAGACATATACATGAAAAAGAGATCGTTTGCCTTGTTTTGTAAAATAATTAGATAACTCTGTTAATTTTTGATTCACAACCATATATCGGTGGTTTTTCTCACACTTGCGACAAATTTGCGATAGTTTGACCATCGATACACGTTATATGCATTAAAAGAACTGTTATACTTTTTAGAATTTAAAACAAACTTTAGCATTTTTAAAAGAATGAAAACTCGTTGTTTTTGCAAAATGTGTTTAACACAATATTACATTTTAAAAAATAAAACTTAATAAAAATTAATAAACGAACACCACTTTAAGGATATGTATAAATAAATAAACTAATATTAATTGATCTTGCTCATCATCCCCATATGTCTATAAACCAGCTGGACATGTAATAACTGGTGATCTCAATATAACTGAGAACACTAAATTATAACATGCCTTCTTTCAAAAGGTCCGAAATACAGGGAGGCTTAACCTGTTACTTGAGGACAGATTTCAAAATTACTATGGGTTCTGTGGTAGACGTTGGGAATTTCATACAGTCAAGGATTGCCAAACATAAAGGATATATGTATACTAAACCGTCTCTAGTGCTTAAAGACCCTGAAGTTTCTGCAATCTTTACGGGCAAACATAGCAGGTATGTTGTACCAGCTGATAAAGCTTCTTACAACATTTTTTTTCGTTTGTAAGAAATTCTACGTTAAATAGTTTTTTCAGAAGCTTGATTCAGATAGTATATCAGCTAGTCCTACTTAAACCAAAACTAATGTGACCAAAGTTGAACTTTTTTTAATCATAAGGTAGTTCTCGAGTTTTTCGGTATTAATTTAAACCAGGTAGAATTTGACCTTCCTTACTTGTATTGGATTCCAAAACTTCACAAAAATCCATACAAGGAAAGATATATAGAAGGTCCCCTTTAAATGTACTACTACATCATTATAAGTGATTCTAACAAAC
Organism: Tegillarca granosa; assembly: GCA_029721355.1. Lineage (NCBI taxonomy): Eukaryota > Metazoa > Mollusca > Bivalvia > Arcoida > Arcidae > Tegillarca > Tegillarca granosa. The sequence continues at coordinate 41,561,286 of CM056599.1, read as the reverse complement.
AATTTGACAATCGTCAAAGATGGCTTCCAGACTTATTCAGAAAGAGTCTACTTTACATCTAGTATCAACCAATTATAGATTCTAATAATTTTTAAGAACTATTTGATAGTCTTTCATTCTAAATTTAATGAACGTCTAAACAAATCATTTACTTGTCATTCTTTCACAAAAATGGTAAACCAAGATATTAATATCTATTGCTCAACAAGGATTCTGGTTATTTTGTAAAACACCATATAGACTCCAAAACAAAAATATACTAAAGATACCATCAACAAAATGTTAGCGTTTTTGATAGACAACATATTTGTTGTGTTTGGCAATGCAATTCTCTAATCAAAAATCGATATACCAGTGGGCAAAACTGTGCGCATTCACTTGTTGATTTGTTTCTTTATTCATATGAATCAGTATTTTTACAGAACTTTGTCAAATCTGGAGAGAAGACTGTCACTAAATCATTTAACTCCACATACAAGTATACAGATATATAGATGACATTCTATCTCTAGATAATCCAAAATGTTGAGAATATGTGAGTGTCATCTATCCAAGTGAACTTGAAATAAAAGACACGACAGATTCTTCATGTAATGCTTCATATTTGGACTTGTACTTCAATTATGACACCTACGAAAGATTACATCTGAAGCTATACGACAACATGAAAACTTCAATTGTTCTATTATAAACTTTGAAGTAATATCCCTGCTTGTCCTGCGTATGGTGTGTATGTTTCACAGTTTTGATGTGACATATGTGCATATTTCGGAAAATTATTCCTCATCGAAAAAGTTGATATAAAACCATAAGCCAAAAAGTTGAAAATCAAGAAACAAATTGTTCAATATTATATGAATCCACTTCCAATATTGCTTCGCACGATGGAACGAACCTTAGTTTTAAATATGTTAAAAATTACGTCGACTTGAAAATTTGCTTCATGGTATACATTATCTGTCAGTACAGACTACTGAGTTTAGCATACCTTTGGGCACTTTTACTTCACCAGCAGCAATAGTAAATATTTAACAAAATTATCTGTTAAATTTTGATGTGCCATATTTGCACACAGATATAAATCCAAAGGATTCACAGCTAAAACGGTAAAAAATACAATTTCAACAATATTCTAAAAGCGGTTTTGTTTTATTACATCTGGAATGTCCCATTTTTCAATCATTGAATGTTATTTAAATTTAAACTAAGTACATGACACATTCACTTTAGTTTAAATTTGTATTAATTACTTCTTTTGAAATGATATATAAGGACATTGAACCTACTGTATATAGACAAATAATACAATTTTATGTAATGTAACATTAAAGCCTTTAGCTATATCCATACGTTGTTTTAGTGGAACAAAGACATTGGCAGCTGCTGAAAGCATGTACTTGACAATACATAATTAAAAAACCATTGAATAAGATGATAATAACACCAACTGAAACCACAGACGTTATAAAAACCAGACCTTGGAAAAGATACGTGACAAGATAAAAAAAGATACATAGTAATGTCTATTTGGTAATGCTATGATTCATCTAGTTGTTAAAATGTACATCAGCATGTTAGAAATTTTTTTTAGTCAATGTCAATTTTACACATAGTATAAGTGTGCTTTTTGAATGATTGTCTAATATATAAGATAATTTATATCTTTTCTCTAATAAATTGCTTGTTGTCCAATTCTATGTTTTAGCATGTGCAAAATTTAATCATAATAAAATATCGTTGAAAATAGAATACAATCATATCTATTCTATCCTGTTTATGAAAATCAACGCCGCTTTTGTTCTGACAGGTTATTAGGGGGATATGATTATTTATGATTTTGTATCATTTACAATGAAAAATGAAAACATTATTTTAGTTGATTTTAAAAAATATTTTATTCCGTTTTATATAGATGAAAGGCAGAAAACCATACGCATTTGAATTTTGTATCGAATATAAATTTGACTGAATCTTATTTTAAAAAATAATAATCAAATATTATGTAAAAAGAAATTTTCTAATTTTTTTTCAAAATATTTAGCGATTGAAAACAATCAGATTTCCAAGTGTGTAAACCGGTATCATGACTAAAAGCAAGGTCTTTTGTGATCGTGTTTTATTCCATTATTAATGTTTTTTTTTCTTATGACACTATCTTATTAACTATCCAAACATCGTTATCCAAAATAACAAACTTTTCAAATTTTTTGAAAACTTTTGTTAAAATTATGTAATTTCTGTTTTCATAATATAAAACAGGAAGTCTCAGATCTGATATTTATTTTATGTTCCAGGACATTTCTTTTCTTTTTGTGCAATAAAATTGGTTAAACAGACAAAAATTATAGTAGTAGTTTTAGCGACAACCAAATGTTAGAAGTTTTATCGTATTAAATGTGGTTAAAACAATATAAAACTAATACATTTGAAATGAAACATGAAGAAAAACTAATAGACAGTGCAAAATTTGAAAAAAGTTTGAATTTATAACAATATAAAAAACACAATTTCATCTACATACACTGAATGGCTAACGAAATTGGATTTACATACAAAATGATACAAGATAATAAATCACAAAGATATAAAATGAAAAAGTTAAACATTAAAACTTACATGGCTGAGGATACAAAAACACAGTTTTGTATTAATAATGCTATAATTGAATTGCCATTTAATTAAAGATGTGTGGGCTTAGGGGGTGCGTTTTGTGAAAAAAAATCAAAATAAATAAATAAATAAAAGAACAAGAACTGTTTTAAAAAGCCTAAGAAGTTTTTCTGTATTCAAACTAAGGACATCAAAAATATATCTTTAAGGAACGACAATTACCGAAATCTAATTTCAATGAGATTCATTAATTGCATTATTTCAGTATTTTTTTAGCTTATATTGATTAGAACACATTTTACTTAATGTTTGATTGCATTTTTGGAACATATTAATTGATGAAAAATATCAAAATATAAGAAAACTGTAATTCAATATTGTGTACGCGCTTTGAAGAAATTGCATTATTGCATAAATCGAGCAGTTTTGGAAGATGTTGAAAATATCATAAAATTAAACAGAAACAATTTAAAACTTTTTTAAGGGACATGGAGTTTTTTGTTACAGGTTGAACCAAATTTATTTATTTTTTTAATACTTTGACTATCTGTATCATAGCTACATTATCACCCACCAAAGCTTCTCTTGCGTATAGTGTAAATGTTTAACAGTTTATACCGTATTATAGAGCTTATTCCCTTTACGGGGACATTTTTCAACGAAGCAGGCTGTTTGAAATTAAATTCTTGTCTCAAGGAGTTATAAATCTGGATACACGTGCTCTGATTAAAAAAATAATAAGTTTATATTCAAGGTCATCGATTAAATTTTTAAAAATCGTATCTTGGTTATAACTCATTTGTAGGAGTTTTACTAAACTTAATCGAAATATAATAAATGGCTAAATGATGTAAATCATCATCTACCGATACTATAACAGGAAAGATAAGGTTACATATGGTAAACAAGGAATGGGGTAGACTATTTGATATACCATGTAAAGTCAATACTTATTTATACAATTCTGGAAGTTTAACCTGTTTTAAGTGTACATAATGCAAAACAAAATCTTTTTAAGAGTTATAAAATGTATTCGATACTATTTTATCAAAATAATTAAGTTTTAAGAGCGTCACAGTGTTTAAGATAGACAGTTCTAAGATAAATAGACAGGTAAAACCATTTACTTATTCTGAAATTATAGTACTTCCTTTATAATTTTTTTGTTAATTTATTAACAAGGAAAATTAACTATTTGTTTATAGTCAATATAATTCCACAAAATCAGGACCAGAACAATACCCTGAAATATTTAGATAATCGCAGTTGCTTCATATTTATTTCATAACACTGAACTGTTATTGTTACAATATGTGTCAAGTCATTCTAATTAATAAACGCGTATCATCACGGATAGAAAGGAAATTATATAATGAACAACCGCTGTTTTTAATAAAACATAGCAAACCTTAATAGTGTAAAGTTATTCTATATAATTATATACTGACAAATGATGATATCTGTAGATATTATTTACAACCTCCCTGAACATTTTTCAAGAAAGAGGAAACAAAGGAAATTAGGTTTAGTAAACTGATATAGATTTTTTGTAATAATGCATATCTTTACACTAAGGGGAAACCGCACATTTATGTCTAAAATAGAAAGGCTCCTAATTCAGCATAAAGGTCACACTTTTTGACAAACATTTACAATAATTTTGTCCAGTTTACTAGAGGTTGTTCTCTAGTCAAGATCTTGCATCGTAAACTTCTCGCACTAGGATATGTCACGCATATGACATAAATCCAGGCAAGATAGCACTTAAAATAAGTTAATTAGTGAGGTCCATATTATTTAAAATACAAAAACAAGTTGAACAAAGATAACAGATTTAAAGATTAATTTTTATTTGAAAAAATATCTTATGTCCGAAAAACCAATTTCTTTCTTGTCAAATAGTACAAAAGCTTAATTTGTAGAAAATATAGTAAACGTAAATTATCTTTAAAAATTAGTTAAAATAAAACAAAACAAAAAAAATGAATAAACCTTAATCCTTTTGATTCGATTGAAGGTGCCCATCTAGACTAACAATATTACTTCTTCAATGTATTAAACTGCTTTCCATAGAGAGCAACTAGATTTTCCTGCCCTTGCAAGTTGCACAGTTTCAAAAAGATACAATAAAAAAGTTATAAAAGACGAAGAAATTGTAACTGTAACATTTAATACAACTAGCAATGAATCAAATAAACTGATAGAAACACAAGATAACATGCGAATGCAATAATCGGCAATCTTATTTCTGTACCATTACTTTATTCTCGATTTTTGACATGAACTGATATAATCAGGGGTAAATATAAAGATTAATCAGGATTGACAACTACAATATGCAATAACGGTCTAATAACTATTTGCTTCGACTATTTTTGCAGTTTTTGGTTAATAAAAAGACATAAAAAACTCGAACTATGAATCTCTGATACACTGATACACAGACACGGAAGATATCATATACCATTAACCTAGGAAAAGCTTTAGAGTCATTGATATCTTTCAGCGTCACTGGTCAACATTTTAATTCTGGGATTTAAGACAAAGAATGATTTACTGGGATGCAAAAAAAAAAAAAAAAAAAAAAAAATTAACTCAAGGGAAGGCAACAAAAGACAAACACACACTGCGACATGTTCGATAATATTGGAAGAAAACAGACAAAAATACAAAAGTCCCAAAGAAGAAACTATTTTAATTTCCAACAAATATTGGTTTTTTTCTTGTTTTTTTAATTGTTTTATCACGAAGTGCTATATTTTTTTTTAGATATATTGGTTCCCTTTTACACGTCGATGGCATAAAGGACACTAGCGATGAATATAACACGTTTCTGAATGAAAAAGGGGGTTACTCAAATAAAACACAAATATTGCAGTCCTTGTCCAAATCTCAATCCCAAAAACAAAGTAAAAACTTTAAAAGCTTGTTAATTTAGTTATGTTAGTAAACTTCCATCAAGGAAGTAAGGCCGGGTGAGGAACCCCCTGTTTAGCTAGCTACACCCGTCACTTGCAAGTCAATTTTGAGAATGAAAGGAACAAAGAACTGTGGTAAGTCATATATATCCAGTATAAATGTGGATACAGTGACAACTGACATGTAAATTATAATGATTATTATATGAAAAGGCAGGTTTATTTAAGAATTATTGTTGATATTTTCTAATTGACTGAATTAAGAATTTAAAAAAAAATTTTTTATTTAAAATTTCCATTTTTTTAAAAAAAATTTTATATTTCAAATTTTTTTTCATTATAAAAACTTCATAAGGTTTTTATTTGGATTTGTTACATCATTCTGACATATGAATTCTTTCTACCCACTTTAACAAGTTTCTCCATTAATTGTTTTAATAGTAAAATGTCAACAAAGGAGACCCGATGTCAAAATAAAAAGACTTAATAAAATTATACCAGTAAGCATTAAAGAAAGCAAGCACTTCAATTTTATTGAGTTACCATAAGAAGGGGTTTTGAAAACAAAATCACCTCTGAAAGAGGGTTGAAAATTTACATCTTCTCTGAAAAGTGCTATAATATATTTACAACTTAAGATTTTTAATCATTCAATACACGGTCTATGAATTTACGACTCGTACATAGTTGTATGTCATATTTATTGATACAATTTCGTCTCAAAACACATGAATCATTATCACATGTAAAGTTTAATCATTTAATCCTTCCTGCTTAAAACCTACTGTAAGGAAATGGATTTTCATTTATACTACTTCTAGTATTAACACGTATATACCCATTTATTCGTGTTTTTATGTATTTACGTTATTGATCTCAATGGTTTGTGTCATTTTTGAATAAAATATTTCAATCGACAAAAATGTACTTTTCAACACAATAAAATTTCAAGTCAATATATTCAAATTGTTTTACACAAACGATCGGTAAATGGTGAAAAACTACGTGTTGTTTCTTAATCCTTTGAGTTTTTTATATGGCGTCCTAAGAGCCCATACCAGTCCACGTCTAGTTTAAAATTCGATTTGTTAGAAATATTTTAACAGCTCCCGTTTAAATTTTGCAGTCGGTAATAGCCAGATCTTACTTTATTTAATGATGAAATGAAAAGAAAGAAAAAGAAAAAAATATACCAACAACAAACAACAAAAGGTACAAAAATATTTTAGTAATTGCCAAATACAAATAAATCTTTTATAAAATTATAAACACAATTAATAGTTTATACCAATGAAATTTATCGAAATTTATCGATCTTCACATCGAAAAAATAATATTAGGGGCGTATAGTTACTTGTTTTGAAGAACACTATATGTCATATTAAAGACTTCATTATGACTTGCTAGATAAACAGCTCTAGTCAATCTGGTGAAGATTTTGTTCTAATTAGCTCATTTGTGAACCTTTTTTTGTAATTTTTCATTTTGTGTGAAAACAATATACACGGTGATCTGTTAAGCAAACTCAATATTGCATCATAAGATTATTGATTACTGATATATACATTTTACATTCTGAAATCGTGAGGGATAATAAAAAAAATTTATTCTATATCTTATCTTTTAAAGCGTGCACGTTCCATTGCTGTTTGTTTCTTAACGTAAGTAAATCAAGTTGTGTACACTGCCATACATCTATATTTTTCATTGTCCTGTATCTATTTCCGCTGACTGTGACAATTGAAACTTTAAGGGATTATAGGGTCATCTTCTTCCAATAACGATTATGTCTTAAATATCTTTACTTTAGGCATCGACATCAATTTTGTTTCTCACTGCATTGGATTGTTGAAACGTCAAGTATCGAATCAAATTTGCTTTTACCATTTAGAGCCGATAGAATGCATGTTCTGCTTTAGAGATCGATAAGTATAATATGCATTATTCATCGAAACTTTGTCGCATTTTATATTGCGTTGGCTGTTACCGAGTACATTTTAAGTTGCTATTTTTCTGTTATTAAAAATGGAATATAAACTGTACAAACCTGTCACAGTTAAAAATTGTGTTGATAGGTGAGTAAGGTCACCATGCTTTTACAAAAACGCAGAAGTAATAGAATATTCTAAAACACATTTTTGTCGGTGAAAGTAAAAGTAAAGACATCGACATGTTATAATTCCACATTAACTCATGCCAATAACGCTAGTGGTCTTTAAACAGCATGTTTTCAAATCAAACGTATCCCTTCAATTGTATTTAAATCTTCTTTGTACATTTTTAAGATATTAGGCGCGATTTTCTAGCTCCAAGATCATTGTCGTTGTGAGTCGGTTCTTTATCTTTAATTATCATGTTGATGATCATAATGATAATATTTGCAGAAGAAGAAGATATATCTTCTACACCAAAGATTTTTTAATAATACTTAATAAACTTATAAGATTGTCATCTACAGTAAATAGATTGTATTTTAACAAACAAGTCTTCTTAATGAAAAAGTATTTATAAAATACGCCTTCTGGAGTGCCCGCTTGACCACGATTGTCGAGGCAATAATGTCTATCTAGAATATTTCCCCCTCAAAAATGAGATTATAGACTGAGATTATAGTTTTTATTGGTTATCCGCTTTATTAGATTAACTGCCTATATCACATATCTTGTAAATTAAATCATCTGGTAGTAACATTGATAATTATCGAGTTAACCTAAAACGTTATTGTTAAATATATAGGAAAACTAGGAATAATCCGTTCAGTACTGCCACGGGAACTTAGGTTATACATCTATTGGCAGTATGAGATGAAGCATGTTCAATTGGTCTAAATATTTACAATCCTATAATTACTTTTTACATGAAGAACGTTATTAATGACGATTACAATCACTTTATGGAGTGAATTCGCACTCTTACAAATTAACGTCAAAGGCACGCGCGAATGTACTCACAGCTTCGCTAGAAAATACGCACTGTACCAAATTGACGTCACAAGCACGCGCGAATGTTGTCATAGTTTCGCTTTCGTTCGCTGTTTTTGTAAATGAAGTATATAGTGTTAATAACCCCAAACCGGCTTTTAATTTATTGTTGCGTTAGACTTACATTTTGTTTTAATTAAATTCACAAAATTGAGTGAAATATAGATATCAACACTACTTTATTAGTTATTATAAACAATTTTCTTTGCAATTTTATCCAGTTAAATAAAGAGGTAACATAATTTTTTAAACGAAACGCATTTCAGAACAGGACACAATCAATTGTCGAAGGCCATTACTTAATATTTACATTTGCTTTGCAACTTTACTATATAAACATGTTTGAGACATGTGGAAAATACAGTACAATAACTGACATTGATCATATGATCATTACATTGTGCGTATGAATATTTCACTCTCTGGACTATTTTTTAGAAGTTTCATAACAAATCAACAACACAGCCTGAGAAAAAAATTAATTAATTTTAAAATATACATTGACTTAAATACACAACGGAAAATTTCAAATCATCTAAAAAGTACCCTTATTTCTCTTTATACTAAAAAAGTGTGTATGGTACCATCTGTTTTATAAATTTTATTTCCCGAGCTATGGAATTTCACCACCAGTTAAATTGAGTTTCACATTGATGAGTCTGGAGAATATGTAACTTAAAACATGAAATACAACCAAAAAATTTTCAGAGGGGAGATATCTCATACAGACGAAAATAGCAGATGTTAAAAAAGAATATATATGCAACTGAGACGGTCGACTGTCCTGTAAAAATGTTAAACCGCTGTTTCCAGCGCTTCGATAAAACTGACAAAAATCCCAAAGTTTGTTCAATCAATATAATAAAAAGCCATGGCTGGTCCTGAAGAGTCTGATATATGGTTCATGTTCAATCCACTTTTAAAACGCACATTAACCCGTTTTTATCCGACATATGCCATGCTTCAAAAGTTGAAACTAAATACACTCCTCGCTGTTTGCGGGTGACGGCCATTCAGCATCTCAATGACCTGGGGTACGAAGCTCGGCACAAATATGTTTATGTCGAACAATAAATGAGAAGCTTCTCCCTATTTTACAACAGAACTGTCTCAACACAACAGAAAAAACGTCATAGTAACTCATTGTCAGAATTACCTCACCCTGCAAAAAATTTAAACACTGAATCAGCTGTTGTACCGCGCCTAAATGGGTCACAATCTGGTCGCATCATGTGGTCAGTTCTACAAGTTCTTCGAATAATAATGACAGAAACTATGAATTTCCAAAGCAGATTACATTTCCGTCATCCAATTAATTCACTCCTGGTTTCTTCGTAGATTCCAATTTCTCGCACTGCACTTTTAAATTTCCAAAAATGACAGCAAGAGTGAGACATCATTTTCGTGTCAATCTTCGAGACTGTTAACTTGTTCGTCATCCGCCATAGGAAATTTGTTTTTTTTTTTTTTTTTTTTTTTTTTTTTTTAAAATAATTTCGTAAAATTGTTATGAAAGTGACTAAATTGATGTTTTATATAAAATGTGCAAAACAATGTGATGGTTAATAAAATATTTCATAATTTTTGTAAGTTCCGTGTTTTTTTATGTTGTACTATATTTTGTTTACATTGTTACGCTGTTCCAATAATTGACCCCGCTTCTCGTCGAATGCGGGAAAATTCAAATTGATGTGATAAAAATTCAAAAAAAAATAATTAATAATTAATATAATGTAAATATAACCATTGAACAGCATAGCTATGGCAGTTATTGGATTATAAATGACATAACTTTGCCAGGCAAACTGAATAACGCGCGTTATGGTTAAATAGACTTGCACTACGGATCAAGTATTTCAAAATGTAAATTTAATTTAATTTAAACCGCCTAGACTTTCAATATTAATGTCGTATGGTCAAATAATTGGCAAATGATGTAAACTTGCTTGCTGTAGATCCACTTTATTTTTTTACCATTCACCAATGACTACAATGTTAACCCAGAAAATGGAAACATGTAATCGGCATTAATTGATATATCATTAGAATTTAACTGAAAGTGTATATAATTCGAGCATTTTAAAAAATCTGCTATGTCTGTGAATGATCAACTATCTCGAACAAATATATAACACAAATTTTTTTGTGCACATTTTGGAAATTCATTCCTCATCAGTGACACTAAGACCGAAAAGTTTGATACATAAAAATATACGCCAAACAGTTGAAAATAATGAATTTAAAGTTGCAAAATTAAATAAAACCAAATCCAGCTATGGAATGCTTTGCATGAGGGAACAAACCTTAGTTTTAAATAAATTACAAATTTTAGACATCTGAAAATTTTGCTAGGTGGAACATTTTCTGACAGCACAAAGTACTGCCTACTGAGTTATGGATACCCTCGGGAAGTTTTACTCCACCAGCAGCGGTACCCGTTCAGGGGTATAAAATATATAACATAAATATCAGTAAAATTTTGATGGGCCAGATGTGCAGATAAACCTCTCTCTCTCTCTCTCTCTCTCTCTCTCTCTCTCTCTCTCTCTCTCTCTCTCTCTGTGAGCATGTGTGTGCGCGCGTGTTTATGTGTGTGTGAATGTTAATATTATATGAAACTTATTAAGAAAATACAATGAGTGTTGTGAAATCTAAAACTATAAAGTCATTCATTTGTAATTTGTAAAATTACAATTAAAAATGGTTCCCCTTTGCAGGTTATAGTATCACGATGTAATTCACGTAACGCATATCAGTAACATACCGAAGACCGTTTTTTTTTATATTACTCTGTCTACCTTCCTCTAAGGATTAGATCTTTGTTGCGGTGGTCTATTAATGTGGCTTTATAATTTTTATTAAAATCATTTAATAAAGTTGATTAATAAATAAAAAGGTTTCTGAAATAGTTTTGGATTTATTGTAATGTAAACCAAATAGCTTTTTATTTTTCAACTGTTTGGCTTAAATTTTTTTCTATCAAATTTTTCGGCCCCCTAGTGTCACTGATGAGGAATGTGCACACATGGCACATCAAAAGTTAGCAGGTATCCGTTATATATTTACTACCCATGAGTGGATACCGCTGCTGGTGGAGTTAAATTCCCCGAGGGTATCCATAACTCAGAAGGGAGTACTTCGTGCTGTCAGAAAATATACTATTAAGCAAAATTTTCAGACATCTAAATTTTTTTAAAATTTATTTGAAACTAAGGCCTGTTCTCTCGTGCAAAGCATTCCTTACCTGAATTTGGATTAATATAATTTTGGAACTTTAGATTCATTATTTTTCAACTGTTTGGCTTATGTTTTAAACTACTTCTATAACTCCTTCTTAGTTTCTTCTATAGTATAGCTGAGAAGTATATTAGATTTGACAATGCACCTTCATTTGGGCTTAATATTATATTGGTTGAAACGTCGAAAGTTAAGTACTTAAAACTGTGTTCTTAAGTGTTTCATTTCCAGAAATGAACGCTATTCTTTAGATCAATCAGAAACTATACGATAATTGTGATGACTTTTTTTTATTTTATTTTCAACTTTTCTTTTCTTTGGAGTAAAATTTCTTCTTCTGTTTATGATGTATATGTTTCACAATTAATACGGTTCAGTAGAGCTTGTTTCCACTATTGAGACCTTCTACAACGAAGCAAACTACTTACAATTTAAATCGTTGACTCAAGGATATTGCAAGTCTTGGATAATCAAGGCCTTTTAAAAGTTTAATGGCTGTCATGACAATATTGAAGATGAGCATGGAGTCACTGTATCGAAACTTATATTGGATATATTTATAGTCCTTTTTCCTTAATTATCAAATTTGACTTTGCACTTGACGGGTGTAGCTAGCTAGCTAGACGGGAGGTGCACTCAGCGTCACTTCCGTGATGGGAGTTCACGAATATAGCTAAATTTGCCAGTTTTCAGTTGTTGTTTTGATTGTGATTTAGTTGGACATGAACTAGTATGTTTGTGTTTTGTGTTTCATTTTCATCACAAATATACCAGTTTATTTCCAATTGAAAAAGGGATACATTGTATTTTTGTTACTTTTGAATACAGCTGTTTTGAACAGAACCAATAAGTAACGAATTTTGTAGACATAAATCCTTGTGTGTTTTAACTGTTACACTTTTATTAAAACTATAGACAATCAATAATTTAAAATGGGGTTCTTAATTGTTGGATCTTAAGGTATTGATGTCATTCGTTATCCGTGATAGATTGTAAAGTTTTGCTTTTGAGTTAAATTGCGTGTTGGATAGAACCAATAAGCAACAAATTCGGTAGTCATGAACTATCATGAAAACCTTCAATTAAACAAACAAATTTGATTATTACATATATACCTTGTCATACCATGTAACGTATTTATTAAAAAGCACATACCAGAACTTACAAAAGGTAAACCACAAAAGGAATTCCAGTACCTTAATAAATTGATAAATCCAATCAAGGAAATGATGTTTTAATCTCCCGAGAAGGTTTTCGAATCCGAATATAAATATTGTGTTTGATTTACATTACATAATTGAAAAACGCCGTTATGTACTGAAACACTGATTTGGGGTTGGATTCTTCAAGACTTTAACTAGTTATATTTTGTTTAAAACATAAATAACCTTTTTATTATCATTTTTGGATATTTGAAGAATTTTAATAGATTTGTTTATTTTTTAAAAGGTAAATAATCTTTTGATCACTCTTTTGGGATTTTTGACAAAAATTAATAGATTTTTATTTTAAACGTAAAATGAACATATAATCACTGGATTGGTTGTCATCAAATGTGTTAAAACCATAAAGACATTTAGAAGATTTAACACTGAATTGCAATAAATGACTTAATAAGTAAAATTAGATTTAATGCGATTAAAGTTCGTTGCTCTTAAACTCGTTTTAATAACCCTTTCTTTTATACATGGCAACTATCTATCAATCTATGTATCAATCTACATTTTTCTACCACAAACAGCTCCTCCGTCCCTTCATATATACAGAACCAAAAATAAAAGACAAAAAGTATGTCGTCGGTAATGTGTATAACATTTAATTTTAAAATTCATAGTTTTTATAATACTAATTATTCAACCAGAAGTATATATATATTAAGCATTAAATTACAATAACAAACTTGTTACTATACGTGATCATTAAACTATAAGAAGAAATAGTCAATTAATTAAAAGCTTTATTTTACTACTTGTAGTTGAGTTGAGTTGAGTAATTGTGCTTAACGTCCCAGTCAAGAACATTTCACTTATATCGAGACGTCGCCAGCTATAGGCGAAAGTGCAGAAATTTAGCCTGTGCGTTTTGCTGATGGCATTATACAGCAGGGTTCTTTATCGTGCCACGCTGTGACACGGGACCTCGTTTATTTTAAGTTCCCATCGAAAAAAACTGTGACTTTCATTTCGTAATGCAGAGTGCTTGGCACTTCCCATTTTCAAGTCTTGGGTCTGACTCGGTCGGGGTGCGAACCCACGACCTTCCACTTACGGAGCGAGTACTCTACCAACTGCGCTACCGCAGTGGTCCCTACTTGTAGTTCAGGACATTGGTTTGAATTAGTTAGGCTAATACATAGGTCCAGTAGTTATCAAGACGAAACCAATTCCGAAAAGCAAATCATTGATTTCCTAAAATGTCTCAGTCAAATTGAAGGAAGAGATAATTAAGACCGATGGTAGTACAACTTTTTAAGATTACCTGGTCCGTACAAAAAGCATTTTCGTGACAATACTAAAAGGTTTGAGAATAGAATGTTATTCAGGATATGAGTTTATCCAGTTTACTTTACATATATTCAACATAGGGAAACGTGTTAAATATTCACTATTAATTTAATAAAGGGATCAACTTTTTTCTTCTTTAAAGCTGCATTAAGATCTCCAAAGAAAAAATTAAAACGGTGCTAATCTAATTAATGATGTTCCTAATGAACAATGTTTCATTTGGTTCAACGATAAAAGCTCGAATGAATACAGAAATTACAGTAATTATCCAGCAAGATGCAGCATTTGTGAGCTAATATTAGAACATGGTTATGTCATCGAAACCCGGGTTATTTAAACACAACTTTAAAAACGGTGAAATACGATAAATTAAACACAGAACTTCGTAAAATTTGTCATTTGTGACTTAGTAAGGGATACATTACACCATTTCAAATACATCTGGATATTAATGAAGACAATTAATGCATTTTGTCATGTTTCACCATCGATTCATGGGTTTTTTCGTACACCGTGCGCATGCTCCAAGCCCATAATTACCATCGTTAAACATTGACCAACCGGTCAGAGGATTCCGTTTATTTACAGCTAAAAGAAATAAAATTTTAAAGAATGAATCTCCCGGATCGTGGTTAAAGGATATCTATTTTTTTAAAAATATATTTTTAAAAAATCAAAAAAATCAAAAAAAAAAAAAAAAAAAAAAAAAAAAAAAAAAAAAAAAAAAAAAAAAAAAAAATTCAGAAAATTGAAAAACTTAATGCAGCTTTAAGATAATGCTATCCTCTATATAACAATTGAGTGGACATTTAGACAATCAACAATGAATCGTTGAAAATCTATTTAAAAAAAGGAAAAAATAGGTGTAGCATCATTGCATTTAACAAACAAATGCTTGAAAAAGGGCAATCTGATTATATTATATTCTGTGATGTGAACGCCGCTTGAATTAACTGTAAGCAACAAAGGCACTCCTCTTGAAGAAAAATTAAGAACAAGTTGTTTTGGAAATTACAAGGCTTTTATACGTTTTGCTGATTTTTAAACCACAATATTAGATTCATTAAGTCATTTGTATTCCCTTCTTATAACCGTAATAACCATCATTATTTTACATAATGTTTCCATAGGTATCTTTGAAATTATTAACGATCACTTCTTTTCAAAATAAAAGAAAATTATCCAAAAAATATACATCCACTATTGACTGATGTCGAAAGTAATTGTTTGTTCCATTATCTTTTACTAATGATTGTTTTGTAATTAAAGTAGTAATTTGAAAAACCCATTTAGGTGTTCAAAGATGATATAGAAAAACAACATAACTGGACGACAAGCTGATGCTTTTCATCTCGTCAGACTTCAGACACTAGGGTTCCTTTCTTCATCAATCAAACGATGCTATTTAATTCCATATTTAATTGAGAACACCGGAATCAACCTTTTCTGTTTTTCAATTAATTAAGGAAACAGGATCCGCTCATTAGAATTAAGAATGCATTGGTACCATCCCTTTTACAAAAACATCTAAAATATGTGTTATTTGAGTACCCGTTCAATATTAATAAATAACATTGTCATCATTTTGACGTAGATTTTATTCATAAATGATCAATCGATGTTTACTTTTATTATCAAAGTGCAAAAGGTCACATATTCAAGTTTTAATTAACATCCAATGTCAGGTAGCGTTTGCGTATATAAAAAGATGATCGCGGATTCAATTCGACACCATTTTTTTCTCTCAAGATTTGATTTTTGATTCACTGTTTCTTCGCTTAATACTCACCCGTTGAGGATAAATTGTTTGATTTAAGATGTCATTTTTGCGCTTTTTCTGTGTGAGTTTCAATTTAACAATTTTTATGTACGTTTTATATCTAACAATAAAACAATTTAATGTTAGTAATTGCAACATTTAAAAAATATAAAAAGAATTGTACATTAACAATTAAAATTTAGATTAGGTAACAATTATATGTGTAAAAATGGAATGCAAAACACAAATTTAATTATTTCTAGTATGTTTGCTCGTTCGTGAGCGTGTTTGTTATAATTCTTGTAAGGCTTTTCAAAACAGTTACAAAGGAGGGCAATTGAGCTGCCTTTTTATGAAAAAAAATCTGTTCGAAATTACTTAAGTAAAAACACAAATGTAATATAACTTACTCTTCTCTGGTAACTGATGTAATCTTATTGAATGAAATCCTGTTTTCTTTTTAGTAAGATTTGTTTGTATTGCAAATGTTTTGGCCGTTTTACTGGTCTATAGCGATCAATGAGCAATCCGCCTTACAATTCAATATTCTTGCATTATACAATGAAGATTTTAAAACTATATTGTAAATTATACTACAAAAGATACATACAATGTATATATAAATATTAATGTATCAGTTAACAAAGAATAAGCTGGTTATATCAACGTGAATCGTGTTTGTTGTCCATTGCAAACACATTTTCCTCATATTTATTGACCTTTTAAATAGACGACTTGTATTAAGAAACAAGATGCAATTTCGATGGTTTCCTTTTGTTTCGTTTTGTTTTATAAATGAAATATTTAATCTATATCCATTTTCTTTTCTTTTTATTTTTTATTTGATAATTTTTTTAAATATTAATTTCCATTTTAACTTTTCTTTTTTTTCGCGCAATGTTTCCTTTTCATTTTAAGGAAGGCCTTCCATTTTTAAAATTATATTACAATTATATTTTGACTGAAAAATGCCTGAAAATAGTGGAATAAAACCTTTAGAACATTTCTTGTAAAATGTATCTTTACTATAAACATATTCAAAAATAGGTTGAATTACAAAAATAAACCCTATAAATAATTAAATAACGGCTTTTACGCACTAATAAGATTTTTTATTTCATAAAAATTAAGATAAATGTAGTACACCTGTACTAAATAATTACATTAATGACACGACATTGTTGCAAGGATTATGAGAGGGTTGTTCGATATGTAATTTGTATTGTACGATATCTCAAAAACATTCGACTCAAATAGTGAAATGAACATTGCACCCAAATTCTTGTTGAAATACATGCGGCTTAAAAAAACAATTTAATCTCTGAATCTATTTTTACATGCGTGGCGGTAAGCTGATTTAAGAAGACCTCTGAGTCACTGACTGATGGCTGATTAAAGGGCTTGCTAGAACTTGTAACGAAGACCAAATAGGCACTTTTTAAGTTTTGGAAATAGAAAAAAGTCGCATGGGGAGAGTGTGGTGGGTGTGACAGACGGTGTTTCATGGTTTAAAATAATATCGCTTGAGCTTTTTAGTATAACATTTTGGCAATACCGCCTGTAACACTTTTGCTCTTTGAACCGGAAGAATATGCAATAAGAACCTTCTTTGTGGGTATGTTTTTTGGCAACTACAGGCCTTCTAGATCTACCTTGTTTAGATAACCATACTTTGTTTAAAATTTTTTTTTACGGGTTTTTAATATTGAACCCTGTTACGCCACCATTAACAATGTTTGCACATCGTCTTTAAATTAAATTTGGAAAACATTTAGTGCAATTGCATAGCGGTTTGTACTCGTAACCGTTTTTGGTCATCTGTCAATATATGCGGGATCCATTTAGCATAAATGTTTCGTACTTTCAAAATACGCTTCAAAATGCGATGGAACCGCGATAGTGATTTGCCAACAGCTTCGGCAATATCACGAATCATATATCTGCCATCACTTTTAATTATTTTCCTGATTTTGAGACAATTGCCTTGTCCGTTAAGGTCACAGGTCGGCCAGATTTTGCTGCATCTTTGACCATAAAAGACGGACTCTGTGCGCGTCAGAAGTTTCTTTCTCCACCTACGAACTGTCTTATAAGATACCTTATCGGACCAATAAACATCCCCCAATTCAGTAAAAATTTGTTTTATCAAAGGATCGAGTGTTTGTACGAACTTTTATATAAGCTCTAATATTTCTTCTATATTCTCAACCCGTTTCCCAACTATTTTTACAACAGTGGTCAACGACTGGCTCTTTTGAAATGACTAAAATTTTATAACTATGTGAAGCTAAAGATACATGTTTATACTGTTGAAAAGGTGTTAAATGGTGCTATTAAAGCGTATCATCATCAACGAAGTCGTGCAAAGCGTTATCGCGCTATGGCACAATACACATTACATTTCGAACAGCCCCCGTATCGTATTTGTATTGGTACCCAATTATGTCAAAGATTTAATCGAAAACATTTGTTCACTGTTAAATAATAAAAGAATGTACATTTATACCATAATTAATTTCAGTGAAACAAAACCATTAACTATTGTGCTCATAATTACCCTCAAAAGAAAGATTGTAGTGTTCGAAATAACCTAATTAAAGTTGGTTTTAGCCACATATGCCAAATCATTGGAGTAATGTGAATTGTGTTCTCATTAGTTTACAAACATTAACGATTTCAAAAAAGCTGCTAATTGATTTATAACTGAAGTGTGACGTATAACTTCGAAATTTAAATTTTAACAAGGAATTAAACATTTTACAGTTTTTCCAATAACAGATTCCTACACTTAACTTGTGACCAATATAGAGTTTAATTTCCTTGCGTGACATGTGTATTGTTCAATTAGACAACTTTTGTGTCTCATCAGAGAAGTTTTATATTCCTTGAAATTAAACAATAGTGGATTTCTACCACGATAAATGGAAAGCGAGCGACATTGTAATCAAATAAAACTAGAAATATATGATCTTATCTGAATTAAGTGTGTGTTTGTTTGTTCTACTTCGATCTTAAATAAAAAAGATTAATTTCTTTTAAATATCCTTTCAATAAAAACTAAAAATAGCCTGTATACTTTATTTGTAAAATGCTGACTTATAAAATCTTTAATTAGATTATCATCAAAACAAAATTTTTTCTTATTAAGTCTTAAATGTAAGTCCTGAATGTTGAATGCTTATATCTTGCTACGAAGAAAAAAAATTTGTAGAAAATTTCTTGTTCTATTGTGACAATTATTTTTCTAAATATCTTTTGTTTTACAAAAGTAAAGAATAAATATAAAAATAAATATAAAAATTATATACATAAGGCACATCAATATATATATATATATATATATATATATATATATATATATATATATATATATATATATATATATATATATATATATATATATATATATATATATATATGTGTGTGTGTGTGTGTGTGTGTGTGTGTGTGGTTGAATAATTTATATAGAAACTAGGAAATTTAAAATTAAATGTTATACACATTACAGACGACATACTTCTTGTCATTCATTTTTGGTTCTGTAAATATGAAAGGACGGAGTAGCTGCTCGTGGCAGAAAAAGATAGATAGATAGATAGATAGATAGATAGATAGATGATAGATAGATAGATAGATAGATAGATAGATAGATAGATAGTTGCCAAGTTTAAAAGAAAGTGTTATTAAAACGAGTTTAAAAGCAACGAACTAAAATCACATTAAATCTAATTTTACTTAAATCATTTTTTTTTCATTTCAGTGTTTAATCCTATGAATGTCTTTATGGTTTAAACACATTTGATGACAACCAATCCAGTGATTAAATGTATTAAATGTCCATTTAACGTTTAAAATAAAAAAAAATGTTTTATTTTTTTATCAAAATTCCAAAAAATAGTGATCAAAAGGTTATTTACTTTTTAAAAATTAAAACAATCTATTAAAATTCTTCAAAAAATCCCAAAATGGTGATGAATAGTTTATTTATGTTTTAAACAACAAATAATTAGTTACAGTCTTGCAGATTCCAACCCCAAATCAGTGTTTCAGTACAAAACGGCGTTTTTCAATTATGTAATGTGAATCAAACACAATATTTAAATTGGGATTCGATAACCTTCTCGGGAGATTAGAACATCATTTCCTTGATTGGATTTATCAATTTATTAAGGTACTGGAATTCCTTTTGTGGTTTACCTTTTGTAAGTTCTGGTATGTGCTTTTTAATAAATACGTTACATGGTATGACAAGGTATATATGTAATAATTAAATTTATTTGTTTAATTGAAGGTTTTCATGAGAGTTTATGACTGCCGAATTTGTTGCTTATTGGTTCTATCCAACACGCAATTTAACTCAAAAGCAAAACTTTACAATCTATCACGGATAACGAATGACATCAATACCTTAAGATCCAACAAATAAGAACCCCATTTTAAATTACTGATTGTCTATTTTTTTATAAAAGTGTAACAGTTAAAACACACAAGGATTTATGTCTACAAAATTCGTTCCTTATTGGTTCTGTTCAAAACAGCTGTATTCAAAAGTAACAAAGATACAAAGTATATATATGATACAAATGCCAGATGTGAACATTTCGGAAATTTATTCCTCATCAGTGACACTAAGACCGAAAAGTTTGATACATAAAAAATATAAGCCAAAAAGTTGAAAATAATGAATCTAAAGTTTCAAAATTATATAAATCCAAATCCAGCTAAGGAATGCTGTGCATGAGGGAACAAACCTTAGTTTTAAATAAATTCCAAATTTTAGACCACTGAAAATTTTGCTAAATGGTACATTTTCTGACAGCACAAAGTACTGCCTACTGAGTTATGGATACCCTCGGGGAGTTTTACTCCATTTTTTTTAATTGGAAAGGAAAAGAACTGGTATATTTGTGGTAAATAAATAAAACACAAACATAATAGTCCTTGTCCAACCAAATCACAATAAAAAAAACTGAAAACTGGCCAATTTAGTTATATACGTGAACTCCCATCACGGAAGTAAGGCTGAGTGCACCTCCCGTCTAGCTAGCTACACCCGTCAAGTGCAAAGTCAAATTTGATAATTAAGGAACAAGGGGCTATAAATATATCCAATATAAGTTTCAATACAGTGACTTCATGCTTATCTACAATATTGTCATGACGGCCATAAATCTTTTAAAAGGCCTTGATTGGCCTAGGCTTGCAATATTCTTGAGTCAACAATTAAAATTGTAAGCAGTTTGCTTCGTTGTAGGTCTCAGTAGTGAAAACAAGATTTACTAAACAGTATTAACTGTGAAACATATATATAAAAAGCAGAAGAAGAGATTTTACTGCAAGAAAAGGAAAGTTGAAAATAAAAAAAATTAAGTCATGACAATTATCGTATAGTTTCTGATTGAAATAAAGAATAGCGTTCATTTCTGGGAATGAAACACTTAAGAATCAGTTTTAAGTACCTAATTTTTGACGTTTCAACCAATATAATATTAAGCCCAAATAAAGGTGTATTGTCAAACCTAATATACTATTCAGCTATGCTATAGAAGAAACTAAGGAGGAGTTATATAAGTAGTTTAAAACATAAGCCAAACAGTTGAAAAATAATAAATCTAAAGTTCCAACATTATATGAATCCAAATCCAGCTAAGGAATGCTTTGCACGAGAGAACAGACCTTAGTTTCAATTAAATTTCAAAAATTAAGACGGCTGAAAATTTTGCTAAATGGTATATCTTTTGACAGCACAATGTACTGCCTACTAAGTTATGGATACCCTTGGGGAATTTTACTCCACCAGCAGCGGTATCCGCTCAGGGGTAGTAAATATATACCAAATACCTGCTAAATTTTAATGTGCCATATGTGCACATTTCGAAACTCATTCCTCATCAGTGACACTAGGTTGCCGAAAAGTTTGATAAATGAAAAAAGTATATATATATATATTACATTATATACTTTTATTGATATTAATTTATTTTTGTCTGTTTTTGTTACATGTATTTTGGTTATTTGTCAATTTCTCTATCGTGTTTGCAGTGATAATTAATTGGAAGAATAAAGTTAAAGAATGTCCTTATACATATTTTTTGACAGATAATCCGATTTGGTTACAATGCATTTAACCGAAAGCTTTAAACGATTGAGTTCAAACTTAGGTAAATAATTTAACAAAAATACCTGTTTAATTTTGATGTGACTTATGTGCAGATTTCGAAAATTCATTCCTCATAGATTAATCAAGAAAATACTCCGCATGGAATTGTGTGTTAACCCCTTGGCAACATTAACATAAAAATAAAACAAATTAGCTTTTTTAGTGTCTGAAAACATTTGTTACACGAGAACAGACTTTTTTAGTCCAAATTGTTGAAGGGCAAATAATTAAGCGCCAAAATCTACTTTGAAATTATGCTGAAATTATATTTTGTCAATATAAGTTAAAATTATCATCACTATTGTCAAAACATGTCGACAAAAATGCTATCGGCTATCCAGTATGTATACCTTTTGTCTTTCTATACTTCTGTGATACATCAAGATACAAAATGATTTTTCCCTTTTTTACATTTTAACCCGTTATGAGCAACATGCATGTGACAACATTCGAATTATAATTTGGTCCTAAGGGTAGTTAAAGTGTGCATTTAGGTTTTTAAACAAACAGAATAACGAAAATCATCACTGGGTATCATTTTGGCGTTAGTATTTTTGTTATTTATTTACTACCCCTGAGCGGGTACCGCTGCTGGTTGAGTAAAACTCCCCGAGTGTATCCATAACTCAGTAGGTAGTACTTTGTGCTGTCAGAAAATATACCATTTAGCAAAATTTCAGCAGACTTAATTTTTTTATGTTATTAAAAAGTAAGGTTTGTTCCCTCATGCAAAGCATTCCTTCGCTGCATTTGGATTCATATAATTTTAGAACTTTAGATTCATTAATTCCGAACTGTTTGGCTTATTTTTTTTTGATCTATCAAACTTTTCGGCCCCTAGTGTCACTGATGAGAAATAATTTTCCGAAATGTGCATATATGGCACATCAAAATTTAACTGGTTTTTGTGATAGTCATACAAAACTAGTCAAATTTTTAAGTGCCAGTATTCTCGAATTATTTCGATGTAGTTTTGGATTTCTCATTTGTCTTTCTGTTATTGGTAAAATACAGCTAATCTTTAATATGCTGTTTTAATGTTTCATATTTATTGCGTTCAACTTGATGTTGATGTAATTGACTCCATTTCGTTGAATGCACATTTATTTTTATACATAAATACTATAATTACTTCTTGAAAACAAAAAAAATAAAATAAAATAAAATAAAATAAAATAAAATAAAATAAAATAAAATAAAAATAAATAATAAAATAAATAAATAAATATAAATAAATAAATAAATAAGAAAACAAATTATATATATATAAAAAAATTATCACCAGTAAAGCTTAAGTTTCAGAAAATTTTCATAGGAGGCATCAATTTACTTTTTTGTATTTTTACGCAAACGCGAGGTTTTAAACAATTTTAAAGGTAAGTAAAACTTTAAAAGTAAAAAAAGGAGTATTTTTGTGGTTGCTGAAGCTACCATGAACAAGTCATAACAAAACAACAAGTGTCTTGTAGAAATCACTTAACACTTGTCATAAATACTGGAGTCAAATACACCTTATTGCTTAGCGTGTAAAATATTAAAGGCAATTATTAAAGAAGGCATTAACTAATTACCATAAAATAGCTTAAAATTATACTTATATTGTGTGTTATAGCTTTTGACGATGTTTTTTCTAAAATTCTTTATTTCCAAACGGATATATTTTTAAAAATTTTCAAGGCCAGTGGAATGTTTTGATTAATGTAGTTTCCTTCGTATTATCTGACATAGAGAGAAAAGCTATAGATTTTATTCGCTATGTAGTTAATAATGCTGTTAATTTCATATATTGGAAGTAATGTGTTATAATCAAACACATGATTTGAATAAACGGTAATGAGTCCATATTGAGATCAACATAGTTATTGAGCATCATTGGCAATCCTTCACTAATAACAGCGTCCAATGCTTGTGGTGTATGGATAATTTGTTGAAGTCGTAGACAACTTAGATTCAGTAAACATTTACTAGTATTTGGTTCCTATAATTTTTTCCACAGTGTACACTTTTTTATAACATGATCAAATTACAATGACCTTAAAACTTATTAAATGGTTTTTCAGTAGGAAGAAAGACCAATTTCTAGCCACTCATGTTGATAATTGGTTTTTAAAAGGTTTCCTGATAAGGTTTTTAATCTTGGACTTGCAATGAACGATGTAGCGCTGCTTTATATCTTATTGGTAATAAGAAATATTGAATTTGATTTCAACATCTCCTGGAAAATAATTGGGATTCCTTTGGATACATATTATGCATCCCTTATCACAAATATTTTTGGTGCATTTAGAACATGGACAATTCTTTAATTAAAAGGACATCATTTGTAAAATATTTAATTAAACTGTAATTTTAACAGTTAAAATCTTATTAAGTTTCATGAAAGATAAAAATGTATAATGTCATAGAGAGATAAAAAAGTATAGTAACAACATTACTTTCTATGGAAGTTTGAAAAAAAAATCAAAGACAATTGTTTTTATTGTATTGTGTTGATTGTTAAAAATTCTCTCTCTTGTTGAAATTGAAAACAAAATAATCAAACAAGACAAAACATATATGTAACCCCCTTATTGCACAGAAGAAAATGTCCAGTGGTGTGATTTAAATATTATTAGGGTTCTCTTAGTCATCCCATTTATATTACAACCACCGGAGCAGTTTTCCTGCTAATAGCTTAAAAAGGCTTATATGAGACATTTTGTTTTAACCTAAGTGTGCTTATATTTTTAGGAATGTTTTGACTAGTATCATTGTATAAAGTTCCGGTTTTCGAGGCCTTTCTCAGAAGGTACGCATTTAGTACGAATTTTTTATCTTTGTAAAATGTTTGTTTGCTTTTCTTGCTATTGTAAAGATGGCTGTATTCAGCTTCAAACGAATATCTTACATTATGTGCATAATACATATTGTAAAGTAATTATATATCGAACCATATCCATACAAATGAACTGTCTTGCTCGGAGCCGGGCATAAATAATTCATACAAACAGGTAAATTCGCTTATAGGTATATGTATTATATTATTTTAATATGACTTGCATTTAGATTGTGCATTAAGATTTTTTAATTTACAATATAGTAAGTCTTAATAGATTAACAATATTGTAGAACGTTCATTTAACTGACACACATACATTATTGTCCCCTTATGTAATGAATGAAGAATTAAAAAACAACTTTCTAATACTATAACAATTTTAGAATAATACTTTTAATATAAAATTATTGGAATTGAAAACAAATAGAGTTTAAAAGGATCTTGTCACATACTACTCACAAAAACTTTGTTTCTTGAAGGTCCGGATATGCACATGAATTTCACTAAAAAAATATTTATTTAATCGTCAGTAATTAACATAGAACATGTACGGTGATTATTTTCAAAGAGCAACCACCAAACATCAAAGCTAAATAGATCCTTGATGTTTTGCTACAGGCAAAAATAGTTTTGAGTACTACGTGATGAGAAATAATTATAAAAGACTCCGGTAATATTTATAGCGTCTCGTTTAAACATTGTATATATCACTGTTTGATCGAATAATATACTACTAAGATATTTAAATACCAGCGTCATTTAGAGTTCACACAAATTATTAATTATAAACTAAATAACGGAAAAAATCTATTTCAAGATTTTTGACATTCTACACCAACTTGTATATCAAAGGATTTATTCAAATTTTTAGTTTCACCAAAAAAGCAACTTATCGATTTATTTAGTTTAATAATCAGTTGTTTATCTTGCGTCGTAGTTACTTGGAAGAGAAGAATTGAATGGAATTGAAAATTATAATCTTGGTAACGGTAAGCGCAAGCAAATAAAAGAAAACTTAAAACAAGTCGAGACAAAGAAAAACACATGTATGTACCTCTAAAATAAATATACAGTCATGTTGAATGTTAATTTCGTGAATGATTTCTATGAATGTTTTGTCATTTTCCAAAAGTTATCAAAAAATTACTCTCTCTCTCTCTCTCTCTCTCTCTCTCTCTCTCTCTCTCTCTCTCTCTCTCTCTCTCTCTCTCTCCCTTGGTGTTCAGGAATCAAATGTTCATGTTTAATATTTGTTTTCAATCTTTGAAAACAATGCAATGGCCATTTTGTTAATTCCAATTATGCAATTCATATTTTCAATATTTAGTTTTTCATTTCGGTTACCATTCTTAAATACATATGTCAATAAATGAGAACTAATGGCATTCTGATATGTAACTATTCTATATATAATAGGTTTGTATAATCTCTGTTGTATATGTTTGTTTACGTTTTTATAGTTTCTCACGCAATTTTATTTTTTTTTGTATGATGTCCATCAGTGTCCCAGGCGAGATATAAGTTTCCAGTAATCCTGATTAATGTCAGAGGATAAACATGTATATCCTCAAGAGGAAAATATGCTCAGAAGATTACCTAATGCTTGATCTACAAATATTTATACCACATATAACAGACTAATTTTATATTTTACATTTGCGACATATATGTCAGAATTTTAAAAATGGTTTTATCGCTTATATATTTGGAGAAAGAAACATTTCATGATTGTTCAGGATAGGAAAGATAAAAATGTGTATAATCTCCCAACAGAATAACAGAATTGAATTGTTATTTGGAAGGTGTCATGTCATCTAAACTCACAGCTTTTTATACATATTTTTAAGAGGATTAGTTTTCAGAAAGTTTTTTTTATTACACTATTTTGACAAGTATTCTTGTGACATTTCTTTACTTTGAACACCCAATGCTCGTGACACAGTTGTCAGTTTCAGTGTTACCGTACAGTTGTTAATAGTCTTAAATAGTCACCTTGAAACTGAATGACTTTAACAAGAATGGTTTGATGAGCTCTGCATTAGGTATAACGTTAAAATATTAAAATCTGTCGTATGAAATTCAAATTTCTCCAAGCTTGAGAGCTTTTGCATTTATATAGACCATAAATCATGAAAGCCACGTGACTCCGTGTCTTATAACAAACAAATCCGGAACTACAACATCATCGGTAAACAAATATACATGGCTGTCACATCACATTTGTTTACATTCGAAACAAGGCTAAAAAGCGCATTTATGAGATTTTACAAGAACGGTTCAATTGTTCAAAGTGCACAAAATAAAATCAATGTAATTATTCACTTAAACTCCAAACTTCTTTGCAAAGTCTTCAGTTCTTGCACTTTCAACTTCCACAACTGAAATGTTACCACATGGGTGTAACGGTTAGACGATTTACACATACGTTATTAATTCGCACTTTTTTGGTGTGGGGTAACAACAAGGATTTGAACTTTTGGTTTGAACTAATATTGATTTTAGATACATCGATGGTATTTTTTTCATAAACATTATGTATTTATAAAAATATTAGATATTTAAGAATTGAATTTGAATTATGCGTAAAACCGCTTCGCTACGCTACGCAGTCTTAAAAAATTTGTTTCACCCCGATAACGACGTAAAAAGTGAATTTCAATTCTTATAATTACAAACCCGAAATTAAACAGTTTTTAAGCTGACCTACATTTCTGAACTGATGAGCTGATTTTCCGAAAATCGATGCAACAACGTCGCGGCGTAATTATACATTAAATGTCACCTTTAAAAGACGATAAAATATCTTGTAAAAAACTAAAAACTGTATTAAATTGATATCTTTTTTTCATTTTCTTGTTAATTTCAGTCAACATATAAATGATATTACAATTAAATCCTTTGAGAAAAAAAGTACTATATTATGTCTCGTGACAACAACGTAGGGCTATCATACGTTTCTAGGACACGAGTGTCAACTTACAGGTTGACGTTTCTCATAACAAAAGAAAACTGAATGAACAGTGTTTAAAAAATCGTGGAACAAACTTATGAAATGGAATTAATTGGTTGAAATCGATTTTGTTTTTGCCAACTACGGGCTGGGAGTGAGACAAATGGATTTCGTTTAATGATGACACCGGTGGTAGCTGTAATGGCTGATTAGAGGCGGGGAGGTAAAACAAGCGGTAGGGGGTGCATTAGACTGGACGTTACCCGAGAGGGTATCACTGATATTTTTCTTCTGTGAACAGAACAGTCTCTACTATAGCTGTAAACTAAGGCCTCGTTTCTGTAGTCTGACGTAAGCATGATGTGGCGTGACTGAATTTTAGCATCAATCAGCATAGTTGTGGTTGTGGCTCTAGGGCGATGTGCAGTGTATACCTTACTACAATTATAATTTTTTGATAATTTTTGCATGAATTCGGAAAACACGCGTTTAGAAATTGGTTTAAGTGTGTAACAAGATTTTGACTTTGGATTTTTAAGGAGTGTAGAAAAGGAATTCTCCGGAATTGGATTACAAAGAGTTAAAAAATATTTCATAAATATTGGATAGTCTTGAAAATTTTGGTGAAAAAATATCAGAACATATAAAATTTTTTGCAAAATTTTCATCTAAAAAAATTGAAGTATTTTAATGTTTCTAGGTGGAATATTTGCCGATCTCGAAGACATTTCCATTTGTTTACAATTTAAAAATAACTTCTATTAATAAAACTCAAAAATGGGTAATCCCCGAAACTGGTCGAAAGTAGTTCCGGTAGAGAACGTTTGTTATTGGAAAATAACAACGTCATTTGACAGGAAAACGACCAAATTGCTCTAAATCGTGTAACAACGTGAAGTTTGTAATTATTATTTGTATATTTCAAACGAAAGTCCAGTTTTCCGGCTAAAATGCACGTTCTTCGCGTAGTTGCTGGTCTACTAGACTCCTTCTGATGTGTATGTGTTCAAGAAGGTTATTTTTGAGTCTTGAAATCAATGAACTATTTTTTAATATTTAACGAGAATATAACATTTATATTGACAATGAACATCATTTTAAAACAGTTCAATTGTTAATTAATATCCAGTAAGTGTCGTTAACGTAAACATATTGGGCGCAAACTACCCCAATTGTTTTCTTGGGAAACTGCTGATCCGATTCATATTGACAATGAACATCAATTTGAAGCAGTTTAATTGTTAAATTAAATCCAGTAGGTGGCGTTACCTTATACATAGGGAGAGCAAACCATCCCACCGATCCGATTTGTACGAAAATTAAAGAATGGATTGTTTTACGAATCTGCCTTTTTCATTTCGAAATTTAAAATAGTGTCCAAACAAAGAGCAACTAAATCAATTATCCACTAACGCAGCCAAATGAGTCATCAGTATATGAAAATTAACCATTTATAAAGGCTCAGAACAAAATGCTTTTGAAATATTAGGAAAGAACGATTTTATAGTTGATGCTTTCAAACTTGCTTCGCTTTTTTAGTTTGTCATGGTAATTACAAACCAGATTATTCGAAAAAGATACTAATAAAATACGGTTGATTTTTGTTCTGTAGCCGCATTTTAATATATTTAAGTACTATACTAGTAATAACTTGATGTTATTCTGTGTATATAATACCACAAATGGAAATTAACTACGTGTAAAATACCGACAGATACCTGAATGGGAAGGAAGTACACCTTCCTTCAAAGTTGTTTTTATTATTAATAAATAGCTCCGTACAATAATCCGAGAGACAATAGGTATTACGTTTAAGCTGGTTGTATAGGACCAAGTATTAACAACCTTATGATGCAATTGGTCTGTTTTTTTTGAAAATTGAAACCTGTTTTACTTTATATATTTAATTTGGAGATCAGAAGGTATCAAAAAAAAAAAAGGAGGGGGGGGGGAAAAGAAAATTTAAAAACTTTAATATTACCCTAAATGTATTTAATCATAGATTTTCCTCTGCTTTACGTTGGTTATATTAAAATGCTATACAAATTAAAAAAAAAAACAACATTTCACTTAACTAACGCTATTATTTAATTACCATTGTACCATATCTGTTTTAATTGGAGTGCCAGGGTGTTTAGACACGTGAGATGAAGAACACTTTTGTGTTATATTAAAAACTTTAATACGACTTACCAGATGAACATCTCCAATCAAACGGGATTTTGATTAATATTCAGTTTTGTGGTACGTTGAGTAAATCATTAATTTTTAAATACTGTTATTTTTAATTTTTATAAAGTAATACATTCAAAAATTACACATGACAACTTTTCCCTCCGTTGCATTGTGCATTTCATACATGGTGTTACATTTTTATCATAAAAAAAACAAAACAACTCAAAAAGACTTAAAACCTCAAGCGGTAAACACAGACATCTTTAATCTCGTTAAGCCTTATCAAGTCTGATCCGATTAGGGAAAACTAACAGCTACAGAAAATGTCATACAACATGTCAAAAAGTAACACAACAGTAACCAATAACGACGAATGGAGACATTCTCTCTCTAAATATATATCGAAGTATTCATAAAGCTTTTTTCAATGTTAAACATAATATCTGTTATAAAAATTTCTTTTCATGCTTTTTACACTTAGACATTTTTTTTAAAAAATCTTAAGAAAATATATTATTTATGCTTACAAAATCAATAGGGGGTATTGTCATTATAAGGAACTTCACCATTGAAGCTGCGTGAAGTTCCTATATGATGTCGCTTTATTTCTTTGTTTACACCTCAGCAAAATATCCTCTTTTCAATTTGATAATGCTAAAGAGATAAGTTAATTGAATACCAAAATAGACGGATTTGTTAAAGATTTTTATTAAGATGTCATTTAAATAAAAGATTTCTGTTAAAGGCAAACGGCTTGGAATCTTAAATCAATACTAAGAAGGCGCAAATGATGTTGAAAACTTGATCAGTGATACGGAAACGGAAACAAAATTAATATTGTTAACAAAAAGCTTACAATTTACGGTTTTATTTGAAATGTTTATCGTGCCTAATCGCATTTCATAGAAAACATACACCCTTCTATCTTGCATACGTGTTTGTACACCTCTTTATCATACCCCCCCCCTCAAATTAAGTTTGAGGTTGGGTATAAGTAAAAATTGTTTTGATTTTCGGTATTTTTGACAGTAGGTGTATTTTACTTTGTATTTCCGCATGTGTTATAGGGAAGGGTAGGTCATTTGTGTTAAAGGAAACATCGCGTGTTATAGGGAGGGGAAGACATTTGTGTGTTAAAGGAATAATTTACCAAATTGACGACTTCATCATTAATGATTAGATAAAAATGTCCAATCAAACCCACCACTGCGGTAGCTCAGTTGGTAGAGTGCTCGCTCCGTAAGTGACGGGTCGTGGGTTCGAACCCCGACCGGGTCTGACTCAAGACTGTAATGTGGGTAGTGGCTGTTCTTTCGCCAAGCACTCGGCATTACAACATGAAAGTCACGGTTCTTTCGGATAGGAACTTAAGATAAACGAGATCCCGTGTCACGGTAGGCGTGGCACAATAAAGAATCCTGCTGTATAATGTGATCAGCGCAACGCACAGACAACATTTCTGCAATTTCGCCTATAGCTGGCGACATGTTGATAGAAGTGAAATATTCTTGACTGGGACGTTAAACACCATCACTCAACTCAACTCAACTCCAATCAAACTGGAGAACACAAGGGTCTTTATTAATATTTTTGTGACACACACCTGCTAAGATCATTTTCAGATTTTTTTCCTTTAATATCCTAATAATTATCAATCACGTGGAGTAAGGTGCTTCCGTGGTACATGTAGCTCTTGATATGCCAAATACATTTCTTCAGTAGTTTTTGCAATAATTCGGTTTAACTTCAAGACTTTTCTATTTTTGGTTCTACTAGCTATTGGCAGAAACATATAACGTTCGTTTGTTGTCATTTTTTTGGTTCCACTAGCTAATGGCAGAAACATATAACGTTCGTTTGTTGCCTTGTTTTTGGTTCCACTAGCTAATGGCAGAAACATATAATGTTCATTTGTTGCCTTGTGTTTGGTTCCACTAGCTATTGTTAGATACATATTACATCGTTTGTTGCTTTCTTTTTTGGTTCCACTAGCTATTTGCAGATACATATTACGTTTGTTTCTTGCAATGTTTTGTACTCATTGTTGGCATATTACGTTTGTTTCTTGCAATGTTTTGTACTCATTGTTGGCAGATCGTTTAGTTTTCTTTGTTACCTTGTTTGTGGTTCCACAAGCTACTGGCAGATACATATCAAGTTTGACTGTTGCCTCGTCTTTGATTCTACTAGCTATTGGCAGATACATGTTACGTTCGTTTGTTACCTTGTTTGTGGTTCCACAAGCTACTGGCAGATACATATTACGTTCGTTTGTTGCCAAGTTTGTGGTTCCACAAGCTACTGTTAGTTACATATCAAGTTTGACTGTTGCCTCGTCTTTGATTCTACTAGCTTTTGGAAGATACATGTTACGTTCGTTTGTTGCCATGTTTTGGTTCTACTAGCTATTGACAGATACATATTACGTTCGTTTGTTACCTTGTTTGTGGTTCCACAAGCTACTGGCAGATACATATTACGTTCGTTTGTTGCCAAGTTTGTGGTTCCACAAGCTACTGACAGATACATATCAAGTTTGACTGTTGCCTCGTCTTTGGTTCTACTAGCTATTGACAGATACATATTACGTTCGTTTGTTACCTTGTTTGTGGTTCCACAAGCTACTGGCAGATACATATTAGTTTTCTTTGTTGCCAAGTTTGTGGATCCACAAGCTACCGGCAGATACATATTAGTTTTCTTTGTTGCCAAGTTTGTGGTTCCACAATCTACCGGCAGATACATATTAGTTTTCTTTGTTACCATGTTTGTGGTTCCACAAGCTACTGGCAGATACATATTACGTTCGTTTGTTGCCAAGTTTGTGGTTCCACAAGCTACTGTTAGTTACATATCAAGTTTGACTGTTGCCTCGTCTTTGGTTCTACTAGCTATTAACAGATACATATTACGTTCGTTTGTTACCTTGTTTGTGGTTCCACAAGCTACCGGCAGATACATATCAAGTTTGACTGTTGCCTCGTCTTTGGTTCTACTAGCTATTGGCAAATACATATCACGTTCGTTTGTTGCCATGTTTTGGTTCTACTAGCTGTTGGCAGATACATATTACGTTCGTCTGGTGCCATGATTTGGTTCTACGAGCTATTGACAGAAACATATTAGTTTTCTTTGTTGCCATGTTTGTGGTTCAAAAAGCTATTTTTAATACATAACTTAAGCCAAAATAAGTAAAAGGTAAAAATGATATATTAAAATAGTAGTTACTTTAACAAATTTATTATATTTCATTTCTCTGTTGTAATCTGGTCTGTCCTCTAAATCTGAACCCTTATCATCCGAGTAACATCGATTGTCCCCAGTATAGGAGACTGATTAAAACAAACAAGAGTGGATGATGAAATTCTGTTTGATATTAAATCCTTCGACTTAGATTTGATTAAAACGTAAATATTTTTATTACTCCAGAGAAAAAGGCAGACGCTTTCCGAATTAGAAACGATAATACCATCTTGACATAGCTTCTAGGATATGATTAATGGATTTGTCTTTGGTCAAAAGTTATTAATTTGTATATTCCAGAAGAGATAAAAGGTTGACTATCCCATCCAATATAATTTATCTGATACGAAAACTCTTATTACTCAAAATTTTGTACTAATAAATTAAATTATTTTCTCATCATTGAGATATTTATATTCTATAAACTAGTAAATTTTGTTGAAGAGCTTAAAATATGCTATAAGTTTTCAGGCGGAAAGTGCTACCAGTAAAGACGTGTATGCCTCGCATGATATGGGACTTAACCCGTCTTGTCACTAAATATTTTCAATTCTCTTATGTCTCTTTTTTATCTCATCACTTATTACATTTTCCCATCAGAGATATTTCCTGTGATAATTCTTTAAAAAAATTAATTAGGTGAGATACAACAGGATTTAAAAAATCGAAATGAAGCTAAAATCAACTATAAACACTTTTTACCAATCGGTTGCGTTAACAAACAACAATTTATCTTGAGTAAACAAAGAATTGCAAATAGGAATGTATGAGTCCAGTAATGGTGTTCAACGCCCCTAGTCAAGATTCCTTCACTTATATTTAGGCGTTCAGTTCTGTGATGGTGGAGAAAACTGGAGTGCCTGGAGAAAACCATCAACCTTAGACAAACTTTTTTTTCATATTTAGTAGTTGGGTTGAGAAGGTCGGGGTATTTTCGAGCACTCTGGTAACCCCTCTGGTAATCCGTAGAAATGCAAATAGAGTTAAAGCAATAAGTTCAGTCATACGAACAAAATGGACATATGCAACGAATGTGCTTAGTAATAAACTGATTTTTTTCCCATTAAACCCCCCCCCCTCTCTCTCTCTCTCTCTCTCTCTCTCTCTCTCTCTCTCTCTCTCTCTCTCTCTCTCTCTCTATATATATATATATGTAGTGAGACATTAATCCTACAACCAAATTACAAATTGCATATGTATCGTTAAACATGTACATTTTACGGCAATAAAGGAAAGGAAATTAACTGTTCATAACAATGGCTTAACACCTCTTTCAATAAAATCTACTGACATGCCGAATGTTTTAATTGAGAAAAGAATTTTCTTTGAAATTGAATTATACTTTTTATAAGTAAATAAAATAAATAAATAAATAAATAATTTTAAAAAGAATCATCAAACACACCATCTAATAATACAAAATAAACTCTTAAATAAACTTAAGTACACTCATAAAATATCATATAAAATATTTTTAAACTAAGAATTGTGCAATCATGGAAAAAAGGATCAACAAGTTGCAATGTACAGAACCATGAAAATGAATAACACATGTTGACAAACATATATTTAACTTAAAAGTGCAACTCCATGTAGATAAATATAAATTATTCATAATTAACAATAATATTGTCTATAAAATATGTGTTCATTGTTTTATATCAATATTTGATGGGTTAAATATTGCTGTAATATGTTTGCTTATTTTTATAACACAAAGGTTTTTTTTTTTTACCGAAAATCAAGAATTGTTTTTTATACAACTCACATAATGACTGTATTATCCTGAACGGTCATATACTATCATCCAGTTGTTTTCTACTTTCTGAAAACTTTATCAGTATACTGTATTTGTTGGCTTTTTAATACAATTCACTGGCGAGTTCTAAAATGAAATAAAAAAGTCATTGTGTTAAAACTTATAATAGATATACATTTACGTTCTATTGTTCTTTTCATTTAAAAAAAATGTTTTCGAAAGTGGCGGGTGAAGCTAGCAAGACAGAAGGTAATTACCGTTTCCCAGCATCCGGCTTCACTTTCCTGGTCGAAGTTCAAGTGTTTAACTGAACTAGTCAGTTTCAAAAGTTTTTCCCTTTGCTCTTAGGAATGTAATTTGGACACTGACTGGTATGTTTGTGTTTGATGTTTATATACTTATAATGATCTTCATACTTTACCATTTATTGGGATAGTCAGGGCCCTACGAAGTCTTCTATGTTAGAATGGTCAGAGCCTTACGAACGTTACCTATGTTAGGATGGTCAGAAGTACCTTCTGTCTTGCTAGCTTCACCCGCCACGTGCGAAAACATTTTTTTTAAATGAAAAGAATAATAGAAAGTAAATGTATATCTATTATAAGTTTTAACACAGTGACTTTTTTATTAGGATAGTCAGGGCCCTACAAAAGTCTCCTATGTTAGAATGGTCAGAGCCTTACGAACGTTACCTATGTTAGGATGGTCAGAGCCTTAAGAACGTTACCTATGTTAGGATGGTCAGAGCCTCACTAATGTTTCCAATGTTAGGATAGTCAGAGCCTTAAGAACGTTACCTATGTTAACGTCAGAGCCTCACGAATGTTTCCTATGTTAGGATGGTCAGAGCCTTAAGAACGTTACCTGTGTTAGGATGGTCAGAGCCTTACGAACGTTACCTATATTGGGATGGTCAGAGCTTTAAGAACGTTACCTATGTTAGGATGGTCAGAGCCTCACGAATGTTTCCTATGTTAGGATGGTCAGAGCCTTAAGAACGTTACTTGTGTTAGGATGGTCAGAGCCTTACGAACGTTACCTATATTGGGATGGTCAGAGCCTTAAGAACGTTACCTATGTTGGGATAATCAGAGCCTCACGAATGTGTCCTATGATAGGATGGTCAGAGCCTTAAGAACGTTACCTATGTTTTGATGGCCAGAGTCTTACGAACGTTACCTATATGGGGATGGTCAGAGCCTTAAGAAAGTTACCTATGTTAGGATGGTCAGAGCCTTACGAACGTTACCTTTGTTAGGATGGTCAGAGCCTTAAGAAAGTTACCTATGTTAGGATAGTCAGAACCTAACAAAAGTTAGTAGTCAAGGCCTAACGAACGTTTCTTATGTTCGGATGGTCAGAGCCTTACGAACGTTACCTCTGTTAGGATGGTCAGAGCCTTAAGAACGTTACCTATGTTAGGATGGTCAGAGCCTCACGAATGTTTCCTATGTTAGTAGTCAGAGCCTTAAGAACGTTACTTGTGTTAGGATGGTCAGAGCCTTACGAACGTTACCTATATTGGGATGGTCAGAGCCTTAAGAACGTTACCTATGTTGGGATGGTCAGAGCCTCACCAATGTGTCCTATGATAGGATGGTCAGAGCCTTAAGAACGTTACCTATGTTAGGATGGTCAGAGCCTTAAGAAAGTTACCTATGTTAGGATGGTCAGAGCCTTACGATTGTTACCTATGTTAGGATGGTCAGAGCCTTAAGAAAGTTACCTATGTTAGGATGGCCAGAGCCTTACGAACGTTACCTATTTTGGGATGGTCAGAGCCTTAAGAACGTTACCTATGTTAGGTTGGTCAGAGCCTTACGAACGTTACCTATTTTGGAATGGTCAGAGCCTTAAGAACGTTACCTATGTTGGGATGATCAGAACCTTACGAACGTTGCCTATGTTAGGATGGTCAGAGCCTTACGAACGTTACCTATGTTAGGATGGTCAGAAGTACCTTCTGTCTTGCTAGCTTCACCCGCCACGTGCGAAAACATTTTTTTAAATGAAAAGAATAATAAAACGTAAATGTATATCTATTATAAGTTTTAACACAGTGACTTTTTTATTGGGATAGTCAGGGCCCTACGAAAGTCTCCTATGTTAGAATGGTCAGAGCCTTACGAACGTTACCTATGTTAGGATGGTCAGAGCCTTACGAACGTTACCTATATTGGGATGGTCAGAGCCTTAAGAACGTTACCTATGTAAGGATGGTCAGAGCCTCACTAATGTTTCCTATGTTAGGATGGTCAGAGCCTTAAGAACGTTACCTATGTTAGGATGGTCAGAGCCTCACTTATGTTTCCAATGTTAGGATAGTCAGAGCCTTAAGAACGTTACCTATGTTAACGTCAGAGCCTCACGAATGTTTCCTATGTTAGGATGGTCAGAGCCTTAAGAACGTTACCTGTGTTAGGATGGTCAGAGCCTTACGAACGTTACCTATATTGGGATGGTCAGAGCCTTAAGAACGTTACCTATGTTAGGATGGTCAGAGCCTCACGAATGTTTCCTATGTTAGGATGGTCAGAGCCTTAAGAACGTTACTTGTGTTAGGATGGTCAGAGCCTTACGAACGTTACCTATATTGGGATGGTCAGAGCCTTAAGAAGGTTACCTATGTTGGGATAATCAGAGCCTCACGAATGTGTCCTATGATAGGATGGTCAGAGCCTTAAGAACGTTACCTATGTTTTGATGGCCAGAGTCTTACGAACGTTACCTATATGAGGATGGTCAGAGCCTTAAGAAAGTTACCTATGTTAGGATGGTCAGAGCCTTACGAACGTTACCTTTGTTAGGATGGTCAGAGCCTTAAGAAAGTTACCTATGTTAGGATGGCCAGAACCTTACAAAAGTTAGTAGTCAAGGCCTAACGAACGTTTCTTATGTTCGGATGGTCAGAGCCTTACGAACGTTACCGATGTTAGGATGGTCAGAGCCTTAAGAACGTTACCTATGTTAGGATGGTCAGAGTCTCACGAATGTTTCCTATGTTAGTAGTCAGAGCCTTAAGAACGTTACTTGTGTTAGGATGGTCAGAGCCTTACGAACGTTACCTATATTGGGATGGTCAGAGCCTTAAGAACGTTACCTATGTTGGAATGGTAAGAGCCTCACGAATGTGTCCTATGGTAGGATGGTCAGAGCCTTAAGAACGTTACCTATGTTAGGATGGTCAGAGCCTTAAGAAAGTTACTTATGTTAGGATGGTCAGAGCCTTACGATTGTTACCTATGTTAGGATGGTCAGAGCCTTAAGAAAGTTACCTATGTTAGGATGGTCAGAGCCTTACGAACGTTACCTATTTTGGGATGGTCAGAGCCTTAAGAACGTTACCTATGTTAGGTTGGTCAGAGCCTTACGAACGTTACCTATTTTAGGATGGTCAGAGCCTTAAGAACGTTACCTATGTTGGGATGATCAGAGCCTTACGAACGTTGCCTATGTTAGGATGGTCAGAGCCTTAAGAAAGTTACCTATGTTAGGATGGTCAGAGCCTTAAGAAAGTTTCCTATGTTAGGATGGTCAGAGCCTTAAGAAAGTTACGTATGTTAGGATGGTCAGAACCTTACGAAAGTTACCTATGTTAGAATGGTCAGAACGTATCAAAAGTTAGTAGTCAAGGCCTTACGAACGTATTCTATGTAAGGTTATCAGATCCCAACGAATGTCTTCTATGTTTGGATGGCCAAAACCGTACAAAGTTCCCTATGTTAGGTAGTCAGGACCCTACGAAAGTTTTCTATGTAAGGATGGTCAGAGTCTTACGACAGTTTCGTATGTCAGGATGATCAGAGCCTTACAAAAGCTTCGTATATCAGGATGATCAGAGCCTTACAAAAGTATCCTATGTTAGGATAGTCAGAGCCTCACGAACGTTTCCTGTTAGGATGGTCAGAGCCTTACGAATGTTTCGTAAGTTGGGATGGTCAGAGCCTTACAAACGTTTCCTATGTTAGGATAGTCACAGCCTTACGAACGTTTTCTATGTTAGGATGGTCAGAGCCTTACGAACGTTTTCTATGTTCGGGTGGTCAGAGCCTCACGAATGTTTCCTATGTTAGTAGTCAGAGCCTTAAGAACGTTACTTGTGTTAGGATGGTCAGAGCCTTACGAACGTTACCTATATTGGGATGGTCAGAGCCTTAAGAACGTTACCTATGTTGGGATGGTCAGAGCCTCACGAATGTGTCCTATGATAGGATGGTCAGAGCCTTAAGAACGTTACCTATGTTAGGATGGTCAGAGCCTTAAGAAAGTTACCTATGTTAGGATGGTCAGAGCCTTACGATTGTTACCTATGTTAGGATAGTCAGAGCCTCACGAACGTTTCCTGTTAGGATGGTCAGAGCCTTACGAATGTTTCGTAAGTTTGGATGGTCAGAGCCTTACAAACGTTTCCTATGTTAGGATAGTCACAGCCTTACGAACGTTTTCTATGTTAGGATGGTCAGAGCCTTACGAACGTTTTCTATGTTCGGGTGGTCAGAGCCTCACGAATGTTTCCTATGTTAGTAGTCAGAGCCTTAAGAACGTTACTTGTGTTAGGATGGTCAGAGCCTTACGAACGTTACCTTTATTGGGATGGTCAGAGCCTTAAGAACGTTACCTATGTTGGGATGGTCAGAGCCTCACCAATGTGTCCTATGATAGGATGGTCAGAGCCTTAAGAACGTTACCTATGTTAGGATGGTCAGAGCCTTTAGAAAGTTACCTATGTTAGGATGGTCAGAGCCTTACGATTGTTACCTATGTTAGGATGGTCAGAGCCTTAAGAAAGTTACCTATGTTAGGATTGTCAGAGCCTTACGAACGTTACCTATTTTGGGATGGTCAGAGCCTTAAGAACGTTACCTATGTTAGGTTGGTCAGAGCCTTACGAACGTTACCTATTTTGGAATGGTCAGAGCCTTAAGAACGTTACCTATGTTGGGATGATCAGAACCTTACGAACGTTGCCTATGTTAGGATGGTCAGAGCCTTACGAACGTTACCTATGTTAGGATGGTCAGAAGTACCTTCTGTCTTGCTAGCTTCACCCGCCACGTGCGAAAACATTTTTTTAAATGAAAAGAATAATAAAACGTAAATGTATATCTATTATAAGTTTTAACACAGTGACTTTTTTATTGGGATAGTCAGGGCCCTACGAAAGTCTCCTATGTTACAATGGTCTGAGCCTTACGAACGTTACCTATGTTAGGATGGTCAGAGCCTTACGAACGTTACCTATATTGGGATGGTCAGAGCCTTAAGAACGTTACCTATGTAGGGATGGTCAGAGCCTCACTAATGTTTCCTATGTTAGGATGATCAGAGCCTTAAGAACGTTACCTATGTTAGGATGGTCAGAGCCTGACGAATGTTTCCTATGTTAGGATGGTCAGAGCCTTAAGAACGTTACCTGTGTTAGGATGGTCAGAGCCTTACGAACGTTACCTATATTGGGATGGTCAGAGCCTTACGAACGTTACCTATGTTAGGATGGTCAGAGCCTCACGAATGTTTCCTATGTTAGGATGGTCAGAGCCTTAAGAACGTTACTTATGTTAGGATGGTCAGAGCCTTACGAACGTTACCTATATTGGGATGGTCAGAGCCTTAAGAACGTTACCTATGTTGGGATAATCAGAGCCTCACGAATGTGTCCTATGATAGGATGGCCAGAGCCTTAAGAACGTTACCTATGTTTTGATGGCCAGAGTCTTACGAACGTTACCTATATTGGGATGGTCAGAGCCTTAAGAAAGTTACCTATGTTAGGATGGTCAGAGCCTTACGAACGTTACCTTTGTTAGGATGGTCAGAGCCTTAAGAAAGTTACCTATGTTAGGATGGTCAGAACCTAACAAAAGTTAGTAGTCAAGGCCTAACGAACGTTTCTTATGTTCGGATGGTCAGAGCCTTACGAACGTTACCGATGTTAGGATGGTCAGAGCCTTAAGAACGTTACCTATGTTAGGATGGTCAGAGCCTCACGAATGTTTCCTATGTTAGTAGTCAGAGCCTTAAGAACGTTACTTGTGTTAGGATGGTCAGAGCCTTACGAACGTTACCTATATTGGGATGGTCAGAGCCTTAAGAACGTTACCTATGTTGGGATGGTCAGAGCCTCACGAATGTGTCCTATGATAGGATGGTCAGAGCCTTAAGAACGTTACCTATGTTAGGATGGTCAGAGCCTTAAGAAAGTTACTTATGTTAGGATGGTCAGAGCCTTACGATTGTTACCTATGTAAGGATGGTCAGAGCCTTAAGAAAGTTACCTATGTTAGGATGGTCAGAGCCTTACGAACGTTACCTATTTTTGGATGGTCAGAGCCTTAAGAACGTTACCTATGTTAGGTTGGTCAGAGCCTTACGAACGTTACCTATTTTGGGATGGTCAGAGCCTTAAGAACGTTACCTATGTTGGGATGATCAGAGCCTTACGAACGTTGCCTATGTTAGGATGGTCAGAGCCTTAAGAAAGTTACCTATGTTAGGATGGTCAGAGCCTTAAGAAAGTTTCCTATGTTAGGATGGTCAGAGCCTTAAGAAAGTTACCTATGTTAGGATGGTCAGAGCCTTACGAAAGTTACCTATGTTAGAATGGTCAGAACGTAACAAAAGTTAGTAGTCAAGGCCTTACGAACGCATTCTATGTAAGGTTATCAGATCCTAACGAATGTCTTCTATGTTTGGATGGCCAAAACCGTACAAAGTTCCCTATGTTAGGTAGTCAGGACCCTACGAAAGTTTTCTATGTAAGGATGGTCAGAGTCTTACGACAGTTTCGTATGTCAGGATGATCAGAGCCTTACAAAAGCTTCGTATATCAGGATGATCAGAGCCTTACAAAAGTATCCTATGTTAGGATAGTCAGAGCCTCACGAACGTTTCCTGTTAGGATGGTCAGAGCCTTACGAATGTTTCGTAAGTTGGGATGGTCAGAGCCTTACAAACGTTTCCTATGTAAGGATAGTCACAGCCTTACGAACGTTTTCTATGTTAGGATGGTCAGAGCCTTACGAACGTTTTCTATGTTCGGGTGGTCAGAGCCTCACGAATGTTTCCTATGTTAGTAGTCAGAGCCTTAAGAACGTTACTTGTGTTAGGATGGTCAGAGCCTTACGAACGTTACCTATATTGGGATGGTCAGAGCCTTAAGAACGTTACCTATGTTGGGATGGTCAGAGCCTCACCAATGTGTCCTATGATAGGATGGTCAGAGCCTTAAGAACGTTACCTATGTTAGGATGGTCAGAGCCTTAAGAAAGTTACCTATGTTAGGATGGTCAGAGCCTTACGATTGTTACCTATGTTAGGATAGTCAGAGCCTTAAGAAAGTTACCTATGTTAGGATTGTCAGAGCCTTACGAACGTTACCTATTTTGGGATGGTCAGAGCCTTAAGAACGTTACCTATGTTAGGTTGGTCAGAGCCTTACGAACGTTACCTATTTTGGAATGGTCAGAGCCTTAAGAACGTTACCTATGTTGGGATGATCAGAACCTTACGAACGTTGCCTATGTTAGGATGGTCAGAGCCTTACAAACGTTACCTATGTTAGGATGGTCAGAAGTACCTTCTGTCTTGCTAGCTTCACCCGCCACGTGTGAAAACATTTTTTTAAATGAAAAGAATAATAAAACGTAAATGTATATCTATAAGTTTTAACACAGTGACTTTTTTATTGGGATAGTCAGGGCCCTACGAAAGTCTCCTATGTTAGAATGGTCAGAGCCTTACGAACGTTACCTATGTTAGGATGGTCAGAGCCTTACGAACGTTACCTATATTGGGATGGTCAGAGCCTTAAGAACGTTACCTATGTAAGGATGGTCAGAGCCTCACTAATGTTTCCTATGTTAGGATGGTCAGAGCCTTAAGAACGTTACCTATGTTAGGATGGTCAGAGCCTCACTAATGTTTACAATGTTAGGATAGTCAGAGCCTTAAGAACGTTACCTATGTGAAGGTCAGAGCCTCACGAATGTTTCCTATGTTAGGATGGTCAGAGCCTTAAGAACGTTACCTGTGTTAGGATGGTCAGAGCCTTATGAACGTTACCTATATTGGGATGGTCAGAGCCTTAAGAACGTTACCTATGTTAGGATGGTCAGAGCCTCACGAATGTTTCCTATGTTAGGATGGTCAGAGCCTTAAGAACGTTACTTGTGTTAGAATGGTCAGAGCCTTACGAACGTTACCTATATTGGGATGGTCAGAGCCTTAAGAACGTTACCTATGTTGGGATAATCAGAGCCTCACGAATGTGTCCTATGATAGGATGGTCAGAGCCTTAAGAACGTTACCTATGTTTTGATGGCCAGAGTCTTACGAACGTTACCTATATGAGGATGGTCTGAGCCTTAAGAAAGTTACCTATGTTAGGATGGTCAGAGCCTTACGAATGTTACCTTTGTTAGGATGGTCAGAGCCTTACGAACGTTACCTATTTTTGGATGGTCAGAGCCTTAAGAACGTTACCTATGTTAGGTTGGTCAGAGCCTTAC
Organism: Tegillarca granosa; assembly: GCA_029721355.1. NCBI lineage: Eukaryota > Metazoa > Mollusca > Bivalvia > Arcoida > Arcidae > Tegillarca > Tegillarca granosa. The sequence continues at coordinate 41,517,665 of CM056599.1, read as the reverse complement.
GAACGTTACCTATTTTGGGATGGTCAGAGCCTTAAGAACGTTACCTATGTTGGGATGATCAGAGCCTTACGAACGTTGCCTATGTTAGGATGGTCAGAGCCTTAAGAAAGTTACCTATGTTAGGATGGTCAGAGCCTTAAGAAAGTTTCCTATGTTAGGATGGTCAGAGCCTTAAGAAAGTTACGTATGTTAGGATGGTCAGAACCTTACGAAAGTTACCTATGTTAGAATGGTCAGAACGTATCAAAAGTTAGTAGTCAAGGCCTTACGAACGTATTCTATGTAAGGTTATCAGATCCTAACGAATGTCTTCTATGTTTGGATGGCCAAAACCGTACAAAGTTCCCTATGTTAGGTAGTCAGGACCCTACGAAAGTTTTCTATGTAAGGATGGTCAGAGTCTTACGACAGTTTCGTATGTCAGGATGATCAGAGCCTTACAAAAGCTTCGTATATCAGGATGATCAGAGCCTTACAAAAGTATCCTATGTTAGGATAGTCAGAGCCTCACGAACGTTTCCTGTTAGGATGGTCAGAGCCTTACGAATGTTTCGTAAGTTGGGATGGTCAGAGCCTTACAAACGTTTCCTATGTTAGGATAGTCACAGCCTTACGAACGTTTTCTATGTTAGGATGGTCAGAGCCTTACGAACGTTTTCTATGTTCGGGTGGTCAGAGCCTCACGAATGTTTCCTATGTTAGTAGTCAGAGCCTTAAGAACGTTACTTGTGTTAGGATGGTCAGAGCCTTACGAACGTTACCTATATTGGGATGGTCAGAGCCTTAAGAACGTTACCTATGTTGGGATGGTCAGAGCCTCACGAATGTGTCCTATGATAAGATGGTCAGAGCCTTAAGAACGTTACCTATGTTAGGATGGTCAGAGCCTTAAGAAAGTTACCTATGTTAGGATGGTCAGAGCCTTACGATTGTTACCTATGTTAGGATAGTCAGAGCCTCACGAACGTTTCCTGTTAGGATGGTCAGAGCCTTACGAATGTTTCGTAAGTTTGGATGGTCAGAGCCTTACAAACGTTTCCTATGTTAGGATAGTCACAGCCTTACGAACGTTTTCTATGTTAGGATGGTCAGAGCCTTACGAACGTTTTCTATGTTCGGGTGGTCAGAGCCTCACGAATGTTTCCTATGTTAGTAGTCAGAGCCTTAAGAACGTTACTTGTGTTAGGATGGTCAGAGCCTTACGAACGTTACCTTTATTGGGATGGTCAGAGCCTTAAGAACGTTACCTATGTTGGGATGGTCAGAGCCTCACCAATGTGTCCTATGATAGGATGGTCAGAGCCTTAAGAACGTTACCTATGTTAGGATGGTCAGAGCCTTTAGAAAGTTACCTATGTTAGGATGGTCAGAGCCTTACGATTGTTACCTATGTTAGGATGGTCAGAGCCTTAAGAAAGTTACCTATGTTAGGATTGTCAGAGCCTTACGAACGTTACCTATTTTGGGATGGTCAGAGCCTTAAGAACGTTACCTATGTTAGGTTGGTCAGAGCCTTACGAACGTTACCTATTTTGGAATGGTCAGAGCCTTAAGAACGTTACCTATGTTGGGATGATCAGAACCTTACGAACGTTGCCTATGTTAGGATGGTCAGAGCCTTACGAACGTTACCTATGTTAGGATGGTCAGAAGTACCTTCTGTCTTGCTAGCTTCACCCGCCACGTGCGAAAACATTTTTTTAAATGAAAAGAATAATAAAACGTAAATGTATATCTATTATAAGTTTTAACACAGTGACTTTTTTATTGGGATAGTCAGGGCCCTACGAAAGTCTCCTATGTTACAATGGTCTGAGCCTTACGAACGTTACCTATGTTAGGATGGTCAGAGCCTTACGAACGTTACCTATATTGGGATGGTCAGAGCCTTAAGAACGTTACCTATGTAGGGATGGTCAGAGCCTCACTAATGTTTCCTATGTTAGGATGATCAGAGCCTTAAGAACGTTACCTATGTTAGGATGGTCAGAGCCTGACGAATGTTTCCTATGTTAGGATGGTCAGAGCCTTAAGAACGTTACCTGTGTTAGGATGGTCAGAGCCTTACGAACGTTACCTATATTGGGATGGTCAGAGCCTTACGAACGTTACCTATGTTAGGATGGTCAGAGCCTCACGAATGTTTCCTATGTTAGGATGGTCAGAGCCTTAAGAACGTTACTTATGTTAGGATGGTCAGAGCCTTACGAACGTTACCTATATTGGGATGGTCAGAGCCTTAAGAACGTTACCTATGTTGGGATAATCAGAGCCTCACGAATGTGTCCTATGATAGGATGGTCAGAGCCTTAAGAACGTTACCTATGTTTTGATGGCCAGAGTCTTACGAACGTTACCTATATTGGGATGGTCAGAGCCTTAAGAAAGTTACCTATGTTAGGATGGTCAGAGCCTTACGAACGTTACCTTTGTTAGGATGGTCAGAGCCTTAAGAAAGTTACCTATGTTAGGATGGTCAGAACCTAACAAAAGTTAGTAGTCAAGGCCTAACGAACGTTTCTTATGTTCGGATGGTCAGAGCCTTACGAACGTTACCGATGTTAGGATGGTCAGAGCCTTAAGAACGTTACCTATGTTAGGATGGTCAGAGCCTCACGAATGTTTCCTATGTTAGTAGTCAGAGCCTTAAGAACGTTACTTGTGTTAGGATGGTCAGAGCCTTACGAACGTTACCTATATTGGGATGGTCAGAGCCTTAAGAACGTTACCTATGTTGGGATGGTCAGAGCCTCACGAATGTGTCCTATGATAGGATGGTCAGAGCCTTAAGAACGTTACCTATGTTAGGATGGTCAGAGCCTTAAGAAAGTTACTTATGTTAGGATGGTCAGAGCCTTACGATTGTTACCTATGTAAGGATGGTCAGAGCCTTAAGAAAGTTACCTATGTTAGGATGGTCAGAGCCTTACGAACGTTACCTATTTTTGGATGGTCAGAGCCTTAAGAACGTTACCTATGTTAGGTTGGTCAGAGCCTTACGAACGTTACCTATTTTGGGATGGTCAGAGCCTTAAGAACGTTACCTATGTTGGGATGATCAGAGCCTTACGAACGTTGCCTATGTTAGGATGGTCAGAGCCTTAAGAAAGTTACCTATGTTAGGATGGTCAGAGCCTTAAGAAAGTTTCCTATGTTAGGATGGTCAGAGCCTTAAGAAAGTTACCTATGTTAGGATGGTCAGAGCCTTACGAAAGTTACCTATGTTAGAATGGTCAGAACGTAACAAAAGTTAGTAGTCAAGGCCTTACGAACGCATTCTATGTAAGGTTATCAGATCCTAACGAATGTCTTCTATGTTTGGATGGCCAAAACCGTACAAAGTTCCCTATGTTAGGTAGTCAGGACCCTACGAAAGTTTTCTATGTAAGGATGGTCAGAGTCTTACGACAGTTTCGTATGTCAGGATGATCAGAGCCTTACAAAAGCTTCGTATATCAGGATGATCAGAGCCTTACAAAAGTATCCTATGTTAGGATAGTCAGAGCCTCACGAACGTTTCCTGTTAGGATGGTCAGAGCCTTACGAATGTTTCGTAAGTTGGGATGGTCAGAGCCTTACAAACGTTTCCTATGTAAGGATAGTCACAGCCTTACGAACGTTTTCTATGTTAGGATGGTCAGAGCCTTACGAACGTTTTCTATGTTCGGGTGGTCAGAGCCTCACGAATGTTTCCTATGTTAGTAGTCAGAGCCTTAAGAACGTTACTTGTGTTAGGATGGTCAGAGCCTTACGAACGTTACCTATATTGGGATGGTCAGAGCCTTAAGAACGTTACCTATGTTGGGATGGTCAGAGCCTCACCAATGTGTCCTATGATAGGATGGTCAGAGCCTTAAGAACGTTACCTATGTTAGGATGGTCAGAGCCTTAAGAAAGTTACCTATGTTAGGATGGTCAGAGCCTTACGATTGTTACCTATGTTAGGATGGTCAGAGCCTTAAGAAAGTTACCTATGTTAGGATTGTCAGAGCCTTACGAACGTTACCTATTTTGGGATGGTCAGAGCCTTAAGAACGTTACCTATGTTAGGTTGGTCAGAGCCTTATGAACGTTACCTATTTTGGAATGGTCAGAGCCTTAAGAACGTTACCTATGTTGGGATGATCAGAACCTTACGAACGTTGCCTATGTTAGGATGGTCAGAGCCTTACAAACGTTACCTATGTTAGGATGGTCAGAAGTACCTTCTGTCTTGCTAGCTTCACCCGCCACGTGCGAAAACATTTTTTTAAATGAAAAGAATAATAAAACGTAAATGTATATCTATAAGTTTTAACACAGTGACTTTTTTATTGGGATAGTCAGGGCCCTACGAAAGTCTCCTATGTTAGAATGGTCAGAGCCTTACGAACGTTACCTATGTTAGGATGGTCAGAGCCTTACGAACGTTACCTATATTGGGATGGTCAGAGCCTTAAGAACGTTACCTATGTAAGGATGGTCAGAGCCTCACTAATGTTTCCTATGTTAGGATGGTCAGAGCCTTAAGAACGTTACCTATGTTAGGATGGTCAGAGCCTCACTAATGTTTACAATGTTAGGATAGTCAGAGCCTTAAGAACGTTACCTATGTGAAGGTCAGAGCCTCACGAATGTTTCCTATGTTAGGATGGTCAGAGCCTTAAGAACGTTACCTGTGTTAGGATGGTCAGAGCCTTACGAACGTTACCTATATTGGGATGGTCAGAGCCTTAAGAACGTTACCTATGTTAGGATGGTCAGAGCCTCACGAATGTTTCCTATGTTAGGATGGTCAGAGCCTTAAGAACGTTACTTGTGTTAGAATGGTCAGAGCCTTACGAACGTTACCTATATTGGGATGGTCAGAGCCTTAAGAACGTTACCTATGTTGGGATAATCAGAGCCTCACGAATGTGTCCTATGATAGGATGGTCAGAGCCTTAAGAACGTTACCTATGTTTTGATGGCCAGAGTCTTACGAACGTTACCTATATGAGGATGGTCTGAGCCTTAAGAAAGTTACCTATGTTAGGATGGTCAGAGCCTTACGAATGTTACCTTTGTTAGGATGGTCAGAGCCTTACGAACGTTACCTATTTTTGGATGGTCAGAGCCTTAAGAACGTTACCTATGTTAGGTTGGTCAGAGCCTTACGAACGTTACCTATTTTGGGATGGTCAGAGCCTTAAGAACGTTACCTATGTTGGGATGATCAGAGCCTTACGAACGTTGCCTATGTTAGGATGGTCAGAGCCTTAAGAAAGTTACCTATGTTAGGATGGTCAGAGCCTTAAGAAAGTTTCCTATGTTAGGATGGTCAGAGCCTTAAGAAAGTTACCTATGTTAGGATGGTCAGAGCCTTACGAAAGTTACCTATGTTAGAATGGTCAGAACGTAACAAAAGTTAGTAGTCAAGGCCTTACGAACGTATTCTATGTAAGGTTATCAGATCCTAACGAATGTCTTCTATGTTTGGATGGCCAAAACCGTACAAAGTTCCCTATATTAGGTAGTCAGGACCCTACGAAAGTTTTCTATGTAAGGATGGTCAGAGTCTTACGACAGTTTCGTATGTCAGGATGATCAGAGCCTTACAAAAGCTTCGTATATCAGGATGATCAGAGCCTTACAAAAGTATCCTATGTTAGGATAGTCAGAGCCTCACGAACGTTTCCTGTTAGGATGGTCAGAGCCTTACGAATGTTTCGTAAGTTGGGATGGTCAGAGCCTTACAAACGTTTCCTATGTTAGGATAGTCACAGCCTTACGAACGTTTTCTATGTTAGGATGGTCAGAGCCTTACGAACGTTTTCTATGTTCGGGTGGTCAGAGCCTCACGAATGTTTCCTATGTTAGTAGTCAGAGCCTTAAGAACGTTACTTGTGTTAGGATGGTCAGAGCCTTACGAACGTTACCTATATTGGGATGGTCAGAGCCTTAAGAACGTTACCTATGTTGGGATGGTCAGAGCCTCACCAATGTGTACTATGATAGGATGGTCAGAGCCTTAAGAACGTTACCTATGTTAGGATGGTCAGAGCCTTAAGAAAGTTACCTATGTTAGGATGGTCAGAGCCTTACGATTGTTACCTATGTTAGGATGGTCAGAGCCTTAAGAAAGTTACCTATGTTAGGATTGTCAGAGCCTTACGAACGTTACCTATTTTGGGATGGTCAGAGCCTTAAGAACGTTACCTATGTTAGGTTGGTCAGAGCCTTACGAACGTTACCTATTTTGGAATGGTCAGAGCCTTAAGAACGTTACCTATGTTGGGATGATCAGAACCTTACGAACGTTGCCTATGTTAGGATGGTCAGAGCCTTACAAACGTTACCTATGTTAGGATGGTCAGAAGTACCTTCTGTCTTGCTAGCTTCACCCGCCACGTGCGAAAACATTTTTTTTAAATGAAAAGAATAATAAAAACGTAAATGTATATCTATAAGTTTAACACAGTGACTTTTTTATTGGGATAGTCAGGGCCCTACGAAAGTCTCCTATGTTAGAATGGTCAGAGCCTTACGAACGTTACCTATGTTAGGATGGTCAGAGCCTTACGAACGTTACCTATATTGGGATGGTCAGAGCCTTAAGAACGTTACCTATGTAAGGATGGTCAGAGCCTCACTAATGTTTCCTATGTTAGGATGGTCAGAGCCTTAAGAACGTTACCTATGTTAGGATGGTCAGAGCCTCACTAATGTTTACAATGTTAGGATAGTCAGAGCCTTAAGAACGTTACCTATGTGAAGGTCAGAGCCTCACGAATGTTTCCTATGTTAGGATGGTCAAAGCCTTAAGAACGTTACCTGTGTTAGGATGGTCAGAGCCTTACGAACGTTACCTATATTGGGATGGTCAGAGCCTTAAGAACGTTACCTATGTTAGGATGGTCAGAGCCTCACGAATGTTTCCTATGTTAGGATGGTCAGAGCCTTAAGAACGTTACTTGTGTTAGGATGGTCAGAGCCTTAAGAACGTTACCTATGTTAGGATTGTCAGAGCCTTAAGAAAGTTACCTATGTTAGGATGGTCAGAGCCTTACGATTGTTACCTATGTTAGGATGGTCAGAGCCTTAAGAAAGTTACCTATGTTAGGATGGTCAGAGCCTTACGAACGTTACCTATTTTGGGATGGTCAGAGCCTTAAGAACGTTACCTATGTTAGGTTGGTCAGAGCCTTACGAACGTTACCTATTTTGGGATGGTCAGAGCCTTAAGAACGTTACCTATGTTGGGATGATCAGAGCCTTACGAACGTTGCCTATGTTAGGATGGTCAGAGCCTTAAGAAAGTTACCTATGTTAGGATGGTCAGAGCCTTAAGAAAGTTTCCTATGTTAGGATGGTCAGAGCCTTTAGAAAGTTACCTATGTTAGGATGGTCAGAGCCTTACGAAAGTTACCTATGTTAGAATGGTCAGAACGTAACAAAAGTTAGTAGTCAAGGCCTTACGAACGTATTCTATGTAAGGTTATCAGATCCTAACGAATGTCTTCTATGTTTGGATGGCCAAAACCGTACAAAGTTCCCTATGTTAGGTAGTCAGGACCCTACGAAAGTTTTCTATGTAAGGATGGTCAGAGTCTTACGACAGTTTCGTATGTCAGGATGATCAGAGCCTTACGAAAGCTTCGTATATCAGGATGATCAGAGCCTTACAAAAGTATCCTATGTTAGGATAGTCAGAGCCTCACGAACGTTTCCTGTTAGGATGGTCAGAGCCTTACGAATGTTTCGTAAGTTGGGATGGTCAGAGCCTTACAAACGTTTCCTATGTTAGGATAGTCACAGCCTTACGAACGTTTTCTATGTTAGGATGGTCAGAGCCTTACGAACGTTTTCTATGTTCGGGTGGTCAGAGCCTCACGAATGTTTCGTAAGTTAGGCTGGTCAGAGCCTTTCGAACGTTAATAATGTTAAGATGGTCAGAGCCTTACGAACGTTTCTAGTATCATACAGCATTGGCAATCCAATCTCAGTAGGTCAGGCACTTGTTATTTAGCTTTAAACTTTATTTCTTTTACAACGATTTAGAAACAAGTTGTGCAACTTATATTAATCTAGCTCGTTGGCCCGAATTGTAGCGCGCGTGAGGTCTTGTTGTGGGAGGAAAACCGGAGAACCCGGAGAAAAACCCATGTGCTCAAGCAGGTGACCTCATACCTTATCACATACGACGCTGGGAATCGAACCCCGGTCGCATTGGTGATAGGCGGAAGCGCTAACCACTGCGCCACTTGAACACCCCGTTTAGCTTTAAATAGCTGTATTTAATAAAGTCAATTTTAACCTTTGGTATTAGATTGACTCATATGTTAAAGAATGGAAAATCTTAAATAAATAATTCAAAACACAAAATGATCAATCTGTGTCATTAAAAAGAAAAAAAGAAAAACAAAATTAGCAGAATTGTTATCATATCAAATATAGTTTAGGAACTGGAAGAAAGAGAAAATTACACCGATAAGAATCTTCACTTACTAGTCAGGATTTCTGAATAACGTCGAGGAGTATTAGTTTAACCATCATTTAATTTCATCATAGATTGGCAAACTTAAGACTATTAGTCGACCAACCGGAAAGAACTGTAAACAGAATTAGTCAATGAATTCTTCATATCAAATATAGAACTTTATTACACAAACACAAGTTGACTTCTTTTATATCAAATGATTAATGAGAGTAATTTCAAATCCAAAAAAAGTAAACACATGACTTCTGTAAACCATCTTGGGACAAGAAAACGGTTTAATACGGCAAAAATAGGCAAATGAAGTAGTGACTAATGTTCTACTTAGTTTCTTATGATGTATAGAACAAGTATTTAATTAGATACAATATATGTCTTATTTATAGATAGTAAAAATAGATCCGTTTGATTACTCTAATACAGTAATTAAAATAATGGTTACTGTATGTGATGGGAAAATGGAAAGGTGTCTCAGTTTTCATATTCATATACTTGATCAAAGACAATGTAAAAGTATTTTACCTATTATTTCTAGAATGATGCAGTAACAACAGGTTTAATATATGCTAAAACATAGAAATTTGTTCAGGTTTTGGTTAACCAAAAAAAAAAAAAAAAAAATTATAATAAAAACGAATAAAAATAAAAATTAAAAAAAATAAAAAAATAAAAAATAAAATAAATAAATAAATAAATAAATAAATAAATAAATAAATAAATAAATAAAAATAAATAAAATAAAAAATAAACATAAAAAATTAAACATAGAAAAAAAAAAGAACAAAAAAGGAAAAATTTCTATACAATACCTTGATTTAAATAAGTTAATATTTTTATTGACTCAACTGTAAAGCCGATTCTACGTTATGGAAACTGTTCATACATTCTAAACCAGAAAGCCAAAAACTTAAGGGAAGCATATGCTATAAATTTTTAAAAGCATTTTATCTTTTTTATCGTTGGCAAGTTTTTTTTAAAATATTTGACCACGTTTGGATGTTTTATGTTTGCTATTTGTTTCTTAACCAAATATATGTAATAAGATATACTGTATTGTCATTTGAACATGCGCTTATATTGCATTGCTTTTTTTTTTTTTTAGTTTTTATTACTTTTAATTTTGTTGTGGTGTCTATTTACTTGACTAATGGTTCTAACGACGTACTATAAGAACGGTACAAAAACAGTACTCAGGTGTGCTCGAAAATTTAACTACAATAATAGAGTTTTTATGACAAATTCATTTGACGTTTGTATGAAATTACATACCAATGATTGATACTAAAACAAATATTAATACACTATTAAAACGAGAATTATGATTTCTGTCGATTCAACAAATTGATAACAACTAAACCCAAAATCTGTTAATCTGTAATTTGTCATGCACACACACACACATATAAAATTGGATTTCGAAACAAGTCTCATTTGATCGTCCAGTCACTTGATCTGTAATACATGTAGTCGGTTTTAAAGATTTCATACTGATTAGATAAACATCTCAAATCAAACCGAATTTGGCTAAGTTATTTGGTTTACAATTTTATATTTGGTTTTGATCCGTCAAACAATTCTTGGAACCTTATATTTTATCTGTTCTAAATAGATCTATGTTTCTAGATTTATTTGTGCACAAAATGTATTACTTAAAGCATTACAGTAGCTGTATAGAAAACACTAGAAAACTATATAAATAAAGCGCATAAAATACCCAACAGCGTTTATACATATATACATTTTAGAATGGCACAAGACATAATGTCAATTACATACAGAAGTGATTATTTTAATCGTTATTCTCCGTAAAAGAAGTTTAGAAGCCTTAGAGAAGCTTAAGACTGCTGATGCGCCGTTGAACAACAACCAACCAATAAAAAGTGTTCTTTTCGTATAGAGTACCGTTACGTTTACTTCACGCCTAATGTCAAGCTAAGGGTTTAATTGTAACCATTTGTTGCAAAATATTTTTATTATTTATTATTTCAACGTATGACTGGATATGTCATGCGCTATTTATGACGTTATACATGTATATATAATACAATTTAAATGTATCCTACAACAAATATGACACCAGAAGGTCCATACAGGTCCATGTTTAGGTTATTCAACTTACATTTGACGTTATGATCGGCTTTATGGACACAAGTGCACATACCTCAAAACGTTTTGTAATTAGTTAACACAACCATATTAATTATTCAGCAAGTCATTTGTCGGTAATAGCTAGAGGGATGTAGATGGACACAACTACTTATTCCCATGACAATTCTTTTTCAAAATTGAACGCCCAGATTTCAAACAAAACCATAACTTTAGCTATCATACCAGACATGTTTCAATCAAAAAGCGTATGATCACAAATAGTAATAACTTTCTAGGATTAAAATAGAAACGGTCCCTCTCTTACTCAAGGTTGTTTTGATTGGCTTAATTAAATTACTTCAGTTCATTTGGTAATTCTTTTTCATAAAGAGTCACTTTTTTAATTAATTTCAGCACAAATTGGGGCTTTTTTCTTAAACTGTGTTCATTAATAAGGTTAAATTAGACGGTTCAATTCCAAGATAATTTGAATAGGGCAACAATTGAACAGTTCTCCAAACAAAAATGGAAAACAAACTCCATATTGCGGTTTACAACACTGGCTGTAAAGTAAAGTTGTGTTAGTACATATCTGCTATTAACAATATTACCATATACCATTTTTGAATTTAATCATAAAATACATTCAAAAATGGTATCACAGATAAGTGTTTGGGTTGATTTACAAGAAAAGCATAATGGAATCTTGTCTTTATGGCTATGTGGTACCTTGCTTTTTTATCAGGCAATGACGGCAAAATACTAGTAGTAGGAAAGCTTGTTAGTACTGCTTTTAAAGTGAAAGAAATTAAAACGTTCAAACTATTTTACAAACTTTTTTTGAAAAAATTGTTTAAAACAATTTAGAAAAACGATTAAACAATTTTTAAAATCGTTTGTACGATTTTTGAACAACTTAATTTTCGTTTGTACGTAATAATTGTTATAATTATAATGTATAATTCTTACAACTAACAACTACCGTGTAATTTGATAAGTCGCGCCGATTTTTTTTTTTTTTTGGTATTTATGTCTTTTTTCGTACTTTTCATACTAATACAACTGAAAGGAAATAAGGAAATTTCAATGTTTTACACACAAACTTGGGTCAGACAACAGTTTGATAATACATTTAAGCTTATATATATATATATTAAATGGTAGTACATGTTTGTCCTCTTCGGATAATAAGTGTTAGAATTTTCTTATTTAAAAAAATTGATTGTGGCATGTGTTTTAATTCAAAAAGAACTTTCATGATTATATTGATGTGAATATGACATCACAGTTGACGTTTACTCTGCAGTTTAGTTGAAAATATTTCTGCCTAAAATACCATTGTCAAATTTTAAGAACTCTACCAGCACATCAACTCAAAAGAGGTCTTGGAGCTGCAACTATCAGATCAGACAGTCAGAAACCGTTTACATGCTTCAAATTTAAAGTCTTGACGTTGTGCCGTACTTGTTTCATTGACTCGCCGTCATAAACAGCTTCGTTTAGCTTTGTGTAGACAGCATATTAGGTGGAATCAGCTTCAGTGGTCAACTGTGTGTTTCTCAGATGAGTCTAGGTACAATCCTAAATTTAAGGATGGTAGAATAAGGGTTTACCGTCGTCGCCGAGAACGTTTTGCTGTTTGTAAAATCAAAAAACATGATCGTTTCTGAGGAGGTTCCGTAACGATATGGATTGGTATAACTTTCAAAAGACGTAAATTACATTATTGATGGTAAATTGACATCCCAACGTTATGCGGATGAAATTTTAAGACCGATTACTCTGCCTTTCCTTGCAAACCTTGCACCAGCTGCAATATGCCAAAATGATAATGCTCGGCCTCATCATGGACATGCCGTGAACTACGTTCATCAAGCAAATAAACATCAACAGGATGCCGTTGCCATCTAATTCAACGGATTTGAATCAAATTGCACTTGTGGGACAAGTTGGGGCGTCGAATTTACAGTAACCACCAGAACTATAGCCAATTTGCAGAATCGGCTTGTACAAGAGTGGCAGAATACCCCCAGGCAAGGAGATGCCAAGCCAGTATAGATGCACGAGGTGGACATACACATTATTAAAGTTTCATAATGTGTTATGCATAACTGTTTTTGACACTCTCCCCCTGACCAATGAAATTGTAATTTATCGATTTAATATCAATATTACATTAAAAAGTATCCTACATTTTGTGATGTGGATCTATTGTTATTCAACAAGTTACATAATAAAATCACGCTTAGTATGTTACTACCGACTTTGTAAGCGATTCAATACTTTTTTGAGTTTATTTTACATGGTATTGACAAGAGTTATACCTCTATATGTAAGGGGTTTTTCTCACATCGGTGCTATTTGGTTTAATGATGTGATTAATGGTTCCACGCTTCCACTGGTCGGGTACTTTTCCTTTATCGAAGCAGGCCTTGAATATAGTAAACAAACTATAAACCGACACGTTATTTTTTTAATACCCGCAGCTTTTTTTTCAGTTTTGTGCGGTGAATTGCCTTTTTAACTTCTTCTTTTCAATGGGTTTATTCAGTTCACTACACAATCCACTATTTAAATCGCGGTATACATCCTGGATAAACCTTTCTTTCACTGAATCAAGATATTCCTTATCAAACGGATGAAGGACCTCATCACCGTTATACAGATTGTTGTACTCCGATTTCCAGTTGTCCAAAACCTAAACTCGACTTGACAGGATTGGTACCATTAATGACTCTAATTTAAACTTGATTTGAGACGATAAATGCGACAACCTTATATCCAATATTTTTAATTTACGGAATACCCAAAGTTTAAGTTTCGTTACCGTGCCACTCCATCATCCCGGTTTGCTTGTTTAATCTGTAACTCATTATGCCATCAAACATTTTTGAATGTATTTAACGGTTTTTAATTACAATTATATAAATAAAACATGAGGGGGTAAAATTTACACGTTTTCTGTTTTACTATTGTTCTCTCAGTCACGTAATATTTATATAATGTTACAGGCGTTTAAAGAAAGATAATTCTGGTGTCATAAACGCATAATTCAAAAACTAAGCAGGAAAACCTCAGATCACAGGACCAATTTAATATTCCATATATTAAGTTAAAGAATTCGTATGAATTTAATGTTATATATATATATATATATATATATATATATATATACATATATATATATATATATATATATATATATATATATATATATATATATATATATATATATATATATATATATACCACTTTTGGATTTTTATAAATAATACATTTAAAAAGTGGTATATGACAAAAATATGACAACTTTCATACTTGCCGTTCTCTGTTCATGGCATGTTAACCTTCTGGGCTTTGACTTACAATTATTGTTTTTAGATTACAAATCGGTCTTATATATTGTAATTTTACAAAGAAAATGTTTTCTAAGCCTGAGATAAAAAATCAATAAGACAACAACTAACTTTTAGTTTTTATTTTCGACATCTCCGGGGCAAATATTACTTTCGGAAGTTGTTTTTACATAATAAAATTCTGTGCTTCTTTTGGGCTCTGATGCAACACGTAACAACGCCCTCGTGATTTAATGCTCAATATATGTATTAAAAAGAAGAAGAAAATGTTAGCGATAAAAAAAAAAAAGAAATGCGTCACTGAAATAACAATTTATAGATTATAGATTTCGTTTTTTTAATTAAAAATAAGTATTAAAAATGAATTTCAAATATATACGACATCAATGATCACTGGGCAACAACTTCTAAAATTATTATTATTATTATTATTATTATCATTATTATTATTATTATTATTATTCCCGATTTTGAGGATTAGGATTAAAGGAAATCAACTTAGATACTGAAATTCCATAGCAACTGTATTTTATTGTATTCTGAAGACATATTGAACAACCAACCTAAAGATTATAGTTATGAATACCACTACAGTCCTCGGCTCTACCAACTGCGCTATAACTGAACTTTCAATAACATAAAATATAAGGTGGATTGTTATATAAATAAAAAAGTACTACGCAACGCTAGAAACAACCAAGAAATGAAATAAAGAAACAAATAATACAAGAACACATAACAAGATAATGCATAATGTGACCACCTTTCAATTATAGCATTAACTTTAATACCTTTTGATTTAATGCAGAATTTCAGATAAGCAATGATATAATTATAAAAATGTAACCAGCAGTGTAAAGCAATTTCTTCATAACAAAATGTATATCTTTGCAGTAAAATTTTTTTCACATGCATTTACTTAATGGCAATATAATTTATATTATTGCTTATAAATGATAGGATAATGATATACCCGGAATAAATCTATTCATATGGAGATAAAAACTTTCAAATGATGTTGAGACCCTTGCACATCTGTATTAAGGCAGCTCCACTCCACCCTTTTTCACTGTTCCACACTGTGTATAAATACTGGGTATAAAGTTGGACGTCTTCCGGATTCTGGAGGCAACCGACATGCTGGCTCTGTTTTCCCCATATGTCCTTCATCTTTATATCATTAAAGGGAGGAACTCCAAGAATATCCAAGAACTTGTCTCCTTCCAAGGACTCTATGAGCTGGGTAATCAAAGTGATGGTTTCTCAGCGTGTTTTGCTTGCTTAAGTCTCTTAACATCTTCTTCTTCTCACTTGAAGATACACTAGATAAAGAAATGTAAATGAATCATTTTGTATAAAAGCACCAAGATTTAAACATGAATTTACAAAGAACCAGAAAAAGTGGAAAACAACACGGTATCTCATTAAATATAAAATTATGAAAGGGCAGTATACACCCTTCTGCAATTGTAGAAAGGTGCTGGATGAAAAAGATAGTGTCATCCTTTTTTCATCAGCTTTAATTTTAATTTAAATAGGTAGCAAGTATCTTGTACCAAGTAAACTCTGGATAATTATCATACTTCTAAATATTAGCTATCTATTATTTTCTGTAAAGTCAACACATCAGCTGGAAGTGATTTAGTGAATAACAGATTACTAGTAGTAGTACTATAAATGATAATGTTTAAACAGAGATTTTATTTACCTTCAGTAGCAGATATTAATGGAATATCTTGTTCAGAATGATGGGTAACATCTACAAATGGGATAACTAGGATATCAAGAGATTCTGTCTCTTTTTTATCTGAAATAAATTTTAAACATTATAATTCATGTCATTTTAAGCTCACCTGCATTAAGAACAAGAAAGGTTTTAACATATCGCATGTATAGGTTTTTTTGTCAACACCAGAGTACAATTTCATATTTTGGTACAATCTTTAATAAAACTGTGCACTTTCTGGTTTTAAATTATGTGCCTAATGCTTTTTAACTAAAACTAAATTTATGCATATGTATGATTATATATTTTAATATGTTGATCACACACACACACACACACACACACACACACACACACACACACACACACAGAGAGTTTATGGCCCTCACAACATTACTGGGATTTATTTTATCAATAAAAAGTACCTATTCAATGTTGGGAGTTTCAAAGCCAATACAATAATCTAAAATGTTTTTCTTGTCTTCTTTCAGTGTATGTTGTTTGCATTTTGACTACATTAGGTATTACAAATTCATGTTTTAGATGAAACATGTCTTCTTAACAAATATATCCTTATTTTAAAGTTGAAAGAACTTAACTATGTACCTGTTGACTTTGATATTTGTGGTGTTGTGATTGTCTTTGAAATCCGAGTCTTTGCCTTAGGAGGTGTAGCTAAGGTAGCGGTTCGTCTCAAAACACTGAAAAAAAAAACAAATAAATAAATTCAGCACCTTTCAAAAAAACAAAGTTTTTGTTTATCAAGTGTAATACAATATGCTATTTGGTGAAATTAAACAAAAATGATAAAATTTAAATTTGGTAAAAATATTATAGAAATGAAATTGATTTTTCTTCTAGTTTTAGAAAAATGAAACCTTTTGACAGATGGCATATCCACTTATTATCAAATCTCTCTTTTATGAGAATGAAGTTTTAAAACTGATACACGTTCTAGGAACAACAGAGAAATCAGAAGTGTCCAAATGGTATTGTTATTCACTGGTAATTTAAAATTCACTATGTGTGTACACATCAATTTTTATTGTGTGTGCTATTTCAAAGAAAGAAAACATAAAAAATGGTCAATGTCACATTGTCAGATTGAATGAACAATCTTACACAGTTTAGTGTATCAATATCGTAACAATGAGGCCTAAATTGTTATTATTATTACAGATGATGTAGTTTTCCATTAGCCATGGAAAAAAAAATTAACAATCATCTCATTGTCTCAAACAGTGAACAATGGGAGATAACTCCTCAATTATGTTTTGCACTGGGTTTAGGCCAAAATTGTTCACATTTAATCTATTTGTTTCAAATAAAAGTGTTTAATACATTTTAGAGTAAATAAACGATAGACTGCAACCATAGCAACACTTTATTGCTTGAAGTTTATGTTAGTTTATCCTTACCCATTGTAGATGTTTCACAGGCTTCCAAACAAGCTACCAAATCTCCATCATCCTTTTCTGGCATATTTTAAAGAGGAAATATTCAATGTTTTAATTTTATGTAAAAAGTAAAATTTTGAATGACAATAAGGTATTGATAAAAATCTGATAACAAAAGCAAAAATAGTTTATTGTACATGTCTTTTTACATTTTATCTTGTTTGTTTTGCATTTATTTTGTACATTCTTTAAGAATCCATTTTAATGACAAGCTGCCAGTCCCTATTACCTTTTCTAATACCAAATACACAAAATATTACGCAAAATCCATAATAACATATGAATTTTAATTATTTGTCAAGAAAATATCTTCTGATTAACTATCAAGAAATTTTCCAGGCACAATGGCCTCAATATAAATACAGGTAAATTTGAAATGCATAACAAGTCTATTTAAATTCTTAAAAATGTACATATTAATAATATGGTTAACTCACTTGGTGAAATCTTTGCTGGTAACCTTTACTTTTTCAGTTTTCTTTCTAAAGCTGAGAGCGGAAGCTTGGTCTCTATCAATCTATTTATTTGAAATCTAGGATCGTGGCAATGATCTTCTTGCCCTCTTCAAACATTAATGTGTATCTCTAAAAATACAAAAAAAAATCTTCACAGATTAGAGTGTAATTATGACAAGTAGTAGAAAGTATTATGTAAAACTCCAAGGAACATAGAGTTTAGTCTGTGGAAAACAAGATCAGACAGTACAACTAACATCTCACCTCAAACTTTAAATCATATTAAACATATATGCAAGACAACTGTCTAAATTTGATTGTTACTGGGACATTATCTTGATTAATCAACAATGATATTTTAATCTACAGGATTAATCAGGGCAAGAGCACTTATACAAGGATAATTTTGATGTTTGGCTAAAGGAAGCTATTAAAACAAGAGACCCATGGGCCTTAATGCTCACCTGAAGACATGTCCAATATTGTTTGCAAAGAGCAATAGACAATATATTGAGTACAGAAACTTGAAAAGTTTTCTCAAGTTAAGAACTCCCACAAAACTTAATCAGAAATATATCCACTCACATTTCATTTATAAGTAGCTTATATAATATGCATGAAGTAACTGTAGTGCAATGAATAATTTCCAAATCATTAATCAATTTCAGTATACTTATGCAGCTATGTCCTTGACCTTTGAACATATATGACCTCAAACCAAAAATGATTGTCATGTCAATACCTACAATATTCTAATATACATGCCTATGCATGAAATTAATAGCTTTCAAGATAATCAATGGTCTTAGTATTCCTATGTTGATATGACCTTGACCTTTGAACATATAACCTTGAACCATATATCAAAATGATTGCCATGTTAATATCTAAAATATTCCAATATACAAGCCTATACAAAAAGTTAATAGTTTTCAAGATAATTAGCAATTTAAGTCTTCTTTTGCAGTTGTGACCTTGACCTTTCAACATATGACCTTGAACTATATATCAAAAAGATCGTCATGTCAATACCTGCAATATTCTAATATACATGACTATACAAAAAGTTGATAGTTTTCAAGATATGGTGACAAATATATAAATTTTAGCAATTTCCCCACTCAGTGCCTTACAATTTTCCCATTTTGAGCCCCATGGCTACCGTTTGTGCAAATCTAAAAATAGATGACCTAAGGATGTTATAAATGAAATAACTAAGGTATATCTCTTGTAGAGGAAAAGATTTTTAAAGTTTTTCACTATTCCCCCTTTATGGGGCCCCAAGGGGACATAACTCCTTCATTTGTGCAAATCTGAAAGGGCTTCATAGATGAGTTGTATCTAGTTCACCTGTACAGTTGGTAGTCATATATGCAATTCTGAATGCATTAGATTTACCAATCCTTAATGCCTCCTGGTTTAATATTTGGTAAGGGGAATTTTTCCTTTAGTCTTTCTTTTCTTTGGCTATGTCACCAATAAGCCAACAAACATACCCTGGAACGTTCTCAAGGAGCCACCTAAAGGATTTTCCCCTGAATCCTCCCAACTGATAACGGTATTCACCTGAAAACATAACAAATAAATATTTTCTGTAGCATATTATTTTGAAAACAACATAAATCATCAATCATCATTATCTATATATATATATATATATATATATATATATATATATATATATATATATATATATATATATATATATATATATATATATATATATATATATATATATATATATACTTAAACTTGCAAAAGTGTTGGGTCTCGCATATAAGACCTAAATATTGGGACCACACAGAAATACTGTAGTTAGATGAACAATAAGTCCAGAAACTAACCATCTTATGATGCAACAACACATGTATAGCTATGTATAAAAGTTTTTCCTAGTGCTTATTTGACTACCAGTCATGTCTTTTTAAACCCAATTTTTGGGTCGAACCCAATAAATTTATCAAAATTTATTGGGCCATGTAAGAGAAGGCCCAATAAAGTATACACCATATACAATATAGTTGGGACCCCATATACAATATAGTTGGGACCCCTT